>CAWUFW010008084.1:600000-932075 GCA_963921515.1 Calotriton arnoldi
TTACCCTTTAGCCTCTTCATTAATTACTTCACCATCACCGTTATATAGTGTTTCTCGAAAGCATAGGCCTAAAGCTGCTTTTATTTATAAGTTGTTGTTATCTCATGTTTCTGAACGTCCTAAATCCCCTGTCGAATTACTCTGGGAAACAGACTTATCTATGTCACTCCCTATTTCTTCTTGGGATAAATTATGGCTCAAGCTTTTTAAAACTTCTGTTGCCGCACGTATCACTCAATCCCTTTACTTCATTTATAGTAGAGCTATTATTACCCCTGTTCATATCTCCAAGTTTTCCCCTACCTCCTCGTCCTTATGTTGGTCTTGTTCTGAATCTACTGGGACTTTACTTCATCAACTTTATGAATGTTCGAATGTTTTAAAGTTCTGGCAGTCTATTTGGTCCAAATGTATGATAATATTCAAATGTAATATTCCATTATCAATGCAAAATGTTTTTCTGGGTTCCTCCTCACCTGATTTTGATGTTTCTAATCATATTACTTTGTTGTTTGACTTATTTGTTGCTATAGCTTTTAAAGTGATTATGTCTTGTTGGAAAGATAACTCTAAACTATCATTATTAACTTGGTGGAACTTTGTTTGCGATGAACACAGAATTACTACTGTTTCCTCTCTTACGCTTTCTCAGAAAATTAAATCTGACCTACTTTGGCTACCCTTTACTTCCTATCTTGCTACTCATGCACCTGCATCTTAATTTCTTATTTCTTCCTATCTCTAACTCTCTCTTCTGTTCTTCTCCTTTTCCCCTCCATATCTCTTCCTTTCCTCCTCTGTCTTTTTCCTCTACTGTTCACATTTCTCTCTTTAAATTAATCATTGCACCTTATTCATAATGTGTTCAATTGATTATTATATGTTCTCTTTTTCTGAAAATTTAATTTAAAAAAAATTACTAAACTAAAAAAGAAATTGAAAAATAGAAGTTGCTTGTTTCTGAGAAGTGCCGGTACTCTCCAATTAAAAGTATTACATTTTTCTTAATAAGTGCAGGGACTCTCCTGAAACAAAAGTTTTCAACTGCTTCCTTACATTTCAGCTTTTCGGCCCAAATGTACACATAACACATACCTACTTCACTGTGCTAAAATAATCCATAAAAAAACAAAGATGTCTATTTAGTCAACCAATAAGTCTCACGAGCAAAGCACGAGCCAACATTCCGGACCTCTGCGCAAATCAAGTGGGCAGTGATGGATAAACATAGTAACAGAGCAGAGCTTTTCATAGAAAGATGACCACACTGGCATTTGAGATGTAAACAAGTGCCAAACTTCACTCCCTCTATAGTAACCTAGTAGAGTTCTTTGCCGAAAGAGGACACCGTGACATTTCAGAAGTAAAGATGTGCAGCACTACCATCACTGTATAGTAAGCAGGAAGAGCTGGCTACAGAAAGAAGGCCACAGGGGGATTTCAGATGTAAACCTGTACAACACCACAATCTATGCATAGTTACAGGATAGAGCTGTCAGCAGATATGACAACATCGGTATTTCAGATGTAAACATCTGCAAAACCACAATCCGTGCACACTAACACATGAACTATGGAGGTAGATGGCACTATAATTTCAAATGTAAATATGTGTATATGTGTAACACCACAGCCCGTGCAAAGCAGCCGAGTCAGCTCTCTGCAGAAAGATGACACCCTGATATTTCAGATGTAAATATGTGTATATGTGTAACACCACAGCCCGTGCAAAGCAGCCGAGTCAGCTCTCTGCAGAAAGATGACACCCTGATATTTCAGATGTAAATATGTGTATATGTGTAACACCACAGCCCGTGCAAAGCAGCCGAGTCAGCTCTCTGCAGAAAGATGACACCCTGATATTTCAGATGTAAATATGTGTATATGTGTAACACCACAGCCCGTGCAAAGCAGCCGAGTCAGCTCTCTGCAGAAAGATGACACCCTGATATTTCAGATGTAAATATGTGTATATGTGTAACACCACAGCCCGTGCAAAGCAGCCGAGTCAGCTCTCTGCAGAAAGATGACACCCTGATATTTCAGATGTAAATATGTGTATATGTGTAACACCACAGCCCGTGCAAAGCAGCCGAGTCAGCTCTCTGCAGAAAGATGACACCCTGATATTTCAGATGTAAAAGTATTGAAACGTTTTTTTAGATGCAAGCATGTGCAACACCACAGCCTGTGCTTAGTAAAAGAGTACAGCTATATGACACCCTTATAATTCAGATGTAAACACGTACAACAACACAATCCCTGTATAGTAACCTAAGAGTTGGCTTCAGAAATATGACCCCACCAGTGTTTCAGATGTAAATATGTGTAACACCACAGCCCGTGTATAGTATATAGCTCACCGCAGAAAGATGACACCCTGATATTTCAAATGTAAACACATGCAACACCACACTCCCTGTATAGCAACCTAGAGAAGCTGGCAGCAGAAAGATGACCACACCAGTATTTCAGAAGTAAGCATGTGCAACACCACAGCCAAGCAGAGGAGACTAAAAATTACTCATACCCCCAGTCATATTCAGAGAATTCCACAGTTGGGAAGATAAAGATGCTATATGCAAAGGCAGTGTTTCTACTCGCCCTCACGGGTAAAGGATGAGTGAGGCAGTAGTTGCAATGAGGTCAAAATTGTGCCAATATAAGTCTAGTCCAAATGCTCAGAAGACAGTTGTCTAGGGTTATTTAATAGTATTGGCCAGCCTGGATAAGCTTTATGGATGAACCCTGTTCCTAATGAATGTTGGTTAGTCTTGGTGAAACACGTTGTATGATTATAAAGAAACTCCTGCTCGTCTACAGTAGTTTAAGCATGAGTTGTATTGATTGCTGAACCTAGAAAAGGGTTCACCAGCTTGAAATCCAGATTGGCACATCTAGAAAGGAGAATATATTGGTAACACTGGCAGGATCATCATTGATTGTAAACGTGCCTTCAGTTAAAGTGGCACCGAGATCTCATGTTACCTGAACCATAGTCTGCAATTCTGTTACAGCTCTGCGGTAACCTCCAACTTTAGGTGTCAGCAAGTTACACCTGAAATAGGCTTCTCCTGATAATTGCATGGCCTTTTGCAAACAATTGCGCCGGTTTCAAGTCGACCTGTATTTCCATGCATATTCAGTAATTTAATTGGTCCTGTCCATCCATGATGGTTGCTGCAGACGTCCCAGAGTTGTTCTATTACAAACAAATACGTTTGTCTTGGAATACAGTTTGACAATGGTGTCAAATCTTTCCTGTTCTCGAATACAAAATTCATCGATCTTGTAAAAGCTGAAGAAATCCATAGTTCGAACACTTAAAACAAAATGTCTGGTCACTGTCTTTTTGGAATTCTATCGACAACTGTTGTCATCATGCTAACAGTGCCGAGTTAACCACTAAAACTGAATGGAAAACGTCGTTTTTTGCCCAGACCATTAATCACTAATTCTGGGCTTGTTGATCAGTCCTTGTCTTCACCCATAACTCACCTTTTATACAACAGCAAAGATCCAATTCACATTTTATAACTATAGGTTAGAATGGACAGATTGCCGAGATATGCTCTCTTACACACTGGGGCGGAACGTCAGTGAAAGTCGAGAGCACCAGCAGTGGATTGTTACTTTATCAGCAGTGGGTCAAATGATGGTTTTATGTCGTCCACTGACCTTGATCCATTGCGGAGTTGGCGTGATTTACGGTTTACAAGTGATCTTTTTTTTTCTGCCTCACGGAAAATGATGGCAGTCTCCGCAAGGATGAATATCTAACATGTCCTCGCTGGATACGAAAGGATTTCTGTTAATGCATGCTGGTCTAGTTGGTGTGGCATGCTAATATTGTTAGAGCTATATGAATTTTACCAAGGGGGGTGGGGGGGGGCGGTCCGGACGCTCATTAATCGTGTTTCTTACATATTTGCTGTTCTTTATTTATTTCGGGAACACAATATGGAGAAGTTTAGCGCATGTAAAGCTCTCTGAATGGGATTCTTGGTCATTCCCAGCGCAGGACATGGACCGAATGCCGCCAACCTTTTCTTCTAAAAGGTCTTTACCGCTACACAATTAATGCAAGGCTCTTTATTGGTTTTATATTTTGAAACCGATAGTTCTGGTATTTTTAATGTTAAGAAGTCAACAGCTAGGCGATGCTTTGGCCTTTTGGAACAAGCATCTTACTTGGCGGCAATCTAGCGCCATACTTTCCGGCTTCGTGACCTCTAAAGTAATCTCTGGCTTCAATTTCCTATCAAATGGCTGAATCCTTGTCAATTATGCAATCGTCCTTCCTGCTGAAAATGTCTTTATTTCGCGCTCTATCAGCCTGATGAGCAATGAGACTATCTTCCGGGCATTTGGTTTTCTCGATCACGGAGAGTTTGAGCGCCCTTTTGTTTTAACAAGTGCAGGGTTGGTCACCAACTATAGCTATTTTTAACAACTACATTAAATTGCATTGTATTTTTGTTTAATTTGTCAGTTGCCAGCGCAACAAGGAGGCGCTCTCCTGCGGCGGGATTCCGGTTGCCTCCTTGGCGTGACTAACCTGGAATAGCCTCGGGTGCAGAGAGCCCACTGGGTCACCAAGGCGGCCGGAAGAGAGGAGGCAGAGTGGCCTGTTCGAGGTGTCCGTTTTGCAGTCGGAGGACCGCTACTTTGTTTTCTGGGTGATGGGATGAGACTCTCAGGGGAAGTCTACAGTGGCAAGCATTGAGCCTGCCTGCATCATGGCCGGAGTATCGAGGGTCAGTGGAGTCTGTTCGCCCCGCAGCATCAATGGGTCCTGTGCCACATAAGCGCAGAGGGAGCACACCCTGGGACGGACGGTGAGTCCTGCGGGCCCCAGTGCTATGAGCTCCTGGAAGGGACACAGGAGTTTGCTGCAGCCCTGGGGAGCAGCGGAGATACCACCAAAGCACCAGGGTGGCTGCCGCAGAGGACGGGTCTCCAACGCGATCGAGTGTGTCCGAGTCCAAAGATGCCGACTGCTCTTGCCGAGGATATGGATACTGTTCCGTGAAAGAGGACGAGAGAGCAGGCATACGGAAAATGAGCAGCCACGGCTGCTGGGGAGCAGCAGTCATACAGACGATGAGCAGCCATGCCTGGAGGGGAGATTAAGGGACTGTGTCTGGAGGCAGCCGGGAGTGGCGAGGAGTGGCAGAAATAAAAACAAGCGGGCGCCTGCTAAAATATATGGCCCCCGTGTTGATAATGCTGAATGTTTAGCATAGATGTGCGTAAGGAGATTTACACCTTCACTTAAAAGTCCTGTTGCACTTTTTGCAGTTAACAAAACCGTCAAAGTATTATCCCGAAAAACACCAGGCGCCAGTCTCCATGCATTCTACAGGGACTGTCATATGGAGTACCCTCAGCTCCCATTTCCCTAATGCGTATGCGTTGCCAAACAAAACGAGCAACAGAGCTGCAGGCAGCTTCCGGGTGAGCCAGGGAATCCACGAGCGCGCGGACATTTGGCGCATGTGTAGAATATAAGGCAGCGCGCGCATGTTAATGCGCACTATTTGAAACAAGCATTTGCAATGCAATACGACTCGCATTTACACGAGACGTATTGCATTGGAAATGGGAGTGGGGCTGTTAAGAAAGGCACAAACGGTAGTGGGGAGAGTGAGGGGTTGGCGAAAAATCGCGGACTGCGTGAGGGGGCTGGGCGGGGGACACAGGGTAAAAAATAGTGGTCAGTAAAGGGGCCAATAGCCTCGGAAGCGTACAAATTACGCATGGCCGTCAGGAGGAGGGACTAACAAGACGGAAACCAATCAGGAGGCAGCATTTAGGCTGTAGGCCAAACAAAAAAATGGGCGGAGAGTGGGCGGAGCTTATGCGAAACTTCCCCGCTATAGTATATACACCATGCCTCGCAAAGCGTGCAAAGCATGCGCGCTGCAAGCTAGGCGAGACCTAAAAACGCTCTTAGGGAAAGGGAAAAGTAGTCCCTAAACTGATGCTAATATCGAGATAAGTGGAAGGGTACAAGTAACGCAGCACTGCTCCGTGGGAGTGAACAACCCACGAAAAGGAGGGACAAATAGAAAAGGTTAACCACTTGGAAGCAAGAATTTTTAAAGGACAATGAAATAAACAAATGAAAAGCAATGGGTGGACTCAAACTCACAAACTACATACAACACGTCTTCGAAGCTCAACCTAATAAGGGAAGATGCACGCGCACCTCCTCAACATTTTCTCCCTGGGGCCTTGTCGCTACCCAGGGAGCTCCTTAAGCTCATGGAGCAGAACACTACATGTGTCCATCCTGGCAGATTCCCCCGTTGAACTAAAGTTTGCTCTCCTGTTTTGGCTGATTTTCTCAAAGCAAATAATTGTCTTTGCATTAGCTCTGAAATGTTCTTTGAAACACACCTTACTCCAAAGAACAAAATACCATTGTTTGCCCTCTCTCTTCTTCCTACTCCGTAACTGATGTTGCTGTACAACTTGCTATTACCTATGTGACCTCTTTGAAGTTCATTTTCAGATCAGCAATATTTTCACAAAGCTCAAAAGACCGGTGCTTGCGGCCTAGTGGCTAATGTCTCCACTTGAAGGCTACTAGTTCAAGGCCTGCTGCTCCTGTGGTCATAAATCTGCATCAGGATCTGTTTAAACACAAGTTTGTTTTAAAGATTTTTCCAACAAATGAAAAGTCAATAGTTTTTATATTGCAAAAATACAGAAACATTTTGTGGTAAAGGGACTATCGTTAGATTGAAGTGTATCATATAATTTCATTTTCAGATCTTTTGCCATAGCCATGTATTCAACCACTCCACCAGAGCCTCACTTGAGGCTTGGTGGCTAAGGTATAAGACTCAGTCAGATGTGTTAAAAATGTTCATGTTCTGCTATTGTTGTGGTCATATGTGCTGCATTCTTCAGACAGTTCTTCTAATAGTTATCTTTTAACTGCAAATTCAATATCTTTCATATTGCAAACATGTAACCACAATTATGTAAAAGGACAAGAGTAAGCTTGAAGTCGCCCAAGGACTCTCAGTGAATTCTATTTTCTGTTTTTCTGCTTGCATGCCATAAGTATGTTTTCTGGCAACTCAACTTGAGGTCTAGTAGTCAATCTTTCACCCCTAACATTAATTATTAAAGTCCTGCTATAGTCATTTGTTTTCTTCATGTTCTTTTCATTCACAATGTACTTTAAGGACTTATCTCATAATTAAAAAGTCATTAGCTTATATATTGAAAAAATATAACCCAGAGGTAACTTGCAGAACCCCAATGAATTTGACTTCTGAGTCCCATGCCATAGGTATGTTTTCTAAATAGAACGTCACTCACGGGCTAGTGCTTAAGGTCAGAGACTCCCAATTGGAAGGTAAAGGACACAATTCCCTCTGTTTCTATGGTCATATGTTCGCTTAATGGTTGCTTAAATCGCAATGGACCTAATTTCAAAAACTGCATTTTGTAGTACTGCTTACTCATTACGAAATGAAATTCACAAGTTCACAAATGGAAATCTCCACCTTCACTTCTCCTATCTTCTCTGAGATCTCCACACATGTAAATTTACTACTTAGTAGTAAATGTAGAAGGGACCAGAGGGGGTGGTTGGAAAATGGGGAATACCTACTGCAAATTGTGAGGGATTTAGGGAGTAATGAGTGATTTAGGGAGGGAAAGCATACTAAAAACATCCACCTATGTAAGATTGAGTGTCATAGGGTTTCTGCGCACACACAGAGCTATGCACAGGATAATAGGACCTCGGAATATAGTGGTGAGCCAACCATAGACCTTAGCACCCAAAACCCCAACCCAACTAGCCTTAGCGTCCCATTAGCACCAATGTACCAATGATTAGACAACCCAGAACACGGTATCTCTCTCTTAGGACTCGCAGAGGCAAGAACACTCTTTTGTCACACTCGTACCTGTCCACAACGTGCGTAAGAAGAGACACAGTATAGGTTAAAATGTTTATTTCAACTTACGTGCTCTAAGATACAGTACACGTGTCAGTACTATTAGCATAATGCATATGAATAATATAATCAGCATGGTTACAACTCCATAGAATACAAACGGGGAAAGCATCTCATAAGGCAGTGGATATATGTCTAAATAACATTACCACCCTCCCCGTGCTGGAAGCTAGTCTATTATAACAATAGAAGACCTCTGGGCTTTGGCTAGCGAACCCCCATACCTCAGTCTCTAGATGCAAAACTACATCAGCAGACAATCACAGCTCTTCTCCCTGGAAAGGTTGTCTCCAAGTGTGTTTAGAGCGGGCAAACCGCAATATTAAAAGCACACTAATTTCTCCATGGCAGCTGTACATAGTGTTATGTCTAGGTGCGAGGGACAGGCCAGATCAGCAAGAACAAGGAGACGTTGTTATTCGACCTTGTACATGTTGTGCAGTCTGAGCCCAAATCGAACAGGAGAAAAGGTGAGAGACAGAAAAGCCAGACAGCGCTACAATAACTTGGCAAGAGCAGAGGTCGAGAGAACAACGACTCAAAGCAACGTGTGCAAAGAAAAGCAGTATGGCAGCCAGGCCTAAGACAACCCAGCAAGGCAGGCCAGGGCCAGGATGCCGCAAACCACAAGACACCCTCCCCTGGACAGTCCATCGGACAAGACAAAGGACGAAGACAGAGTTCAAATGGGCCGAGCAGAACAGAAATGTCGTTAGGGTACGCAGTCACCATGAGGGAGAGGGACAAAAAACAAAAAGGCCCAACGAAAAACGAGAGTCAGCAAGGCAGGCCACATCAATCCAGAAACGTGGAAGTGCAGAAAAAAGCAATAGCATCCAAGAGGACATCATTGGAAGTGTCAGAAAACATAGACGCCATCCAGTCCAACAGATCAAATGAGCAGGATTGTTCCTCAGAGGAGGGCGCATCCAACAGCAATGCGGGACAGCTTGCGTGATATTCAATATAACTTCGTTGTAGGAGATCCTGAGCAGCCGCCCAGATATCCCATTGTGCCAAAATCCCCAGTGCAGCCGCACGCGTCATAAAGCCAGCAACGGAACAGTCCCGTTCATGGGCCTCTAAGGGACCCACCAACTGAACAAAATCCGGAACAGACAACGACGAATTGGAGAGGCAATAATCCATGGTCCAGGTGAAAGGACAGCGGATGCAAGACATCACAGGTTGCACGCAAGTGAAATACGCAAAGCGAAAAGAAAGGGTGTAGGACACACTGATGGTCGCCAAGGGCAGAACACCGAAGCCAGCCAGAAGTCGCTCACGGAGCAGCTGGAGGCGTTCGGGATCGAGAAGGGCCCTGCGGGGAGCAGCCATTGCGCATAAAACAGACCAACAGTAAGACACCAGCCGCCAAGGCGAGGATTAATGGGAAACCACCAAAGACGCTAGAAAAAATAGAATGAATGAACGCCGGTATCACACCGAAAATAGTTTGGAAGGTGGACACCAGGCCGGACCCCACAATCTTAAAAAAATGCACTAGACCCTCAGTGTTTGATGCGTTAAAAATACGATGAATTAACTCCCCGAAATGTTGGGGGAGGTTGGTGTTCAAAAGGGCCTGTATTTCACTGTGGGTACTCGCCACCTGGAGAACGAATGTCTCCCGGGCGGACGTGAGCATAACCTCCTCATTCAATAATAGGGCCTTTATTCTGCTCAACTTATTGAAGTCTGCCTCCATGGTAGGAATGGAAGGCCAAATAGAGTTATCAACGATGTCATGAGGGGGAGGAAAAAGCACATTCTTGCAGCAGACAACTCTGTGCGAAACCGTGACAATATACGGAATGCCGGCCTGTAGGCCACAACATTCTTCGTTATTTAAAAGCAAATAGCTACCATTAGTAAGCAAAATAAAGGTAGGAGAAATAGCAGGAGCAGGAATACCCTTTAGCACACATGCAAGATTCGGAACGGAAACGCTACAAGCTCCGTGCAGTTTAATATGTTTACAAATAAGCGAATGACCTACAGTTGAATCACAAGACTCCCCCGTGAGAAAAACTTCCTTGCCGTCTCTAAGGCATTTGTACATGAAAGGCAAGGACCAGAGTTCATGCAGGAAAGCACTACCCAAAGGCTGGAAACGGCCCACAGGATAATGTTTCATGCACGAGCTAAATTCAAACAAGGAAAAAGGTAAAGCGATAACCCCATGAACTAGCCACACAGCAGAATCTAGTTCCGCTACAGAGAATGGTAAAGGATCCACTTTCTCGATATGTAACAAAGTGTAAGATGCATCTTTCATGGACATGAACTGCTGCTTTTCAGTCAAATTAAAAGGCAGGAAAAGGGCAGTGGTGTTCAAGAAATTCCAAGGAACTTTACCTAACTTAAGGGTTTGCAAAGTCCACGCAAACTGCATTACTGAACGCAATTGATTCTGACCATGATACAATATAGAAACATCATCTTGTACAATATCAACAACAGAGGACACAATATTCTCTAATGTGTAAATGCGGGAAGACAGGGTATTTATACTATTGTCAACAACAGCAAGCACCTTTTCCAAATTTGCTTGGTCTATTTCCCGAAGACGGGAAGCAGCTTCCATCTGTGACAGCTTCCAGAGTTCATTATACGCTTCATAAATGAATCTCTTCGGTCGTGGACCACGAGGTCCCAAGATAAAGTCGGACAGATCAATAGTGCCTGATAGGAGGGACAAATGTTGTTTTACAGAGTCTAGGGACGAATGGTGTAGCCATTGTTTACATAATTTACCAACTGAATACGTGGTGACAGTACGAGAGTCAGTAAATCTCGGATCAGGCTTGTCCTGTCTGTAGCCAGGAACTGTGCCATGAAAACGCAGTTGGCATGCATTCGATGATATGGGCCATGCCAACCAGGGTGACTGTACCAGTGCAGAAACATTAAAGGAGTTGTTTTGAAACAGAGCCTGCAACGTCACAAGGGACATATTAAAACGCAAGCTATCATTTGGAGAACTCGACAAGGATGGGATGGCTGGCGCATTTAATTGTTTAGTGGTAGCCAACCCCCAACACGTGGTTTGATGAATGGAAGCATTCAGAAACACAATTTGGGCCGGGATAAGGCAAGCACGGTGCAAAGCCTCGGTGCCCTGCACCTGCCATGGCTTTGAACCCCAGATTGATTTTAAATCCACTGTGTCTTTCCAGTACTCATAACCACCCACCGCCAAGGCGCTCAAAAAGGAACCCGAATACAGTAATTTGGTGTGGGTCAACATGATTTTTTGAGTCAATGGGGCATTCAATTTAAAATAATAGGACCCAGGGTTTGATCGATTAAAATCAGTGAAATAGGTGAATTTATTTCTAAGAGTCTGGGAGCTACCTGGTAAGGGGTTTGGGCAATGTTCCCATTGGGTGTAGGTAACAGGGCTGCGTAGTGCACTCGGTTTGTGGAGAAAATGGTTGCCCCAATGCTGGTAGCAATACAAATCGGCATAATTCGCAGAATTCATATACAAATCCTCAGCATTAAAAGAAGCATAATATTTTAAATCAGCAAACAATGCTTCAACGGCATGCACATCCCAATCGTCAGAATGAATATTACTTTTACTACATCACCCATCGAAACTCGAAGGACATTTGGTACATTAATAATTTCTGGCGGACCATGGATTTGAAAGTTTACTGCATCCCATACGATGCCATCAGCAACTGGAAACGCTGAAATGTTCACAAATGTGTGGTCACGCTTCATGATGTGTGAAGAGGAATGTGGAGCCAAAGTTCCAGCAACACTGTTCACAGCAGAGCGTTCAGGTAAATAGTGACCATTGATGAGTAGAAAAAACACTGTGACAAAGCCAATGGACATGAACAAAAAAATCAAGAAAAGCACCATCCAGATGTATGTCCAGGGTGGAATCAAAAAATTGTCTCTAAACCAGGATACAAAAAGACTGAACTTGGACGGGACAGTTGATGAGTTGGAATCCGAGTCAAAGGAATAACGTGTCGGGCTCAGTGGCGTTGTTGGTTGGTGTGCCACCGACTCTGTGGCGGGATAGGTATACTCGTCCTCGTCGATGCAGGGGGAGACAGGGGGTTCGAATATATTTTCAGGCAAATCAACCATCTCCATGGTAACATCAGTGACCGTTCGGGCAGGAGTGCCTCGAACACATGTCCGATAAATGGCAGGACAAGAGACCGCTGGTGTGACACTATTCAGGATCGGCCAGATGTTGTAGCTTGACATTTTCCACTGAGATGTATCTGTTCTAATTGCGACCAGGAAGCGGTGGTAAGATGACTGTACGTGTTCCCTTCAAGCCCAGGACTGGAACCGGTGCACGAAAAGAGGGGCCGAATTCTTTTTGTTCTCCACCTTCTCTCGAACCAGGTCGCCAATCTTCGGAAGCCAGCCGGCAACCGGAATCTGCAGAGCAGGGTCTGTGGCTGAAGGCAAATGTGCAATTGCAAGTTTGTCTCGGGCTTCTTGTAAGTCCTGTAACATAGTAGAATGGTTATCTACATCAAACTTGGCGGATTGCGCCGCCATGTCTAGACCATCAAGGTCAGGCACAAACATTCGTATGCCAAAGAGCATTTCGTAAGGGGTCCGCCCACCCAGAGGTCTTCTAGGGAGATTATTAAGTGCACGCTGAACGGTATACAAGTGGGCCAGCCAGTTCCTGCCAGTACCTATAACTCTAGCTGTCAAAGATTGCTTTAAGTCACGGTTCACTCGTTCAACGATAGAGTTGCCCTCAGGCCTATACGGAGACGAAAATTTCACCCGCACCCCCAATGAACCCATTGCGTCCTTGTAAGCCTTAGAGACAAACGCCGGACCTTGGTCAGAATGGAAGGTGCCGCATGCGAAAATTCCCACAAAGACACGCAAATCCCTGATGACATTTCGAGCGTCAGCACTCCGTTGTGGCCAGATCCAGATGAACCGTGTGCACGAGTCCACTGCCACTAAGATATATTTATAGGCAGTGTCTGAAGAAAATGGACCGCAGTGATCCAAGTAAACACACCCAAAGGGTCTGTTTGAAATTCCGAGCGAGGTCTGTGGTGGTCGTGTAACCGTGGAAGGCTTAATCTGTTGACAAACGTCACAGGAAAGCACATAAGTACGGGTGTCTTTATATAAACCACGCCACCAGTAACGCTGCTGCAAGATGGAAACTGTCGCAGACACACCAGCATGAGCTGAAGCCATGCCTTCGTGTGCTGCCGTTATCAAGGAAAGTCTGCGGTCCGCGTTGGGGATCAGCCGATCTCCAACGTCAGGTATTGTTACATAAGGAGCCTGATCGGGACCTAACTGGTAAGAATATTTGGAAGGGAAACCCCTAGGGTAATTCGTTCCTTCCTTTGTTGCAGCAATAGCTGCCAAGATATCGGTGTCTATTTTAGACATGGATCTAGTAACTGCTGCTACTGAACACGTGACTACTGCTGATCTGGCAGCTTCATCTGCCAGACTGTTACCAACAGCGTGTGCGCCCACCTGCTGATGGCCTAGGGTGTGAACCACCTGTGTGAGCGGCAGACGTTGTTGTAATTCTGCCACTCGAACCCAAAGCATTTTATGCTTGATTGTGTTGCCTTTAGCGTCTCTATAGTCGTTTTGCGACCAAAAGAACAGATTGTCATTGTATGATTGAACACAGTAGTAAGAATCGCACACAATTAAAGTGGTCACATCAGGATTGACGAACTCAAGCGCAAGCACCAATGCGCGCAACTCGGCCAATTGTGCGGTACTATCCCCGAGTGTCTGAGTGTGCACCACAGTGGATTTGAACTTTCCGTTCACAAACGTACCTGCAACAATAGCACATGCGGCTGAATAAGCATGCTTGGAACCTGTGGCCGGTTGTGCCGAACCATCGGTGTAGATCACACAGTCGTAATCGTCAAGCGGCAATAAAGACAGAGGAGGAGGATGAACGAATTCATACTGTAAGAACTCCTGAGTCTGAAGAGAAGAATCGAATATGAAAGTGACATCCGGAGACGTCAAAGAGGTTGCCCATTGTATCCAACGGGGGTGCAAAGCTTTAGAGTTCGGTACACTTGCTTTGGTCACTGCCTCTAGAGCAGGATATGGTGTTACCACCAGAATGCGTTTTCCCTGTGCCAGTGCGCGCTCCTTCAGAATCGCCATTTGCACTGCTGTCAGAACTTTTTCCACAGATGAAAACCGCATTTCTGCGGAGGTGTACAGATGTGACTTGTATGCGATGGGTACTGTATCACCTTCATTAAAGGTTAAGTATGTGAAACCCACTGCCCCTGGAATGATTCTAATCACCAGGTTTGTGTGGTTATCATGTGTCAAAAGATATTTAGACTCAAGAAGGTCAGTCTGTAAAGACTGTAGAATGGAGGTATGCTCCGGAAGCCAGCAAGACTTCGAAAAGGTAGGTTGTATCAAGGCATACAGTGGCTTGATACGCTGGGCGTATTCGGGAATGTATGTACGTCCAAAGTTCAAAAAACCCAGCAAGGACTGAAGCTTCTTCAGATTAGTAGGAGGGCACAGAAGTGCACATTTCTCCAGAAAATGGGGGGCTAAGCCCTTACCTTCATTGTTGAGCTCGTAGCCCAAGAACAAAACGGTAAATTCAGCAATATGAGATTTGGCAAAGTTAATTTTGTAACCTTGAACCGCAAATTCAAGAATTATGCGGTCGACTCGGGTTAGATGTGGAAACAATTCGTCGTCTGTCAGATAAATGTCATCTACGTACGAACAGGCGTCTGGATCGATGCCGTCTAACAAAGAGACAACACGAGCGGCGAATACGCCTGGACTGTTCTTGTAGCCCATAGGAAGACGCCTGAATTTGAACATTTTTCCACCGGAAGTGAAAGCGCTCCATTGGCCACTCTCCGGTGCTAAGTTGTGCGTGTAGAATCCATTTGAAAGGTCAAGTGTCGTTTTGTATTTTTTACGAACAAGACTGTCTACAAGTGCAGAACTATGGGTGTTTTGCACCGCAAAGGTCCGACAATGAGAGTTCAAATGCCGGTAATCTAAAACTAAGCGGTACGATCCATCGGGTTTAGAAACCGCGAAAAGGGGATTGTTCATAGGTGATACACAGGGTTCAATTACTCCCTGATATTCCAACTGAGTCAGAATTTCGGAAACGGGGCCTTTGGCTTCACGTTTTATGGGATATTGGGGTTGTGGCTGAGGCAGTGACCGCAAAGGTATTTCATGGGAGGGAGAATCTTCGTCCCAACCCACGTGGTTGCGGTATAACGCAGGAGCCAGGGACACAGCCAACTCAGCTGCAAGAGCCTCCGCTTTGTCCTTTGGGACATGTCGAGAAAAGCTCGGAAGGATTACCTCCTCCCCCTTACTCGCAGCAAGAACGAATGGGGGTGGCCAATCCACCTCCGCTAACAAAATGTCATATGTAGAGGTTAGATTTTCCCAAAAAATCCCTTTCATTATACGCTGTATATCACCTTCGATTTGAATGACAATATTAAAAAGTCTATCAGGGGGTGCCACTCTGGTGTCAGCTGTCTCGACAGTAATGAATGTTTCAGTTGCTGTCGCCTCCATATGAGGACGTAGCGCCTCCCGCACTATGGTAACTTCCGCGGCGCTGTCTAGGAGGGTTACTGCCCACGTCCAATTCAGGAGCCTCGTTCTCACCGTCTGTGGCATATTTCGCTGTTACAGCGGCAACTTTCTTCTTCTGAAACTGTGGTCGAAAACGTTGAAAGTCTTCTGCTTTTCCTCTGACTTGTTGTTGAGGTTGGTCTCGTCCCTGGGGAGCCTCTCGGTCCCTTCCTCTATCCTGGCGGTCTCCTCCACCGGCCTGTGACGAAGTCTGTGCCTGTGAAGAACGAGGAGAACGCGCATCAGGGATCTGAAACCTATCCGGTGATTTAATTCTCGCTCTATCGCGTAAATCATAAGTGCGTTCAGAAGAAACAGAAACCGGGGATGCGCCTCTCGACCCCAGCTTCTTTTGTTGCTTACCCTGTTTTTTCAGCCTCCAGCTCTTTTTAGTGAAGACTGGTTTCTCATCTTTCTCAGATTGAGATTTGGTTTGTTGTTGTTGTTGCGATTGTGTTTGCTGTTTTGCAAAAGGCTTGTTGCCCAGGCTATTTCTACCAATAGTTTTGTAAGCCTGGGTAATAATTTTCGGTAATTCGCGAGGCCTGTCCAATTCTGGGACCAGAGCCAAAGCGTTCGCTACTTGAAAGTTCACTGCATCGCCCTTGACATTCGCAAGGATCAGCTCAGCTACTACTTCAAACACTCCCACCAGTCTCATCCCTAATTCCACAACCGCTTCAGGGCCATGTTCATCCTGTACTTTTTTAATTACGGAGGGGAGAACCGTCATGGAAGGAGTACCAAAACATTTAGAATATACTGCTGCGAATACCTTACCCCAGTTGTCACATGCTGTCAACTCGGGAATTAAGTCTTTTGGCAAACTAATCGTTAGAATGCGGTGTTTATCCACTGGGGTTGTGTGTGGAAAAACTGCCTCCAACTGGTCAAATTTTTCTGCAAGCCAATAAGGAAAGTCGTCCTTATTTTGTGGACGTTTGCCCATCACTGAGTTCACCATTACAGGACTTATGGTAACTCCGGCTGCACCAGTTGGATGGCCTGCAACTCCAGGAGGGGCTCCCTGGATGTTGCCTGTAACATATTGCACTAGGGCTCGATGCACTCGCACCAAAGCCGAATACATGTTGCGCAGTTCCGCGACTGGTATTGTCATATATCGCGGATGTGGGGTGTACGCGGCCAAAACAGGCCAAGTGGCCCCATCAAATAGACAAGGGGCCAAAACGAACCGTGGTAGTCAGTTGGGGGAGGGCGCCATCAAACCAAACACGGTGTTGCCACGCCGTGAGCGGTACCTCAAGACAAGAATAAGGTATATAGTTATTAGGAACTGCAGTGGCTGTATATTCATGGAACAAATTGTCAGTCCCATCCACTGCAGGAAAAGTGATCCATGAGTAGAACACCTCGAAGTGGTAAGCCGGATCGGCTTGTACCACAAAGATCAGGTCAACTCCAGTATCTGGCACTCCATACACCCGTAAGTGTGTTCGGAGTGCTCCGCGGCTATGTGCCGCAATTTGAGTAGCCATGTACGGCTAGAATATGTCGACAATCTAACAGGAGGCAGCACAACTAGGGTTTTAATCAAGAAACCTTTTTTAACAACTTCAAGCTTGAAAGAACCTACAAAAACTTCAATATAGGAGGTATCACCGTCACACACGCTTCCGGAAGCGTCTGCGAGGGGGTTGTGGACAAGCACAAGCACTACTCAAGCGTCCCGCAGATAAGCTGCCCCACTCGTTGGTCGCGCCATGTCATAGGGTTTCTGCACACACACAGAGCTATGCACAGGATAATAGGACCTCGGAATATAGTGGTGAGCCAACCATAGACCTTAGCACCCAAAACCCCAACCCAACTAGCCTTAGCGTCCCATTAGCACCAATGTACCAATGATTAGACAACCCAGAACACGGTATCTCTCTCTCAGGACTCGCAGAGGCAAGAACACTCTTTCGTCACACTCGTACCTGTCCACAATGTGCGTAAGAAGAGACACAGTATAGGTTAAAATGTTTATTTCAACTTACGTGCTCTAAGATACAGTACACGTGTCAGTACTATTAGCATAATGCATATGAATAATATAATCAGCATGGTTACAACTCCATAGAATACAAACGGGGAAAGCATCTCATAAGGCAGTGGATATATGTCTAAATAACATTACCACCCTCCCCGTGCTGGAAGCTAGTCTATTATAACAATAGAAGACCTCTGGGCTTTGGCTAGCGAACCCCCATACCTCAGTCTCTAGATGCAAAACTACATCAGCAGACAATCACAGCTCTTCTCCCTGGAAAGGTTGTCTCCAAGTGTGTTTAGAGCGGGCAAACCGCAATATTAAAAGCACACTAATTTCTCCATGGCAGCTGTACATAGTGTTATGTCTAGGTGCGAGGGACAGGCCAGATCAGCAAGAACAAGGAGACGTTGTTATTCGACCTTGTACATGTTGTGCAGTCTGAGCCCAAATCGAACAGGAGAAAAGGTGAGAGACAGAAAAGCCAGACAGCGCTACAATAACTTGGCAAGAGCAGAGGTCGAGAGAACAACGACTCAAAGCAACGTGTGCAAAGAAAAGCAGTATGGCAGCCAGGCCTAAGACAACCCAGCAAGGCAGGCCAGGGCCAGGATGCCGCAAACCACAAGACATGAGAACATTGTTATTCACAAACTCTAAGTCCAAATTTACTTCCACCATAAAGGTGGAAAACAAGTAGAAAATATGCTCCAGCCCAACCTTACAGTATTTCATGCATCACATAGGGCTACTCACAGGTTTGCAGCATACTCCTATAGAAAATAAAGAAGGCATGGATGTAAAGTAACACCTGATAGGAAATAATGTTATATAAAAACATTTAATGTATTATTCTTATTTGAATTAAGATTTTGCTGCTACAATGGCAGGTGTACTTTTTGTTTAATGATTTTAGGGCCATATGTATCAAAGTTTAGTGTTTGCGATTCTCAAATAGCGAATTTTTGAGAATCGCTATTTGAGAATCGCAAACGAGATGTATGTAGGATTCGCAAGAAAATGTGCGAATCCTACATATTCTTAATTGCGATTCGCAAATTGCGAATCGCAGTTAAGGAAACCCTCCCCATTCATTCCTATGGGCCTAGAGGCCCATAGGAATGAATGGGAGGACATTCTCAATTTGCGATTAGCAATTAGAGAATCGCAAATTGAGAATGCAATTTCAAGGTTGCAAGGGTGTCCAAAGGACACCCTGTTGCACCCCTGAAATGAGCATGGGTGCACATGTG
Source organism: Calotriton arnoldi (assembly GCA_963921515.1). NCBI lineage: Eukaryota > Metazoa > Chordata > Amphibia > Caudata > Salamandridae > Calotriton > Calotriton arnoldi. The sequence goes on from CAWUFW010008084.1 coordinate 618,861, forward strand.
GCGCACATACATGCCCTAAGGGCATGTATGTGCGCCACATGCCACTTTGAAAAATGCAAAAAAATGCATTTCTCAAAGAAATTGCAAGTTACCACCAACCTGTAGTTGGTGGTAATTTGCGATTCCTTAAGCCATAATCGCACAACTTAGGTGCTTCATACATTTCATTTAAGGAATCGCAGTTTGCGATTCCTTAAATGCATTTGCAAAATAGAGAATCGCAATTTTGCGATTCTCTATTTTGCGAATGCCTTTTGGGATGATACATCCCAAAAGGCTTGTTCCCGTTCGCAAACGGGCCGATTCTGAGAATCGGCCCGTTTGCGAACGGGAAATGGGCTTGATACATATGGCCCTTAGTTTTGTTAGGAGGATTCGTGACTTGGAGGTTCTCCAAGCGCATTACACATTGAAATGTTCTCTCCTTTTCGAGTACAATTCATCCCAGAACTATGTTTTGATGGGTTTCCTATGAAGCTCTTTTAGCTGGAGATAAGCTAGTGAGTTGAATGTTGATGTTATGATCTTATTGTAATTGGTGAATACGTACTTAACTTTATTTCAGGGTGTTTAGAGTGACAATTTAGGTGTAGGATGTTCTTCAAGGACCGCACTAGATAGGTTTGGACTGTGGTATTTCCAAAATGTTTGCTTGGGAGCTTTGACAGTTGTCTGGTTGTGAGGGATGCAGAATTAGAATAGTATTGGGAGGTGATGAGCCCAGTCAATTTCCAGTGGAGGAGAGCATTGATTATCGATGCACTGGTGATATTGAAGTCAAGTATGCGTTCCTTCGTGTGTTGGGTTTATATATTGTCAGTGAAAACTGTGTAGTTGAAGGAACCCGTCATGTGATTTAAAAGGTTTGTAACAGTTATTACCCGAATCAATATTAAAAATTCCTAGTAAGAAGTTATTCAGAGATAGCATGAGGTTTATCGATAGGTATTCTGTGAGTTGTGACGCAAAATGGACCTTCAGTTTAGGTGAGTAATAAAGAGTATGTATGTAGTGCATGATGCAGATACTGAAATGGTTATCTTAAGGGACTCAAAGAAGTAAAACCTTGGTGTAGAGGCAAGTAAGCAACTGACTCTATGCCAGCGTTGTCACTACCTTGTTTCATCTGCCTGTCCTCTTGGGTAATGCGTATCCAAGTGACACTTAAGTGTCTAAAATGCTAGCAATGAACATTGAGCCATGTTTCAGTAATGCAGCTAACCTGAACTTGGAAATAAAGGCAGAAATGTCTGTATGATTTGCAATTGCTGCTCTTGCATTGTGGAGCATTCATGTCAAATATGTAAAGAGCAGAGTTGGGGCATGAAGCACATCTGAGATGTGTAAGGTCATTTAAGCTTGCTTTCGCTTGTGGTCATGAGGAGTGTGCCTACTATCTGTATTTGTAGCTGGGAATGGAATAAACAGATTTAGGCATAGTTAATAGCAGATGTGAATGGTGTTGCGGTGGAAAAGCCATAGTGAGTGGCACAAGAAGGAAAGACACCCTAAGTATGAAATTAATGTAATGTGTGGTTCTGGGAGCAGCCTTAAGTGCTACAGATGCAATTCAGGACTGATATCACGTGCAGTGCACCCTTGAAAAACAGGGCGCAAATGTGATAAGAAAAGAACAATTTTTTCAGGCCTGTTTACACCATTATTCAAGAGCTCATTTTGCTGGTGTTTTGGAACAAGTCATAATTTTTTGCAGACTGCATTTGGACATACGGTCTCATTTGTAACAATCTGCTGTTTCTCCTAATAAGGTGCCTTATGGGGGTGCGTGGCCAAAATGGCGGTGAGGTAGGACGCTCTGCTCCGTCGCCCCTGCCCGCCGCCAGCCAGAGAGCTACATCCACACCGAATCCATATGACAAAGCGGAGGTGAAACCCCTGGAGCCCTCGCTCTAGGTGTCCCTGTGAGAGCAGAGCTGGTTTGTTCCTCTGCGAGAGCCCGGGGCCAGGGGAGACGACGGTGTGGCCTGAGAAAGATGGCGGCCGCAATTTGAGGGGCCGCAGATGGCGAGCGGTGAGACCCGACAGACGAGGGTATTGACGAGACTGCTTCCGGGGACTGGGGGATGGTCGGACCCCCGCCGGGCCTGAGCTGCTGTGCCCATCAGATACTCCAGACCAAGCGGCCTAGCGCAGAACCCCTGGGAGAGGCAGCAGAGCGGTCCATGAAAGCTGGCGGCCGCAGGCAACGAGCGGTGAGGTCTGATGCAGTCAGGTAATGAAGAGACCAGTTCAGTGACCACCACCAGATACTCCAGAACACGCGGCCTAGCTTGAGCACCGAGAGCACAGCCCATGAACAATCCGGTGCAGGAGATCGCCACCGTAGCAGCAGGCCTGCGCTTCCCCTGAGGTGAGGAGTGTGTCTGTCGAGCGGCCCCGGGGGCATGGGAGGACTCCTGAGCAAACGAGCTGGGGGGCCTGTGCGCACTCCCTCGGGCCCTGAGAGCTACAGTCCCTGTGAAGGCGGGGGCAGACGCGGGGGAGAGACTGTGGTGCTACGCACTTGATGCTGAGGCCTTAAACTAAGAAAGGCCCAAAAATTTGAGGACAGACAGTAAAAGAGCAGCACACGATCTCCTCCCATAATAAACGTAGCAGCCATACCAGTAAACAGCTGCCTGGAGGAGATAAGCCCACATACCCCAGGGTGGAGCCACGAGACCCCACAGCAGCCCTCTGACCTGACGCGGTGAACAGTGGCCATCTCCGGTGACCGCCATTAGATCAGGTGGACAGAGGGGCCCCACAAAGCAAAGTTGTCCACGGAGCCGTGAGGAGGGAGCGGCTCTAGGGGGCCTCAGCGTGGCTAAGGGTTGGCAACCGACCGAAGACTTCTGGAAAACCAGGGGCCCACAACAGACCTCAATAACACAGCCAACAGTATGTCCATGCAAGTACTTCACGCCCCACCAGCTGCGAGAGGGTGACCCTAGGCCACCCTCCCTTATACTATACTCACGGGACGAGGCAGGATACCACCTGCGGCTCAGAAGCAACATCCTGGAGGGTAGGGGCAATACCGAAACTGAGAGTCAAATATCCAGGATGGGGACAGGGCAGAGACAACGGCGCTCGGAGGAACTCCTCATTGGACTGGAGTGAGACAGCTGGAGGACTGGCACACTCGTGTGGATACAACTGAGCTCTGAAGATAAACCCTAGCACACTCAGATAGACACAGCACGAGAGGGAAGAGGGGGCTCTACAAGACCAATCTAGCGACTGAAAAGCGCATATCTCTGGAATAGGCAGCAGGTGTAGTCATATGACACGGAGCCCGATCATGTCCACCAGTCGAGTGAAGAAGGACCATTTCCTCGAAGATATGATGACGCGGCCTTCCGGCAGCAGCACATCAGAGTGCCCGGCGTTTGGAGAGACACCCCACACACAGACCGGAAACCAGGTGGAAGAGCCAGTGACCCACGCATTCTTAGAGTTGCTGTGCACAACGCTTCGAGAGGACCTGCAAACTCAAGAAGGATCTCACTCAAGAAATCAAAGATACCAGAAGGGATGTGGATGCCCTTGGGGAAAGTGTTGCAGCACTGGAAGATAAAGGGGACGGCTGGGACGCAGAGATGGAGGCACTGCAGCAGGAAGTTCTCTGACTCCTGGACCAACATATAGACTTGCAATCCCAATGTCTGGATGCGAGGAGTGGCGGCAAAAGCGGAGGGAGGAGATATCTTTGGCTTTGTAAGGGACCTCTTTAACCATATACTTGGCAACCCTCCTGGTACAGAGCTCAAGCTGGACAGAGCACACAGAGTGGGTCCGCCTTACTCTGACAGGGCCCCCCCAGCGGGCATTTTAGCTTGCGTACATAACTTCCAAATAAAAGAGGAAATACTGCGCAAATCACGGACAATACATCCTGTCACATTCAGAGACCACACCCCTACTCTGTATCAGGACCATGCCTCGTTTACGCTACAGAAACAAAGAATTCCGCCCAGTTACCACACACCTATGTGGGCAGGATATCACATACTCCTGTGGCCACCCCTTCAGACTTATTTTTCGCTGGGGTGGCAAACTCCAGAAGCTGCGCTCCCTATCTGAGGCCTGCCGATTGCTGGGTCTGGAACTGCCTGAGGAGTCCTGTAGTAGAGGGGCCTCGCCCCGGGCCCAGGGGGAGCAGCAGACAAGATGGCGGCGACAAGGACGCAGACAAACCCCAAATCAGGTGGAAATAGCGAAAGGCCAGCAGGAAGCACTGGAGTCTATTCCTGCAGCAGTGGCAAAGACAGAGGATGTATGAGCTTACCAAGTGGGCAGCTGTCCCACAGAGAGCCCGAAGGTGGGCAGCGGGTGGGGAGGGCGTCCGAAGATTAGCCACACTATGGACCCCAATCTCACTTCCTGGCGGCCACGAATGGCTGAAGGACTGTTTTCGAACTTTTTATTAGTTAATCTGGTTTATTTTTCTATAGGGTTAGTAGAGGTTATTGTTGGGGTCCTCCATTCACCACACAATCACGCCCCGAGGCACACCATGGGGGCCCAGGGGATTATCCTGAGTAGTGGTAGAAAACAGTCGGGCAACCAGATCCCAGTTTTTATTTCACAGACATACCGAATACTCAAAAGAATGCAATCCACTATTCTTAGAATTCTCACCCTCAATGCGAGGGGACTCAATAACCCAATAAAGCACAGAGCGATAATTTCATATCTAGAAAGCACAAAGGCAGACATCTGTCTCCTCCAGGAAACCCATCTCCTAGCCAGAGACTGCCACAGGCTCAAAGCCTGTGCGTTTCTTACCCAATTGTTCTCTTCATGCTCTACTAAAACCAGGGGGGGTGGCTATTTTAGTGTCCCGAACTATTAGAGGCAAAGTGATACAGAAAGAGGCCGAAATTAAGGGGAGGCTCCTTGTTTATAAATTCATGCTGGGGGCCACGCTCTAATCATAGGTTCGATATATGCTTCAAACGAGGGACAAGAGAGATTCCTCCACGTGGCACTGTTGGAGGCAATGGTTACTGACGAACGTAAAATAGTACTGGGGGGGATCTGAACTTGGTATTCAACAATATCCTAGATAGGTCAGCCCAATGATATGGACAAACTGGACAAGAAGGTCAAACCCGGCTGAGGGAGTTAGGCCTGATAGACCTCTGGAGGGCATCCCACCCCCAAGCCAGGGAATACTAATTTTTTTCTAATGCTCACAAAACATACGCCAGGCTAGACTATCTTATTGGAACCAAAGACATTCACACACTCGCAGTGGACACAGAGATTCTCACAGCAACACTTTCAGATCATGCAGCGGTGGTGATCACGCTCTCGTTCCCCCGAATAAAACACCCTTTTAGACAGTGGCGTCTGAGAGACACGCTTTTACAACGCCTGGAAGTAATGACACAACTTCAGTGAGCTATAGAGGACTATCTCTTACACAATGACACTCCGGAGACACACACGGCGACCCTGTGGGAGGCGCTTGAAACCGTAGTCCGGGGCGAATTCATTGTGATATCTGCTGCGGATAACACACTCCGGAAAGAGAAAGGAGAGGGCCTCTCTCAGTGAATACATGAACTATAGCTCATTCATCAGAGGACGGGGGCCCCCAGAACATGACACCAACTCTCGGCGCTATGATCACACTTAGCGGCGATCGACCTAGACCGGGCTGAGTACGTGGCCATTTGGTTGCGTCACGCCTTTTACGTGGGGGAGACAGATGTGAACGCCTCTTAGCACACAAACTACGCAAAAGCCGGAAGAGGCAAGAAATTGAGGCGAAACACGACCAGGAAGGGGTCCTAGTTTTGGAGGACACTGAAATAGTGGGGGCCCTTCATGAGTTCTATGCGCAGCTATACTCGGGCCAAACGCTAGACAGTGCCGAGAGCGAAGGATACTTGCTAAACGCGCAATCCACCACCCTGGCCCCGGAGCAATCCGAGCACCTAGAGGGGGAAATCCGTATTGAGGAGGTCATCGCAGCAATCTCCCTGTTAAAACTGTCAAAATCCCCAGGCCCAGATGTCTTCACTTCAGCCTTCTACAAAACGTTTTGCCCAGTAGATGCGCCACTCCTAACTCGACTTTTTAACACATTTTCGGAGCTTGGCGCCATCCTAACCTCAATGCTGGAGGTGGAAATTATAGTCACCCCAAGCCGGGGAAGGATAAAACATACTTTGGCTTGTTCCGACCTATCTCACTCTTAAATGTGGACCTGAAACTATTTACCGGAATACTAGCCCATGGACTGAGCACACACATGCCTGCCCTGGTGAACTCAGACCAGGCAGGCTTCATCCCCGAGAGACATACAAGCGACAATACAAAACCGGTTCTCCACATTATCAAGAAGGCATCCAGAGCATCAGGCAAGTATATGCTCCTGACCATAGATGCCGAAAAGCCCTCTGATAGGGTGTATTGGCCCTACCTCGAGCAGGTACTGATCCACTCTGGCATGGGGGTGAGGATGAGGACCCAGATATTAAACTGTTTTCGTTTTCCTACCGCAACAGGTGGGAGTTAACGGACATACGTCTGCTCCATTTCAGATAGGTAGAGGCACAAGGCAAGGGTGTCCTCTTTCGCCCCTGTTATTCGCGTTATATATGGAGTCACTAGCGCAGAGAATTCAAACGCACCCATGCATCCCAGGAGTGCCATTTGTTGGGGACAAACACACCATAAGTCTTTATGCAGACGACGTCCTGGTGACCCTCGACAACCTGGAGTCTTCCCTAGATGCTTTCCTCGAGGAATTGGACCACTTTGGCAGGGCATCAGGGTTCAAAGGGAATGCAGGGAAATCTGTGGAACTCAACCTCTCCCTCCCACCTAAAATGGTGGAACGATTCCAGAACCAACACCCCATACAGTGGTCGCACAGCACCATTCCCTATTTGGGGGGTACAATTAGCATCAACTACACAGGCCACTGCCGCCATTAACTACCGCACTCTCCATAGGCAAATCCGCACTGACATCCAAAGGTGGAAACATCATCCGATCTCGTGGCTGGGCAGAGTCGCTGCAATTTAAATGATGGTTCTTCCTAAGATCCTATATTTATTCCAGACTCTCCCCCTACAGCCACTCTCCGGCATGATTCATAAGTTGCAAATAGAGATTCTGCAGTTCATTTGGCAAGGTTGGAAACCACGAATGAAAAAGGCCATTAGCTTCCTCCCACCTAATGAGGGAGGGCTGGGGATTCCCAATCTTCAATTGTATTATCAAGCAGTGCAAATGAGATACCTCGTAGAATGGAACCGTGCCGAATCAGAGAAGCACTGGTTATTCCAGGATAAGGCAATGGCCGGAACATCACTACAGAAGGTCCCCTTCCTCAAGAAACCACAAAGGCCATGGTACTTGTATTTGTCCCCCATAACGCAGGCAACAATGGTGGTGTGGGATCAGACTAACACTAGACAAAACTTGACTACCTTCCCCTCCTCCTTGACCCCACTATTTGACAATCTGGACTTTGAGCCGGGGATGGGCGAGGCCAGGTTCATGCAGTGGCGCAGCTCAGAGTGCCGCGCAATGGGTCATCTCTTTGATAAAGAAGGGGTACTCTCCTTCTTACGGGTTAAAGCAGACTTTGGTGTTCTGGAGACGGAGAGGCTACGATACCTACAACTCCGTCACTGGGCATTACAGCCACAAAATAGGCTCAATGCGCAAAGATACCTTACCCAATATGAAAAATGGCTCCTATCAAAGTCTTAAGACAAGAAGCTAATTTCAGAGCTATATGCCCTGCTGAACGCGCAAAATAAACACATGTACAACGCGGGATGAGTCAGGTGGGAAATGGACATAGGGAGGGTGTTGAGTGACAAAGAATGGGAAGGAATAATATTATAGAGCCAGACACACAGCCAGTAACATAGCCCTGACAGAAACACTAACAAAGGTAGCCACCTACTGGTATTATACCACAGCGCGAATACAAAAGGTTAACCCCACACAGAGTGCTGAGTGTTGGCGGGGTTGCGGGGGTCAGGGAACGTTAGTGCACGTCTTATGGGAATGCCAGCACCTGCAGCATTACTGGACCCAAATACTAGACGAAATTGATGTGCATCTAGATACCCAACTACCTAGATTCCCTGCAGATGTACTCCTGGGGGTCCCAAACCCACTCATATACCCCTTGAAGTCAAGAAGAGGGCGTTTGATTGGACTGACCCTGGGGGCAGCCATGCAGAACATACCTACCCACTGGGGGATAACACAGACTCCCAGACCCATGGGCTGGCTCCAACGGTTATGGCACATTTTGGGAATGGAAATGATTACACTCACGGTGTCCGGGCAGGGCTCGGCATTCCAGGAGTTGTGGCAGCCCTTCCTGTCTCTGCTTGTGCAAGAATTCAGAGAACTTACCTGCCCCAAATACTTACGTCTGCTACGTCTGCCGGAGGCTATCACATCCCCAATCCCAGAGCAGAATTAATTTGCAGTACCGCTAACACTGAATCCCAAACGATAATACATAAGTGAATGGAGGGAGGGTGGAGGGAGGGAAGGGGTGGGGTGGGGGTTAGTTTGCCTAGTTGACACCTGCTTGTATGTTATAGCATGAAGGGCTTTGTACAGCCCAAGAAAACGCAAAGTCTACAATTGGCACTGTTTATTTGATTTTGTATAACTCAATAAAAAAGATTTGAACTATAATAAGGTGCCTTATTAGTGCTGGCAATATTTACACCAATTTTGCTATTCCTGCCTGGTGCGATATTCTAATTAGGAAGGAAGTGGCTACTTCCCTGGAATCCGGCAAAATAGTACATAATCTCTGCTTCTATTCAGCTGGCCATAGACTAAATAGTAGAGATGATGAACAATTTGACTGGTGGCCAGATAAATAGTGTGAAGCAGATCTTTATTTAGACAATTGTGAAGTAAAAAGGACAACAAGCAATGGTAGGGTGGTGGTCATCTTGTAATGAGAATGCAACATGTGTCAGGAATTTGAATGTAAGTGCCTACAAATGAACAATAATTTGTACAAAGGTAAGGGCATAAATTACGCTAAGCTGTTTACAGATAAAAAAAATAGCAAAGCCAAATTTGAATGTTATGTTCAGTTAAAAAAATGTAGGAATAAACTCATATTTTAGGAGCTTCAGAATGAGACACACATATTTTGTGCTGCAGTCTAGTAGTATTTGGTTGCCTGCAAAGAATAACTGCTATGGTTTTAAAGCATGTTACATAAAGGTTTTATTCACTCAGGAGAGTACATTGTTTTTTGTAATGGTCATGATCTCCTTTTGATAATTCTTTAGGGTTGGGCTCTTTTGGGCTTCTTCATAGTTGCCAAGTTTCCAGATTGCCCATGTGTGACATTTCCATGTTTTCAGTGTGCTTATGTGTGACATTTCGCCCATTATGTGTGATACTTTGAGTGACACTTTACCAGAGCACAGAGAAAGAACAAAATGACAGGGACACACAGCATCAGTACAGAAAGAAAAGAGATGGCACAGATCAAAGACATAGGGAAAGAGCCCATAAATGCGAAAAAGGACATTGGGCAAGGGCAAGGAAAGGGTCAGAGAGAAAGGGGAGTGTATAGGATTAGGGCATACAGCACTGAGAAGGATGAGATGGGCTAAGACTTCAGGGGGCAGAAATGATGGAGATAGAATGCATAGAGCAGATATATCTCACTTCCTCTAGAGCTGGACACAGCCTATGTCATTACTGCACTTCTTCACTGTGCCTCATCAGTCACTACTCACTGTGCAACTGTCGCCCATACAAATGTGAGTGATGGCATGCTGAGAGCCTCTTTGGGTCTGGCTGGGAGCCGCAAGGCAAAAAATGAGTGCTGAAAATTGCAGGCAACAAGCTAAGGCAGCTGCAGAGGAGTGCTGGTGACTGACCTTAAATTAGAGTTGCCACCTGGGGCCGTATTATGAAAAGTGCCTAAGGGGCAACGGGCATGTGTGCTTGCATTATGCGTCCCCGTGGCAGTTTGGTATTACAGAATGGGCTGCAGATGATTGTGCTTCCCTTTTTGTAATACAGATAGCTCTGGCGCACATATAGCGCCAGCGATAACACCAGAGGGTGTTCCTTCATTTGCATGGGGGCGTGGCCCCATGCAAATGAGGGAATCTTTTTGCCTCTGTGCTCACGCCATAATATAGATGAGAGTGCAGAGGCAAAGAAGCTGTTAGGAGGCACACTGACACCTAAAAGGTTGTGCACTGTTAGAGCGCCCTTGATAGCAGCCCTCTGGAGGGTGGAAAGGAAGTCCTAGGTACCCTGCAAACATCCCTTTGCAAGCGGGTGGAATCACTCACTGTACCCGCCTGCAAAGGGGTCTCTAATCCCCCTTAAAAGCAGATGGATTGCCGCCTGCGCAGTGAAACACAGAGCGGCTGCTTCAAAGCTTCTCTGTATTTCACTTGAATGCTCTGCCCCCAACCCCGGGCAGCTCGACCTTGCGGCTGCCCTGGGGGCAGCGCAATCAGAATAATACAGTTCACTCTCCTTGTTTGCGCAAGGTGCCAGATCTGCGATGCGAGGCAAAAACAGGTGATAAGCCACCGTAGCAGCAGAGATTGTACACCTGCCTTTTGCTGGTGCTAAGCAGGACGACTAACAGCACCACAAAAGGGAGAACAGCCCACAGCCACACCTAAAAAACAACAGATGCCATGGAGCCACTGCCCATGCAGCTCGGAGACCCCTGAGGCCCACAACACCCACCGCCACCACCCCCAGGACCACCCCACACCCCTGGCCCACCCCCGGCCCACCAACCCCGGACAAAGATGTGCCACAGCAACTTAAAAAATCACGAGAAAAATAAGAGCCTGATGTCGCACAAATACAACAACAAACCCACATGTGTGGGCAGAATAAGGAGAAACAAACATACAACTCTGAAATCACACAAAAGAACTTTATTTATTCAGAACCTAAAACAACAATTCTGAAGAGTCCATGCGGATCCACTCCGCACAATCCTGAAGTCACAGCCTGCAAGAAAAAAACGAAATAAGAAGGTGTGTCATGCGCTCAGCAAAGGAAAGAGAGAGAGAGAAAGAAAGGGAGAAAGAGAGAGAAAGAAAGGGAGAGAGAGAAAGAAAGGGAGCGAGAGAAAGAAAGGGAGAGAGAGAAAGAAAGGGAGCAAGAGAAAGAAAGGGAGAGAGAGAAGGAAAGGGAGCGAGAGAAAGAAAGGGAGTGAGAGAAAGAAAGGGAGAGAGAGAAAGAAAGAAAGGGAGAGAGAGAGAGAAAGAAAGGGAGAGAGAGAAAGAGACTGCTGCCCATGCGCACCCCGGACCCATTGCTCACCTTCCGCCACCGGTGTGTCTCCAACCACATCATCATCACAGGCTGCACACCCGCTTTGCTCCATAGGTGCCACTAACTCTGTGGACCTTGAGGCAACGCCACGTGGCGGTAGGCCCGCGTCGCACGCAGGCTCCGTCCAACTCTGCAGTCCACCAGGTCCCCTATCTGAAACGAGTACACAACAAATAATTGCAGAGTCCAAATCATTGCCCACGGCATCATCGCCTGTCCGCCCCTACGTACACATGCTGCTGCACCCCAGCCCCTCCCGCCGCCCAGCGGTGAATGTCTGCCCCTGCGCACCCAGGCCCCACTGCTCACCTGCTGCCACCGGTGTGTCCCCAACAGGGCACACTATGTGCCGGTGCCAACTCCAAGGCCGGGGCCCGCAGCCTTGGCAGTCCCCACATCATGCGGCACCCCCCCCGCGGTCCAGCAGGTCACACACTTGATACTGGGTCTTGAGTCAGAAATGGCAGAGACCACATCAGTGCACACGTCATCATCGCAGGCTGCACACCCACTCAGCTTCATAGGTGCGACTAACCCTGTGCAACTCAAGCCAGCGCCACGTGTTGGTAGGCCCGTGGCGGCTGCCGGACATCGGGGGTGACTAACCCTGTGCGCCACAAGTCATGGGGCCTCCATGATTGAGCCACGTTGCGCGTACGTCGTCAGGTCACCTCCGGCAGTGGGGAATGTGACGTTGCAGGCACCTTTTATTGGCGGTGTCACATGGCCCGTGACGCATCTGCTGGATGGGTGTGGTGTGTGTGCAAACCTGCCCTCAGGGAGTGGCCGTGGCATGCTGGCAACTAGAACAGTGACCAGCAGATCCCAAGCGTGGAATCCTGGGACATGTAGCTATGTCGTCCCCCCTCGGAGCGTAAGTGCAGTGGTCTGGCCTGGCGTACGCCGGACCGGCGTCGGGCGTGCAAGGATGATCCTGGGGCTGTGTGCACTGGTTCAGTCCTTGTCCGGACAAGTAAGTGACGGATGCGTGTGTCCCTGATGTCGTGACTACGCCGCACGGAACGCAATCAGCAATGTATCACCCTGTGACTCATGTCCCACGACGTGTGCAACATGGACGTCAGGGGGAATTACTGGCCCTACACACATCCACACTCACATACTTGAATGATCGAAGACATGACACAACTGTGCATTAGTGAACGATTTATTGTCATCCAGTGGAGTGTTGCAGCTAGAGCAGTAGAGGGCCTGGCAGACCCCACTTTACATCATTGGCATGTGGCGGCCCAGCCAGAGTCCTTCAGGGCATGACAAGTACACCGGAAGAGGAAGAGTCTAGACCGCAGTCTGATCGCTGTGACATCGGTCATCTAACAGAATATGGCAGTCCATGTCGAGGTCCAAGGTGAGAGTCAATGAGTGCATCGGGGGGCAGTGGAAGGTCATGATGCCAAGGGCAGAACCAAGATGAAACAGGCCAAATGGGTGGGAGGAATGCTACTGCCGACTCATGATCAAGAAGTCTGGATCATCCACATCCTCGTCCTCTGATGTGTGCTCTGTCTCACCTGTGGGTGCTGCAGTTCCGGATGCAACACTGTGTGCCACTGACACATCAGGGGCCGGAGGTGGATTGTCGGCCGCACCGTGTGGCAGTGACACATCAGGTGCAGGAGTAGAACTGTCTGCCACACTGTGAGGCAGTGACACACCAGGGGGCGCAGATGGGGATGGTGTAGGGGCAGCAGCATCCGTCTGCGCCAGGCCTTGTGGCAGCAATGCCATGACGAGGATCTGCAGGGCATGGTATATCCCAGCTACATTTTGCTGATGTGCAGCAGTGACAGCCAACCTTTCCGCCTCCATCCGCACCATGTCCTCCATGAGCCTCCGCATTTGTGCCAAGTCACTGCTGAGATCGCTGGAGCCACTCTGACTTGACAGGTGTTCTTGTCTCCGAGTCAGGGCTCCAGCGATGTCGGACAGGGCTTGTTGGAGGCCATGGAGCGGACTGTGGGTGTCCGTCAGGGACTGTAAGTGGTCCCCGAAGGGACGTAGACACCCATGGATGGCATCAAGTTTGGCTGCCAGGAGGTCAAACCCCACATGCACCTGTTCAGCCAGCTTCTCCTGGGCTGTTCCATGGGGGTCTTGGGAGACATCCGTTGTGGCAGGTGCTGCCTGCTGTGTGGTCTGTGCAGGGGGTGTGGTCTCCTCGATGCAGCTGGGCTGCTCTGATCCAGGAGGTGGGGAGCTGATGCGGCCGATGAGCCCTCTAAGGGCTTCGGTGTCGATGATGGGGTTGTCATCCTCGTCATCACTGTAGAGTTGTGGGGTCTGCTCTGCAGGTGGTGTTGATGGTCCCTCTGCAATGTTAAGGGGGATGCTGCATTACATCGTGTTGACATGTTTGTACAGGCATTGTACAAGTTCACATACAGACTGCATGACGAGGTACATTGTGGCTGTCTAGGTGGAGATGCCTGTTGGATGCGGGACAGTTGACATTTCGACACCATCATGGATGTGAGTTTGTACTAGTGCAGTTTCATCTCACATTCCCCTGCTATGTCAAATGTCATTGGCCAGTATCTTCGCACATGCGGCAGCAGTTTCGCCCTCTGTCCTGTTGATCACGTGTTGCAGTTTGACCCACACTGTTGTCTATGCTGCTGTGCTCTGAATGTCATATGTGTGTGCTGCAGTTTCGTGAGGGTCGCCCCTGCAGCTCTGAGTCTGCTGGCTCTTGTCCCTTGCAGGCGGTGTGCCTTTGACTTCTGTGTCCATGCAGTGTTGAGACGTTACCAGTCTTGGGTGGATGTGTGTCTTGGTGGGAGTGGGGACTCTGGGGCATGGTTTGTCCACAGCTGTGTTGTTGACGTCAGGAGTTGATTGTGCAGGTGGATGTGTCAGAGTGTGACCTGCTCCTTTACGGATGTGGTCCACACTCAGCCACCTCAGTGTGGTTGCGTGCACCATGTCCTGGTAATCGGACTGCAGGCATGGTATTCGTCATGCAGTGTCATTTACGTTGTCAGTGTGGCTCACGGACCAGCAGCTTGGCTGGGTTCAGCACATGTGCATGGGTTGTATGTGAGCTGTGTGATGTGTGGGGTGGGCCCACTCTGGACAGATGGTCGAGGGTGACGTACTTGGTGTTCCTATGTGTGCTGCAGTATGGCAAGGGGATCAGGGACATGATCCGTAGTCATTGTGGGTGTGCAGTGTGGTCTGCTTATTTGTGCATGTGTGCCATTGTGCCCATCTCCCCCCGTCCCCCCAGTCTCTGGTCGCTACTCACCCTGTTGCTGTTGTGTCCGGTCCTGTAGAGCAGTGTCCAGGCCCCCAACTCCTGCCACCGTATCCACACTGATGACTGTCGACACCATCTCCTCCATATCATCCAGCTCCTCCTGCGGCGCAGGACTCCCACCTCCAGTCTGCATTGCTGCTTTGAGGTTGTTGGCGAGTTTGCTCTTGGTTTTGCGCTTGATATCAATCCATCGCCTCTTGACCTCGTCCATTGACCTCCTCTGCACTCCGACAGCATTCACCTTGTCCAAGATGGACTGCCATATTCCATTCCTTGTGCCCAATGACACGGTGGAGGTGATGAACAGTTGTTGATGGTGTCCTATCACCTCCGTGACCAGGATCTGATTCTCCTGTGGACTGAACCGCTACTTCCTCTTCTTCTTCTCCTTCCCTGTCCCCGAGGGCCCTGGCTGGGGCTCCGGGGGGCTTGTGGGGTTCCGATCGTCCCCTGTGCCTGCTCCGCCTGACTCCATCAGGCTTCGCTGCTGGTGTTTTTTTGTTTGGTGTATATTTTTTCTGTTTTTGTAGTGGTTTTTCCCGCCTGACGTGTGTGTGTTGCAGGCTGTGCGCGCCTTATCGCGGATTGTCTCTTCGCGATTGGGCCCATCACATCTTTTTTCGCGTTAAGGTTTGAATTTTGATCGCCTTCGCGCTAGTTGTTTTGCAGACATTCGCCGCGTTATCGTGCGGTTATCGCACGGTATCGCCATGTAGTGAATGCCACGTTAACACAGCGTTATTTTCCCGCAATGGACTGCGATGTGAGAAGTTGCGGTAAGCTATTTTGGCGATGTTTATCGCACGTTCTTGTGAATATACCCCTCAGTGTCTTTCCAAAAGTTGAAACCATGTACAGACAGCTGGGCAATAAAGGAAGCAGAGAATATCTGTTTCGTGTTAGTGAGCAGAATTTTCTTTGCAGGTGTAGGTGCAAGCTTATAATAATAAGAGGTCAGGCAGGAAGTGTTAAACCCTGAAAAATAAGCAAACTTCTGTGCAAATGTAGCTGAACTATCTTTCGGCGGTGTTGGGCAATGTTCCCATTGATGGTAAGAGAAAACATTACGTTGGATACTTGCTTTGTGCAAGAAATGATGACCATAGTGTTGGTAACAAGACATGGTGTCAAAATTAGATGCATCATCATACAATTCATCATTTAAAAATGCAGCAGATTGTTCTAAATCAGACAGCATAGTATTTACAGTTTCAAAGTCCCAATCATCAGAGAAAGTACTAGAGGTGATGATATCACTAAGAGAAAGTTTAAACAAATGTGGTATTTTTAAAAGTTCAGTAGGACCGTATACATTGTAGGAAACTCTGTCCCAAACTATTCCTTCAGGAACTGGAACTACTGTAATGTTCACTAAGGACAGGTCTCTCTGTTCACGGTGTGATGATGCATGCGGTTTCAGGACCAAGTTCACATGTTTTACTGCAGAGCGTTCTGGGAGGTAATGTCCGTTCAGGAGCAAGAAAAAGACAGTCACTTTACCAATCCAAAGGACTAGGAACAGTAGACCAAATGCAATCCAGAGCTGTAGCCAGGGAAAAACAAAGACTTTTTCAGCCAAAGGTAGAAATCACAAATTTGTGGTTTGTGGGAAACTCGGGTTCACTTGGATCCAATGAGAAAGTATTAAAATCGATGAAGTAGCCAGACACAGTTAGATCTATCTTTGGTAGCTCAGCAGGTTTTGTGGAACTGGGAGAAGTCTCTTGTCGAGACATATTCACATAGATGTCGGTATTAGGCCGAATTGAGATCTGTGTTTCATTTGTAGTTTGTTGCAGTTCAATTTCAACAGGTGCAAGTTCCATTCCATTGTTGGTAACTCCTTCACTTCGTAGAGTAGAGTCTTCAAAAGTTATTAATCTTTCTGTCTCAACTTCCTGTATGGTAGCGAGAGGAGATCTGGTGCTACCCAGGAGCCCACGCGGCCTACTATTGAGTATCGGCCACATAGTGTGGTTTGATCAGATCAATTGAGACAAATCTATTTTCTTCCTTGCCGGCAAGGGGCGGAAGAAATACTGTCCTTTTTCCTTCGACAGCCAGGACAGGTACAGGCTGTAAGATGCATCTGTAAGATGGCCCAAATTCCTTTTTGTCCACAATCTTTTCTCTGACCAGGTCCCCAATCTTCAGGACCCAGGCCGGTCTTGCGGGTACAGCTTTCACTTCTCCAGTGGCGGTGTGTTTTACTTGTCTGTTGCTTTGTAATGCCCGGAATTCATTGAGTTCCTGTAAAACAGCCAAACGTTCATTGATGTTAAATGGTTTTTCATCTGCCACTGTGCTGCCACAGTCGAGGTCAGGTACCCACATTCTAATCCCGAACAGGACTTCGTATGGAGTACGGCCCCCCAGGGAATTTCTTGGCATGTTGTTAAGTGCCCTCTGGACCCCATGTCGGTGATTGTCCCAACTGCCACCCGAGCCTAATACCCTAGCTGTTAAAGATTGCTTTAAGTCCCAGTTCTTCCTCTCCACAATCAAAATTCCCTCTGGATGATATGGAGAGGAGTACCGCAATGCTACACCCAAACTTCCCATGGCTTCTTTGCAAGCCCATGAGCTAAACGCAGGGCCACGGTCAGAATGTAATGTGCCAATTGCGTATGTCCCTATGAAGACTCGCATATCCTTTATAACAGTTTGGGCATCAGCCGAGCGCTGAGGCCAAACCCACACAAATCTAGAACATTAATCCACTGCAATAGGATGTACCTGTAAGGCCCGCCAGATTGTAAGGGGCCACAGTGGCCCAAATAGACACATGCAAGAGCTCTGCCTGATATCAGTAATGGTGTTTGTGGTGGACGTGCTACAGTGGAACTTTTCATCTGCTGACAGATGTCACACTTAAGGACTGTTAAGTAAGTCTTTGGTCTGTTTAGTAAGACCTGGCCACCAATAACGCTGCTTCAGTAGTGAAACAGTTGCAGGGATGCCTGCGTGTGCTGAACCCAGACCCTCACGTGCAGCTAGAATTAAACCTAATCTGCAATCCATGTTCGGTATTACTCTATCCCCCACTCCTGGAATTTGAGCATACGGAATGTTTTGCGCATCTAACTTGTAGGAGTATTTGAGTGGAGAACATTTTGGCAAGGCTGAGCTGTTGTTGCGTGTAGCGTTCACAGCTATCATTATCTGTCCATCTATCCTCGTGCTAGTGATTGCAGCAACGGCTGCAGTTCACACTGTCACCTTGGCGGCTTCATCAGCCAATAAATTCCCTTCAATGTGCATGCCAACACGCTGACAACTCAATGTGTGAATTTCATGAGCCTGTGGCAAGCCTTTTTTTAGCTCTGCCACTTGTTCCCAAAGCAATATGTGCCTTATTGTGCAACCTTTGG
The DNA here is from genome assembly GCA_963921515.1 of Calotriton arnoldi. Lineage (NCBI taxonomy): Eukaryota > Metazoa > Chordata > Amphibia > Caudata > Salamandridae > Calotriton > Calotriton arnoldi. Next base: position 636,843 of record CAWUFW010008084.1, read on the forward strand.
AATCTCTAAACCCATTTTGAAGATATTCATTGTATGACTCGACACAGTAAAATGAATCGCACACAAGGAGTGTGGGGAATTCCCGATCCGTATTTTTTAGTGCCAGTAACAGGGCTTTTAGTTCTGCCAGCTGTGCTGTTCAATCTCCTAGAGAATGCATCTGTGTATTGTTAGGATGGAACTTGCCATCCTGCATACGTCCCTTCACAATCGCACATGCTGCACTGTATTGCTGTTTACTTCCTACGGCAGGCTGGGAAGATCCGTCAGTGTAAATTATGTATTTATACTGATCTAGAGGCTTTATTTCATTTGGGAGAGGATATTCTTGTTCGTACTGCAGGAATGCTTGTGTTTTTAATGTAGAATCAAATTTGTAGTCTACATCTGTTGCAGTGAGAGAATTAGCCCACTGTATCCATCGCGGATGCAGTGCTCTTGCATTTGGAACGCTTGCTTTGGTAAAAGCCTCTAATGTTGGTACTGGAGTAATGACAATTATGTGTTTCCCCTGTGCTGGTGCTCTTTCTCTCACTTATGCAGTCTGTACTGCTGTCAGTATCTTTTCTGTGGATGCAAAATGCATTTCAGCGTTTGAGTACAAATGTGATTTGTATGCAATAGGTACAGTTTCGCCTTCATTCAAGGTGTGGTAAGTGTACCCCGATTGACCTGCAACTACACAGATCACCAAATTCATAGTATTTACACGTGTGTGTAAGTGTTTAGAAGCTATCATGTTAGCTTGTATGGAACGGAGAATTTCTGTGTGTTCCTGTGTCCAATGTTGAACTAAAAAATCAGGTTTGAATAGGTTGTAGAAAGGTTTTACCTTTTCTGCGTAATCCAAAATGTATCTTCTGCCAAAATTTAGGAATCCTAAAATGGATTGTAAACCTTTCATAGTTTTCGGAGGTTGGAGCAGTGCACATTTTTCTAAAAAATTAGCTGCCAGGATTTTCCCTTCACTTGATAGCTCATATCCCAAAAAAAGGACATTGAGGTGAACAATTTTTGATTTTTTAAAGTTAAATTTGTAGCCCACAGTGGCTAACCCCAAAATTATGTTGTTCACCCTGTGCAAGTGATCCAATAATTCATCGTCCATCAGATAAATATCATCTACGTAGGACAATGCCTCCTCATCACAATTTTGAAGTAATTCTGTTACTCTTGCTGAGAACAACCCTGGGCTATTCTTATACCCCTGAGGCAGTCTACAGTATTGGAGGTGAGAGCCTAGGGCCGAGAATGCTGTCAAATGTCTGCTTCTAGGCGCTATATTTTAGCAGAAGAATCCATTTGAGATATCTAGTGTTGTTTTGCATTTCTCCCGCACAATGTTATTCATTAATGTCGCACTGTGTGCATTTTGTACTACAAATGGTCATGTGCTTGTGTTCAACTGCCTGTAGTCTAAAACTAGATGGTATGAATTGTTGGGTTTTATTACGGGAAACAAAGAATTATTCATGGAAGAGGTGCAATTCTCAATCACACCTTGGTATTCAAGTTGATCTAAGATCTCCCTGACTTGTTTCTTTGCGTCATGTTGTATTGGGTACTGCCTCTGTGGAGTAGGAGTAGTTTGTAATTGGATTTCATGGTGAGGTGACTCAGCATCCGACCCTACATGATTGCAGTAAAGTGCGGGAGCTACCTCTAACGCCCACTCCTGCGAGTATGAATGTTTTAGTGACTCTGGAACGAGCTATTGTTACTTCTGCTGCACTGTCTAGCATCGTCAGAGCCCATTACCCGTTCAGTAGTAGAGTAATTGAGGTTTAGTTTTGGGTTTATCTTATTGTTTGATAATGTAGTCTGAAGTGCGATGTGTGTCTCTAGGCTTGGATCGCTCTTCTGATCTGTGTTCTGACGGTTGTTCCCTCTCCGAGTTTTTTGATGAACCCTGAAAGGAACAAGAGGAACGTGTATCAGTACCCTGATACCTGTCAGGTTTTTTAATATTATCATGGTTTCTAAGATTGTATTTTCTATCAGAGGGCTCCTGTTGAGGAGACTCACCCTGTGATCATGATGCATTCTGCTTATTATTGTTTGATTGTTTGTTATCCCATTTCTTTTTAGAAGAACCGGGTGCTTGCTTTGAGTTATCCTTTTCAGGACTGCTCGTTATTTGTGGTTTTCCAGGTCTAGCTCCCAAGTTATCTCTACCCAGTGAAGCATAGGTATCTTCAATAACCTTAGGTAGTTCTTGCTCCTGTTGTGCAGGAGTGACTTCCCTCAGGCATTGGCGTATAGCCACCGCTGCTTCCTCCCCTTTTATGTTGCCTAACATAATTGTTGCTACCTGCACAAAATTGCCTATCACTTTCATCCCCAAGTCCAGGGCAGGTTCTGCCCCATACTCATTCTGTATTTGCTTCAATGCTTCTGGTATGACTGCTATTGAGGGGGTACTATGAATTCTGGTAAAAACGGCAGCGAAAACTGTACCCCAAGTGGTACAATCCTCTATCAATGGGAACTATCTCCATTGGCAAGCAAACTGTTAGTATTCTGTTTTTTTCCTGTGGGCCCATATGGGGAAATATGGCTTCAAGCTGTGCTATTTTCTGTGCTATCCAGAACGGCATATGCTCACGCTTAGTGGGCATCTATCCCATAACTGCGTTTAGCATTTGTGGGCTTATTTTTTTGAAGTCCCTTGCGGGTAACCAGCTTGAGTGACCCTTGTAGGTCGAATTGTAAGTGTTCACATTACGAACTGTGTAAGGTTTCTGTACAGTTTTCCTATCTCTTTGTAACGTGTACGTAAATCTGCTGCTGGCAATGTATCTATCTCTGGATGCTGTGTGTAAGCAGCTAGGACCGGCCAGGTCACTCTTTCTCTGCTGAGCGGACCAAGTCTCACATTTCCTGTGGTGTGGGGGAGGGCGCCTTTAAACCAATTAATATGTTCTTGGTAAGTTAATAGGGTTTCTGTGTCCTCGTATGGAGAGTATTCCTCATGTGTCTCATCTGGAATGTAAGTATGAAGCAAATGTGTGCGTGCATCTGCAGGTGGGAATTTGATCCAAGAATACAATACCTTTGTCCTGAATGCCTCGTGTGCCTCATTCACAAAGGTAACAGTTCCACCCATTGATGGGAGGCCATAATCTAATAATTTCATTGTAATTGCATGTCTGCAATTTTCTGAAATGTTAAGAGCACCTTTCTGCTCAGCTTCCTCTGTACTAGCACCACTCGTACCAGTGTCCTCATTGTTAGACATTACGGGAGGAAGTATTAAGAAAAAGAGATAACATTTTGCACAATGTGGGGAACTATAATACTTCAAGCTTGACCAAACCTACAGCCAATTCATAGGATATACCTACTCAGCTGCGGCGGAATTTTCCCTCCCCACTCCAGACGTCTCTGGTTTAATATGAGTTGGGGTCTCTGAGAAAGCACGACTGAACTACTCAGATTTTAGATTAAATAAGAACCAAACCAACGTTGTCAGTGCCATGTCGTGTAGTTCCTAAAAATACATAGGATCTGTGCGTAGACTAAGGGATTGGTGTCGAGAACGATTCCGACACCCACAAAGGATATGTTAGCCTTTAGACCAGCTAGCTCACAGTGCCTCCATAAGCCCCCTAACCTTACCAAGGAGCGAACATTTACTTGTAACTATCAAACATGACCAGCCTTGATTTTTCAGGGATCGTGGAAACAGTACAATACTTTTCGCTCAGTCAATCGTGCTCATTTAGTCTCAGAGAGATGCACAGAATAAACAATGGGGACGTTTTCAATAAGCATTTATTGAACCAGCGTCATTCTAGTATAAAACATGTTTGCTGCAACAACCATTAGACAGAAATAAATGTATAAGATTACAAGCACCAACAGAGTAAATAAAAGGTAGAATTCTACCATGGTGCTAAAACAGTGAATATATGCAGGCATATAGACATGACAGTAATCAAGCGTACTCCTACGATGCAAACCCTACCTAAGTTTGCCGAAGTGTACCTAGCATGTATGTAGGTGTAAAGCCAAGAATCCCCTAGGAAAGAGCCAACCCCATTACCTGATGGGAGAGAATGAAGGACCCCATCTTGGTCTTGATTTGGACACCCTACAAGGAATATCAGACCACTGCTTGCTGGAGCTTCTGTATGCAGGGACCTCATCGTCTTGTGTCAGCGTGGAAGCTTCTCCTCCGTCTATCTAGTGTTGGTATAGTCCTATTATACCATAAAGATAGCCTCGGGTTCCTAACACAATCAATATGTTGTGAGTATGATTATGTAAATGAGTCTAAATCAATACCTGCAATTATGCAAAGTACTTCTTCTGCCCTAGGATGAAGATGACCATGACTTTTATACTGAGTATGTTAATCCTGTTATGTTCTTCATGTGCAGGAACTTTTCTAAGAATCCTCATGCATAATAAATGAGGCTAGTTTCAAGGAAACCGATCAACATTTATTCAGCACATAACTGGGTAAAAGGTCAGTGCTAGAACCGTTATGCAGAGCAAGGTGGGACAAATGTAGGTAAAAGGTTGTGTAGCTACCTAGGCCTAGATTGAGGTACATTGGGGTACATAACACAAAGACCAAGAATACATGGACCGGAAAAACCAGGAGCAGAAGGATTAGGAACTGGCAAACCAGGCTAATAGATATCCAAGGGAGCAGGACCAGGAGGACTGATGAACGAGAATTAGGTCCAGAGGGGTGAAAATGTCTAGGACAAGCAGCTTGTGAAATAGGAGATCCAGGATACAAAGGACTAGATACAGGAGTACATGGGATGACGACCAGGAAGTACAGGGTCAGGAAGGTCTATGCTACCATGCAGGACCACAAGGGCAGGAGGACTAGAGCCAGGAGGATCAGGACTACGAAGTTCAGGATCTGGAGTAAATAGCCAGTAGTACTAGGAAACCAGGATAAGCAAGAAAAGGACTAGGAAAACCAAGGGGACTAGTATCATGGGCACCAAGAAGACAAGAGAGGGAGGATTAGGTGAACTAAAAGGATCATGACCAGGGCTAAGAAGACCAGGAAGATTGGGACTTAGGGGACCAGGGCTTGGATTACAAAGGGGCAGAAAAAAAGGGTCTGGTGGCTAGGAGGACTAGGATCAAAATGACCAAGCTCAGGAGGACCAGAACAAGGAGAATCTAGATCAAGAGGGTGACAAGCAATGGCTTATTACCAGTAGGACTAAAAGGACAAGGAAAAAATACAGGAGGACCAGGAACCCAAACCAGGAGGAAAAAGATGAAGAAGGCCAAGACACGAGAGGTCAGAGGGACAAGGGTCTTCAGTATCACGGCTAGCAGGTTCAGGATGAGAAGAACGAGGACAAGGTGACCTGGGCCAAAACTGAGGGAACCAGGAAGGGGCGGGATGTCCAAAAGGCAAGGTTTATGTTAATAAGCATAATTGGACAAGAAGAACCAGGACCAAGGAGACCAAGGCTAGGATGGTTGGGAGCCAGGTCAATGAGATCTAAGCCTGCGAGGAAACCAAACTCTAAGGACCAAAAGGATCAAGACCAACTGGCATATGATCTAAAAAAGGACAAGGATTATGGAAAAAAAAGAACAGCATGAACATGGGAAAGGAGCGCCAGAGAGGTTGTAGTGTAGTTCCTATTTCCCTAATAGGCTCTGCGCATTGGAATAATATAACCTATAGGTTTGACATAGGACTAAGGTCGGTATGTCCCTATCGATTATATTAAACTTAATTACCTGTGCCAGCTAGCTCAGAGGCCACTAGAAACTCCTTGAGAACAAGAAGGAGTAGTTTCTGGCAACCGAAAAACATGACTACTTTGTTTCCCTTTAGAATCGGAACATGTCTCAGAATCGTGGAAACAATAGATAACAGTTTCACTCATTCAATCGTGCATGCTTAGTTTCTGCAGAGTTACACAGAAAGGAAAGACGGGCGTTTCAATAAAAGGGTTTTATTGACAGTCTTGTTTCTCGTGTAAGAGATATGTGCTGTTACGATCACAAGACAGTATGCAAGATAAATAATGTACAGCATGAGCAGTAGAAATAAATAATACTGCGCTAGCATTATCTTTTAGCATATATTCACGTACATAAATAACATGAGCTAAAAATGCGAATACTCATACGATGCGTCTCTAAGCTAGTTCTACCCCAATGTACCTAACCTAGTCTAGGTGTAGGGAAGAGTAGAAGTAGGTGGAGTATTCTCTAGTATGGTAGACTAAGAGTATGTTAAGTCTAGTATGCCAAGAGTCCCTCTAGGATCTACTCAGCTCCATACCTTGAGAATGAGAGAGGTAGGAATCTCCTGCCGGATCTTGGAACTCTAACACCCCACGAAGGGAATCAGAACACTGGAAGCTGGATTTGTCTGCGTGCAGGAATGACAGCGTCTTCTCAGTGCGTCAGGCCGGGATACGGGCTCCTCTGAAGTCGAGGTCTCCTCTAACTTGCTTGGGCAAGGGAAGGTATATGTATACCTGGTAGGTGTCGAGGAATGTTAGCATTGACGTGAGGTCGGACAGAGGAAGACGTCAGGAATGAACCCTTAAGGTATAACGGTTCATACATAATAGATGAGTTCTTGGAGAAATCAATAGTCCTGTGCTAGGGGAACTCCCGAAGCTTAAGGGTCTGGTTTCTAAGAACTCGTTGTGACGTTAGGGTGGACGGATGTCGGTGACCATGCCTGTATTTGGAGTGCACGGTTAATGCCTAAATAAGGACAGGGATTCTATGCCTATATAAGGGCATGGCGAATTGTGCCTATATTAAGGACATGATTCAGGAAAACCTATATACGGACCCCTAAAGCGGAATACAACAACCACTTCATCTTCGAATGAACGATAATACTAAATGCTAAACATTGTAAATGCTAAACATAAAATTGAGTACCACATATTGCTAAAAACATTTCTAAAAGCATTTTAAAAGAAGCTCAAAAATTGTTGAAATGCAATAGGTACTGTACATTCAAAGCATAGTTTTCATTCTAAGCATATAACGAAAGTAAAATGCAACGTGAATGAAACAGTAATATATACATATGATGAAATGGTCGATAAGTTCTTAAATCAAAGCCATTGCATATCATGGAATTAAATGAAATGTTAGACAAGTAAGGTGACAATGTGTCCCTGGAAGTATTCAAAGAAGTCCGTTTCATAAGACTAGTTCTACTGTAAGCAGATTGTTCTTTTGCCATGTCATGTCCCAAAAATTTTTTTTAAAGTTCAATTCTCGGAAAAGTTCCAAGTTTGAAAAATATGAAGGCCAAATTTTTCATTGATGCCCTGGTACACTGTGAGCCGAATCAAAGTCAGTGTATGGGTCTGGCGTAAATATTAGATCATCTATGTCCGTAGCCAAAATATCGTCCACCGAAGTGGGTGACAGTTGGAACACCTCGTTCAGAAGGTTAATCGCACAGAAATGAGAAACATCGCCTTCAGCAGAAGATGCAATGTTCGCGTCCGTTGTTACCTGTGTGCCTGTTGATCCATCTCGTACCTCAGCAGCAGCCGAAAGCGTCTGTGAGATCTCAATGAATGCCGCCATCAGGATTGGAAGCCTCTGGGGACAGCACACAGCATGGGCCGCTATCGGGTCCAGCAGAGTATCGATATCCGTTGGCATGACTGATGGGAGTGTCAGACAGAAGTCTAGCACGCATTCTTCACCGCAAAACAGGCAGCGTAGAACAGGTAAGATGCAAACTTGCCAGATTGGTCTGAAGGACAGGAACCACGTTGTATTAAGTTCCCGTAGACGAGGCATGCCAAAAAGCTGTACTATTCGCTCACGGCATTTCCGTTCAAGACGGGCTCTCTCCACATCGCTCGGAGTGATGTTGGCGAAGAGGCTTGCCATAGCGTAGTAGGAGGAACAGAAACAGAATTCCTGCAACAAGTGCTAGAATTAGTGGCACACCACCAAACACCGAATGTGCAAAGTTTGGGATGATTCCGAGGACAGCCTGGAAAGGTGCTAATAGTCCGGAACAGATGGTCTTAAATACATGTACAATTCCGCTTATATCTGACATGTTAAAGATACGTCCTATCATTTTCACGAAATGTATAGGGCAGTTTGTACGAATTAAAGCTTGTATCTCAGCCGAAGTCCTTGCAACTTGTAGATCATAGGTTTCTTTGGCCGAGGTCAAAGGCACTGATTGTTGTATAAGCATGGCTTTCATTCTGCTTAAAGTATCAAATTGTATAAAAGAGACATTCAACGAAGGCCATAGAGGCGACTCCCTGACTGTGTCTATTGGGGCAAACAATACTTGCATACAGCAAGTGACCCTGGAGTTGACTGTTACTAGATATGGGATGCCTGGCAACATGCCACAGCAACTCTGATCATTCAACATGAGGTAAGTCCCATTAGAAAGCTGTCCAAACGTTGTATTAATCACAGCAGCTGGTGTACCCTGCTGGTGGCAGGACAAGTTTGCCACAGAACCATTACCCTGTGTAAAGAAATGTCCTGACAAATCAGTGAACCGCTTAGTGCACTTTCACAGTGTGTACCGCTCAGAAACACTTCACGATCCCCACTCCAACATCTATGTGTGTAAGGTAAATTCCAGGATGTCTTAATGTATTCTTTACCCAACCTTTCATATTTGCCTGCTTGCATCTGTTGAAGGCAATACTGAAACTGAAAAGTAGTCACAGGTAGACTAATTTTGCCATGAATAAGCCATTCTGTAGCTGGTTTTTCTGCCACTGTGAATGGTAATTTTTCAAGTTTTTCAATGCTCAGTACTGTATACTTTGCTCCCCTTTGTGCCAGTTCGATCTGTTTATCAGTTAGATTGTATTCTGCAAACAGAGCCGTCGTGTTGATAAAACGCCAAGGCACATAGCCCGCACGCAAAGATTGCAGCGTCCAGCTTAATAACATAATAGAACGTAACTGAGACTGGCCTTGCTGTAACATGGCTAAATCTTGTTCTAGTATGTCGATAGCAGAGGATACAATACTGTCCAATGAATAAATTCTGGAGGACAAAGTTGTTAACCCATTGTCGACCACAGAGAGAGTTTTCTCTAAATTAATACGATCAAGTTCACGTATTCGTTCTGCGGGCTCCATCTGTGACACCTTCCATGCTTCATTATAAGCAGCATAAATGCCGGCATATATGAAACATTTTTGATGCGGTTTTCTTGGTCCAAGCAAGAATTCCCTAAGGTCTGCGTCTTCTTTAAGTAAAGATAAGTGTTGTTTCACATCCTTAAGTGTAGATTTTTGCAGCCAATCGAGGCATAATTTTCCTACACTGTATGTTGTACTACCCCTGGATGCTGTCTTTTGACATATCTTGGGTCTGGCCTATGAATAGTAAACCCCTGTGTTTTATTCAGGAATCTTTCTTGACAGTTGTTTGTGTCTGTGGGCCAGATCAACCATTTTTTCCAATCAGGATTTGTTCTGTTGAGTTGTAGTATGGTGTCAACTATAACCGCTGCCTGTGTATCGTTATCACTTGCAGGTGTTGGTACAGAAGGTGCTTTCATGTCTTTAATCTTGGCTAACCCAAGGCAAGACGTTTGTTGGACAGTGTCATTCAAAAACATCATTTGTTGAGGGACGATACAGGCTCTAAACAAAGCTTCTATCCCCTGCACTTGCCAATCTTTAGTACCCCAGACAGATTTTGTGTCTATTGTGTCTTTCCATAAGTTGAAACCCTGTCTAGACAGTTGGGCAATAAATGCTGCAGAGTAAACCTGTTTTGTATTTGTTAACATAGTTTTCAGTACTGTTTTGTTGACATTTCTATAGTAAAATGTTTCTGGATCAGATGTATTATATCCTGAAAAATATGGAAACTTTTTAGCAAATGTTTTTGAACTACCTTTTGGTGGTGTAGGACAATGCTCCCATTGGTTAAACATAAACACATTCCTAGGCATTGCAGATTTATGCAAAAAATGATTGCCATAGTGGTTATAGCGATACAGCTGTTCATAGTCTGATGAACCCTCTAAATATTCATTATTAGAAAATGCAGCAGTCTTTTCTAGGTCAAACATTATGTCATTTACAGTCTCAAAGTCCCAATCATCAGAAAAGGTACTAGATGAAACAAAATCACTTAGTGAGATCTTACATAAATGTGGAATGTTCAAATGTTCCGTCGGGCCAAAGATATCGAAATCAGTTTTGTCCCACACTATACCATCCTGTATAGGAACGGCTGTGATGTTCACTGCAGACAAGTCTCTTGTTTCACGATGGGATGATTTGTGAGGTTTCAAAAGTAAGTTCACTTCTTTTCTTTCAATGTCCAAATAGATGTATCTGCCATTTATAAGCACGCTCATAGTCATAACCAAAGCTAGCCAAAGCAGGAAGAAAAATATTCCAGAAATAACCCAAAGCTCAATCCATGGTGAAACCAGATAAGTCTTTTTCAAAAAATGTAAAAAGTCTTGTGCTTGCTGTTTAATAGATCTTGATGCTGGCAACGTCTCGGGCTCACTCAGATCCTCAGAAAACGTATCAAAGTTAATGAAGTAGCCAGAGGCAGTTCTGTCAATTGTTGGAATTGCATCAGGATTTGTTGAAATCGATGGAACCAGTTGATCACTTGCTACGTTTGTGTAAACAGGTGTATTTGGACGAACTGTTACTTGTGTTTCAAGAGGGATGAGTTCCATGGCATTGTTGCTTAGTCCTTCATCTGTTACTGCTGAATTCCCAATTGTTATCAGTCTTTCAGTCTGAACCTCTTGGATAGTAGCGAGAGGAGTGTGTCTGCTACTAGGTCGGAGTCCACGAGGCCTACTATTTAGTATTGGCCACATACTGTGGTTTGATGAGGTCGATGGACACAAATCTTTTCTCCTTTTTTCCAGCAAGGGGCGGCAGAAGTACTGTTCTTGTTCCGTGTATGGCTAGGACAGGTACTGGTTGTCTGTAAGAAGGTCCAAATTCCTTCTTGTCCGCAATTTTCTCTCTGACTAGATCCCCAACTTTTGGAATCCAGACAGGCCTTGCTGGGACCGCCGGTTTTTCCCCAGTGGTGGTTGGCTGCAGGAATACGTTACTTTGTTTCGTTCTTAGTTCTTTTAAGTCCTGTAAAACAGCCAAACGATCTTTGATATCAAAGGGTTTATTTTCCACCACTGTGCCACTGCATTCCAGATCGGGCACCCACATTCTTGTCCCAAATAGAACATCATCTGGAGTGACCCCCCCTAGAGAACTTCTTGGCAAGTTGTTTAATGAGCGTTGGACCCCATAAAGATGTTTGACCCACCCATCACCCGAACCTAATACCCTAGCTGTTATAGACTGCTTTATGTCCCGGTTTTTCCTTTCCACAACAGAATTTCCCTCAGGATGAAACGGAGAGGAGTACCGCAATGCAACGCCCAGAATGGCCATGGCGTCTTTGTAAGCCCGAGAGCTAAACGCAGGGCCCTGGTCAGAATGTAGCGTGCCAATTGTGTATGTGCCGATAAAGACTCGCAAATCTTTTATAACAGTTCGAGCGTCAGCCGAGCGCTGAGGCCATATCCATAAGAACCTAGAGCAAGAATCCACTGCGACCATGATATATTTATAGTTACCGTCCCTTTGAAGGGGACCGCAGTGGTCCAGGTAAACACAAGCTAATGGTTTGTCTGAAATTAACAGGGGTGTCTGCGCAGGACGTTTCACTGTGGAGACTTTCATCTGTTGGCATATTTCACATTCAAGAACATAGTTCTTGGTCTGCTTCCTTATGCCAGGCCACCAATATCTTTGTGTTAGTAAAGATACTGTTGCAGAAATGCCTGCATGGGCAGAGGCTATCCCTTCGTGTGCTGCTAGGATTAGTCCTAATCTGCGTTCCTTGTTTGGAATTACCCTATCCCCCACTCCAGGGATTCGAGCAAAAGAAATGTTGTTCGCATCAATTACATAAGAGTACTTGAGTGGAAACTTTTTTGGTAACGCTGCACCACTGCCTTTGCTTGTTGCATTGACAGCCAACATTATTTCACTGTCTATCCTCGTTTTTGAACGAGTGATCGCAGCTACGGAAGCCGTCTGAACAGCCCCCTTTGCGGCTTCGTCAGCCAATGAATTCCCTGCAATGTGAACGCCATCACGCTGATGACTCAGTGTGTGTATCACGTGAGCCTTTGGTAGTTCGCTTTTTAACTGAACTACTTGTTCCCAAAGCGTTTTATGCTTTATTGTGCCACCTTTTGCATCTTTGAACCCATTTTCAAGCCAAGTTTGTATATATTCATTATATGACTGCATACAATAGAAAGAATCGCACACTATGAGTGTGGGGAATTCTCGATATGTACTTTCAAGTGCCAGTTTGAATGCTTGTAGTTCAGCTCGCTGAGCTGTACAATCTCCAAGAGATTGAGTTTTTGTGGCCATAGGTCTGAATTTGCCATCGCGCATGCGACCTTTAACGATTGCACATGCTGCACTGTAAGCTTGCTTACTCCCTGTTGCGGGTTGTGCTGATCCGTCAGTGTAAATTATGAATTCATACTGATCGAGAGGCAGAATCTCAGTAGGCAGAGGACATTCATTTTCATATTGCAGGAATGCTTGTGTTTTTAAATCGGGATCAAAAACATATTCAACATCTGTTGCTGCAAGAGAATTGACCCATTGTATCCATCTCGGATGTAAAGCTTTAGCATTTGGAATGCTCGCTTTTGTGACCGCCTCTAGAGCCGGTACTGGGGTTACGACAATAATGCGTTTCCCTTGGGCTAGAGCTCTTCCTTTTGCTACTGCAGTTTGAACCGTTGTCAGAATTTCTTCTGTTGAAGTGAAGCGCATTTCTGCTTGTGTATACAAGTGTGATTTGTATGCAATTGGTATTTTTTCACCCTCGTTAAATGTTAAGTAGGTGAATCCGCATTGACCCGAATTTATTCGGATCACTAAATTGCGTTGACTTACGCGTGTCTGTAAGTGATTTGTTGCTAACATGTTAGCTTGGAGTGAACGCAGGATCTCTGTGTGTTCCTGTGTCCAGTTTTTGATTGAAAAATCAGGTTTAATTAGTGCGTAGAGAGGTTTAACCCTTTCTGCATAGTTTAGAATGTATGTTCTTCAAAAATTGAGGAAACCCAGGATAGATTGTAAATTTTCAGCGTTTTAGGAGGTTGGAGCAGCGCACACCTTTCTAAAAAGTTGGCTGCCAAACTCTTGCCTTCACTTGAAAGCTCATATCCTAGGAATAGGACATTGAGATGGGCAATTCTGGACTTTTTAAAGTTGAATTTGTAACCCTCAGAGGCGAAGCCCAATATTATGGTGTTTACCCTGTTCAAGTGCTTATCCAGGTCATCGTCTGTCAGATAGATATCATCGACATATGACAATGCCTCATTATCATAAATTTGTAGTAACTCCGTTACTCTCACTGAGAATAACCCCGGGCTGTTCTTGAACCCTTGTGGGAGTCGACAAAATTGACGCTGGGTCCCCATTATTGAGATAGCTGTCAAGTACCTGCTTTCAGGTGCTATGTTTTGACAAAAGAAACCATTTGAGATGTCCAATGTGGTTTTATATTTTTTACGCACAATGTTATTCATTAATGCTGTACTATGTGCATTTTGTACTGCAAAAGTTTTAGAACATGTGTTCAAGTGTCTGTAGTCCAAAACTAGACGATATGAATTGTCTGGTTTGGAGACAGGAAACAAAGGATTGTTCATTGAGGAGGTGCATGTTTCAATCACCCCTTGGTATTCAAGTTGATCTAAGATCTCCCTGACCTCTTTTTTAGCTTCTTGCTTTATTGGGTACTGCCTTTGTGTAGTAGGTTCATTTTTCAGATGTATTTTATGATGAGGTGAGTCTTCATCCCATCCTACATGATTTTTATATAATGCTGGGGCCTGGGCAACTGCCCATTTCCTGGCATAAATATATTTTTGATGAATAGGAATATGGTTAGAGAAGGCAGGCATAATAATGTCCTCGCCGTGTGGGCAGTCTCTGACAAATTGTGGTGGCCAGTCTTTTTCTGCTAGAAGTATGTCATAGCCCCTTGATAGTCTTTCCCAAAAGAGTGCTTTCACCTGTCTAGGTATGTGTCCCTCCATCCGGAGTGTTATTTCATATAACTTTTGTGGAGTACTAACCCTGGTGTCTACAGTCTCAACTGTAATGTATTCATTCAGGTCCACTATCTCCAGAAGTTCCTTCAGGTTCTGGTGAGCTATTGTGACTTCTGCTGCACTGTCCAGCATTGTCTGAGCCCATTCTCCGTTCTTGAGTTGTGTTCTCAGTATCCTCGGCATGTCTGATCTTCAGACCTGCTACCTTCTTCTTTGAGAATTGAGGTTTAGATTTATTCTTTGGAACTTGTTTGTCGTCTTTCGATTTCATGCGTTCTTCTCTATATTCTGACCGTCCTCTTCTTTCCGATGTCTGTGACGAGATCTGAAAGGTATGAGAGGAATGTGTATCAGTATCTTGATACCTGTCAGGTTTTTTCAAATTATCCCTATTCCTGAGGTTATACCTCCTTTAGGGCTCCTTTTGAGGAGACCTACCTCGGGATTGAGAACGTTTCTCGTTTGAATTTTGTTTGTTAGTCTCCCACTTCTTTTTAGAAGATGTAGGAGTTTGTTTAATAGAGTCCTTCTCAGGACTTTCAGATAGTTTCGGCTTCACTGGTCTTCCACCCAAACTATCTCTGCCTAATTCTGCATAAGATTGTTATATTATTCTGGGTAGCTCTGTTTGATGTTCTGTAACATCAAATTCCCTTAATTTTTGGCGGATCGCCACCGTTGCTGCCTCTCCTTTAATATTAGATAATATTATTGTTGAGACCTGGTCGAAATTTTTCAGTAATTTCATACCTAAGTTCAGAGCAGGCTCTGCCCCGTATTAGTTTTGAATTTGTTTCAGGACTTCTGGTATTACCGCAATTGATGGAATACCATGTGTTTTAGTATAGATGGCAGCAAAGACTGAGCCCCAAGTGGTGCAGTCTTCCAGTTGTGGTGTGATCCCCATCGGTAAACAGATGGTTAGGATTCTGTGTTTCTCATACGGGCTAGTATTTGGAAATACTGCTTCGATTTGAGTAATTTTTAGCTATCCAAAACGGAATTTGCTCACGTTTTGTGGGCATTTTTCCCATGACTGCGTATAGAGTCTGTGGTGTAATTTTTAGTGCATTCCCCTGGTGAGGGGTTTGATTTGGAAGTGTCAATGGTGGTTGGACTGTAAAAGTCTGCATGACATATTGGACTAATTGTCTATAGATTTTTATTAACTCTGTAATTTGAGTAAGTAGTTCCTCGTCTGACATTATATCGAGGTCAGGATGAGGAGGTGTAGCCGGCTAGAATCGGCCATGTTGCTCCTGGTCTACCTAGTGGACCGAGCCTGGTAATGTTTTTGTGATGTTTTCGGGCGCCTTTAAACCAGAGCTGATGCTCCTGGTATGTTAGTGGAATTTCAATATCCTCGAAAGGAATATATTCCTCTGGTGGATCATCTTCTTTGTAGAAGTGAAACAGTCTTGTTGTTGGATTTGATTCAGGGAATACTATCCATGAATAGAATACCTCTGTCTGAAAGGATTTGTGTGCCTCTATCACGAAAACTGCTCTACCACCTCTAGGTGATAGGCCGAATTTTATAAGTTTTAGAGTGATGGCTCTTCTTAAGTTTGGATTGATGTCTATGACACCCTCCTCGGTTTCATTTAAACCTGTAAAGTTAAAAACTGGTATGGCTATGTCAGCCACAGCTCCACCGGTTCCGGTAGCATTGTCCCCGTTGGACATTTGTTTTTTGAAAAATGTAGAACAAGTTTCAAGGAAACAAAAGATAAGGTGCACAATATTTTGGAACACTGTATCCTTCAACGTTGAACAAACCAAACAACTAATATATAGGGTGCTTCCCTATTTAGTTATGGCGGATATTTAACCCTACCCACTCCAGACGTCTTAAGGAGTAGGGGTATCTGAGAAAAGCACGAATGAGTTACTCAGTATCTAGCGTTAAATTACTGCCTTACCAAACCGTTGGGCGCCATGTAGTGTAGTTCCTCTTTCCCTAATAGGCTCTGCGCATTGGAATAATATAACCTATAGGTTTGACATAGGACTAAGGTCGGTATGTCCCTATCGATTATATTAAACTTAATTACCTGTGCCAGCTAGCTCAGAGGCCACTAGAAACTCCTTGAGAACAAGAAGGGAGTAGTTTCTGGCAACCGAAAAACATGACTACTTTGTTTCCCTTTAGAATCGGAACATGTCTCAGAATCGTGGAAACAATAGATAACAGTTTCAGTCATTCAATCGTGCATGCTTAGTTTCTGCAGAGTTGCACAGAAAGGAAAGACGGGCGTTTCAATAAAAAGGGTGTTATTGAACAGTCTTGTTTCTCGTGTAAGAGATATGTGCTGTTACGATCACAAGACAGTATGCAAGATAAATAATGTACAGCATGAGCAGTAGAAATAAATAATACTGCACTAGCATTATCTTTTAGCATATATTCACGTACATAAATAACATGAGCTAAAAATGCGAGTACTCATACGATGCGTCTCTAAGCTAGTTCTACCCCAATGTACCTAACCTAGTCTAGGTGTAGGGAAGAGTAGAAGTAGGTGGAGTATTCTCTAGTATGGTAGACTAAGAGTATGTTAAGTCTAGTATGCCAAGAGTCCCTCTAGGATCTAGTCAGCTCCATACCTTGAGAATGAGAGAGGTGGGAATCTCCTGCCGGATCTTGGAACTCTAACACCCCGCGAAGGGAATCAGAACACTGGAAGCTGGATTCGTCTGCGTGCAGGAATGACAGCGTCTTTTCAGTGCGTCAGGCCGGGATACGGGCTCCTCTGAAGTCGAGGTCTCCTCTAACTTGCTTGGGCAAGGGAAGGTATATTTATACCTGGTAGGTGTCGAGGAATGTTAGCATTGACTTGAGGTCGGACAGAGGAAGACGTCAGGAATGAACCCTTAAGGTATAACGGTTCATACATAATAGATGAGTTCTTGGAGAAATCAATAGTCCTGTGCTAGGGGAACTCCCGAAGCTTAAGGGTCTGGTTTCTAAGAACTCGTTGTGACGTTAGGGTGGACGGATGTCGTGACCATGCCTGTATTTGAAGTGCATGGTTAATGCCTAAATAAGGACAGGGATTCTATGCCTATATAAGGGCATGGCGAATTGTGCCTATATAAGGACATGATTCAGGAAAACCTATATACGGACCCCTAAAGCGGAATACAACAAGGTGAGACTAAGGACACAGGCAACCAGAGCCAGACAACGAAGATCAGGGCAAAGAGGATCAGTGCAGGGACCAGGAGGACTAGAGTGAGAAGGGAAAGGAGGATTTGGACCAAGGAGATGAGGACTGGGAGGACCACACCCTGGAGGTCCACACATGGCCAGTACAGGATGACCAGAGCAAAGAGAACCATGATTAGGTGGTATAGAAGCACAAGGACAAAGAGCAGGAGGATCAGGACTAGATCCTGGAAGACAAGGAAGATTAGGAGTATAAGAATTATGGCCAATAGGGCAAGGGGATGCAAATGAGCAAGGAAGATGAAGGGCCTGTATCAAGGATACCAGTAGGATCAGAGTCAAAAGGGCCAGTACCAGAGCAAGGAGGATTAGAAGGATCAGCACTAAGAGTACCAAGAACAGGCCTAGGAGTGCCAGATATATCATTATCGAAGGGCCAGGGCCCACAGTATCACATGGAACAGAATGAACAGGACCTGGATGTGCAGGACCAGGGTGAGGAAGAGCAGGAGGACCAGAACAGTCAGAGCCAGGAAGACTAAGGGGACAGGACATGGATGTCCAGGAGGACTAGGACCAATATGATGAGGCTCAGAAGGACCCAGACAAAGATAACCAGGATCAAGAGGGCCGAGATCAGTGGGTTCAGTGCTAGAAGGGCCAGGAGGATAAGGCACAGGGCCAGGATTATCCAAACCGGGAAGTATAAGAGGGCAAGGCCTAAGAGGACCAGGACACAAGAGGCCAGGTGGACCGAAGAGTCCAACAGGACCAGGAACTAATGTACTAAGAATCAGATGCGCAGGGGGAGAAGTATCAGAATGGCCAGGTCAAGGGAACAAGGATCAAGAGGACCAGGAAGGAAGAGCTAGGAGTAGGGGGTGTGGACCAACCATCCATCCAGGAGGACCAGAACCAAGAGGATTAGGCATACAAAGGTCGAAACAAGGAGGACCAGAAAAAAAGATTGAGTCCAGTGGGCACAAAACCAAGAAAAGAACACTAACTGTGAGGACCAGGAAAAAGAAGACCAGTGCTAGGCAAACCAGATTGAGCGTGAGGAAGACTATGAGAACATAACCTGGAGAATCAAAACGATATGGCCTGACAACCAGAGCCAGGCAGTCAAGAGATAAGAAGAGCAGGGCAATGAGGACCAATGGAACCACAACCAATAAGAAAAGGAAGATCAAAGCACAAAGGACCAGGAGTATCCGGGCCTGGCATACCAGGTCAAGGCAGACCAAGACAAGGAAGGCCTGGATGAACTAGCCAGATGGCTAAGAATAGGATGACCTGAACAAAGAAAATCAAGACTAAGGGCCATATGTAGGTAATTTCTATTTACCGATTCCTAAATACCGAATTTTACCGATTCGGTATTTAAGAATCGGTAAATAGAATGTAGGTAAACATTCGGTAAATTTTACTGATTCGGTAATATTCGTTATTACCTATTCGGTATTTACCGAATCGGTAATAGGAATACCTTCCCATTCATTCCTATGGGCCTGGAGGCCCATAGGAATGAATGGGAAGCCATTCACTATTACCGATTCGGTAAATACCGAATCGGTAATAGGGGAGCATATTCAAGGGTGGCAGGGTGTCAAATTGACACCCTGTTGCACCCCTGAATCGTGCATGTGTGCACATGTGGCGCACATACATGCCCTAAGGGCATGTATGTCTGCCACATGGCACTTTTAAAAAAGCACAAAATTGCTTTTTAAAAGGTATTTGGTATTTACCACCAACTTGTAGTTGGTGGTAAGTAACGAATCCTTAAACCAAAAATGCACTCACTTGAGTGCTCCCTACATAGGATTTAAGGAATCGGTAATTTACCGATTCCTTAAAATAACGAATCGGTAAATTACCGACTCCTTAAATCCGGCCTCCTACATCGCAAAGGGTTAAATACCGGTCGGTAACGGGAAATTTACCGATTTTCGGCCGTTACCGACCGGTATTAGCCCACCTACATATGGCCCTAAGTGGTTAGGTTAGTGCAGAAGCAGGATGACAAATAGCAAGAGGACCAGGGTCAAGTGAACCATTACATTTCGGAGCAGGACCAGGAAATCTAGTCAAGGCAGGAGCAGGTGGACTAGGGCCATAAAGAGCAGGGACTAGATCGGGAGGATTAGGTGGAATGGAAGAATGAGAATATGCAGGGCGAGAAATAGGGTTAGGAGGATCAGATGGGTCACAACCAAGGGAACCAGGATCTGAAGTAGAGCAGTAGGACCAGGAACTGGGGTATCAGAACCAGCCTGGGGATGATCAGGGAACCCATGAGCCACAAGGACCAATGGGACCAGACCAGGGCCAAAATGATCATGTCCAGCCCAAGAGGACCTAATAAGGAAGACCAGGACCTATGGACACAGTTGCAGATGGGCCATGAACACCGGGACCAGGGCAGAGAGAATCAGGATGACCCAAACCAGGAAGACTAGACATTTCTACAGATCTAGGAGAACTAAAACAACAGGGTTAGGTGGAGAAGGACCCAACAGACCAGCAGGATCAGGGTGGGGATCAGTAGCAGCAAGATTAGGAGGCCCAGGAAGGGCTAATACAAGAAAGGGGCAGGAGCAGGGCCAGGACGATGAAGGAAGGACTAGAAGCAGGAGCTCCTGATTCAAAAAGCCAGTATTAGAGTGACAGAACTAATTGGACCAGGACCAGGATGAGGGTCAGGAGGACCAACACAACCCAGATAAGGAGGACTGGGAACAGGAGGAGGACCAACACCAGAAGGTGGAGAGGTGTGGTGCAGCGGCCAGGGCAGCTGACTTCGGAGCACAGGGTTCACGGTTCGATCCCCGGCGGCAGCTCAGCTCAGCACCATGTGACTCTGGGCAATAGCTCACTTAATTTCCACTACGGCCCCCATCGCCTTGAGACCCGTAAGGGTGAGTAGCTGCGCTATATAAAAACGGACTTTTTTTTACTTACAACCTGGCAGAGAAGAAAAAAGAACACAAGCAGGAGGACACCTATGTGATTCTGTGCCACATATATTAGGATATTCCGTGTTATTCATTCTGCTTATGCTGTTAACCTCCATAAACCTCCACCTTTTTGGCAATGATGTAGAACTAGTAAGTATTTGCTGAAAAATCAGAGCATGCAAAGGGGATGAAAAGCCTGGACTGGTACCCTCTGACCGCTGAGTGAAATCAGATGATGTCTAATGCTGGCACTGTATTGTCAGGATGGATCACATGGCAGGGGTCTAAAGGTGGGTGGAAAGGAGTGTGGTCTGTGAAGAATGGCAAAAAGGCTTTGCAAAACTCTGATGGCTGAAGTCAACAAAAATGGTTAATGGCTAACAAAGGGGGTCAGATGGGAATGGCAAAAAAAGCAAAGGGGACAGCAGGGTAAGATAGGCTCAGATGAGGGCAGTTAGGAGGGACAGGCCTACCAGATATAGAATACTATATTTTCTTGATTGGGGAGTGCACAACAGATTGCTTTGGAGTGAGTGTGGAGGTGGGGCCAAAGTCTGTGTCGGTCGGGAGCCTGTGGCAGCTGTGGGACTAAGCGGAGGTGGAAGTACTGGTTGCCTGGCCTGGCCTGGGTGCAACTGCGTCGGAGTTCCGGGTGCGACCCACCTTGCAGACCATGGAGATCTGGGCGGCAGCTGGCCTGATTGTAAGCTGAGGAGCTTGAAGAATCTGGTGTCTACTGCCAGGGATGCTATAGCCAGAAACAGCTCTACAGCGCCACAGAGGTGAGGCTTCCACTAGAGGGGGACGCATCCTGTTCACGGAGGTGGGCCAGCTAGGCCTCGGTGCAGCCTGTGGCAGGGAGGGCCTCCCCGAGCTACACCCTATTGCACTCTGTTCCTGAAGAACAGAAGAGCAGAGGAACTAGCAAGCTTTACAGCGGGCTAATCAATGAGAGAGTAGGGGGAGACTTCCACCATCCAGCAGGGACGCAGAGATCACAGGGTCCACAGGGACTGCCTAGGATAGCCCACGTCACCTGCAGCTTGTGCCCGGAGGCACTTTACTAATCAGCGTGGGCATCCCGTAGCACCAGGCCACTCCGCCTTCTATCCGTGTTCCCCGATAGAAGCCAAAGGGAGAGTGACCAACCCATCCCAATACACTTTGTTTGAGCCCCGATTCCAGTGCGTAATGTGTAGTGTCATACTGGACTGACACTATCACTATCAAAGATAAAAAAGATAAGCCTGTGGCGAATCCCCTGGACTGGTGGACCACAGGGATCTCTAGAGAGACCTCCAGTCTAATAACAACTAATACATCTAATAACAATTAATAAAGCACAGCTATGAGGAAGAAGACCTGCCAAGGGAGTCTAGCGCTAACACTGATCCCTCCAAAACAACTTCCATTGATAAGATGTTACAAAGAGCAATAGGGGTTGTGGCTACGGAGATACAACTCACTGAGAGACAGTTGTCGTTGACCACAGATTCTCTTGCTGGTATGTCTGATCTGCATATCTCCTCACCCCGTCCCGGCAGGCCCACAGAGGAGGAGGACCCAAGGAACCACTCACATAATACAGGTTCCCAAGGGAAACATATCAGTCCGCGCATAGAGAGAAGACCCGCTAGGGGGGAAGGTAAAAAGAAGCCTACCCAACGGCGCGCACTGAAGTCTAATAACAGTGTTGTTGGATCTGAGGAGGTGCAAAACACACAAGATGATGGACGGAATGTTGCACAATGGCAAACATTCACCCCCAGTCACAGATCTGGGTTTAATCCATCGTTATTTTGCTTCACCACGCCACCCCAGTTCAGACATGGCCATATGCAAATCAGTCTTGACCCTGTGCCTCATGGGAACAGTCCAGACCGAACTGCCAAGCCATGTCTTCCCTGGACAGGAATCAAGCATCCTAGGACCGGTTTCGGGCATTCAGCCCTCATCAGCCAGGATAGCCTGACTCCAGTGGCGCAGTGAGCACGGGACCCACGTCTGGGCATACCCTTCCCACTTGGGGCGAATTCCAAAACACACAAGATGATGGACGGAATGTTGCACAATGGCAAACATTCACCCCCAGTCACAGATCTGGGTTTAATCCATCGTTATTTTGCTTCACCATGCCACCCCAGTTCAGACATGGCCATATGCAAATCAGTCTTGACCCTGTGCCTCATGGGAACAGTCCAGACCGAACTGCCAAGCCATGTCTTCCCTGGACCGGAATCAAGCATCCTAGGACCGGTTTCGGGCATTCAGCCCTCATCAGCCAGGATAGCCTGACTCCAGTGGCGCAGTGAGCACGGGACCCACGTCTGGGCATACCCTTCCCACTTGGGGCGAATTCCAAAACACACAAGATGATGGACGGAATGTTGCACAATGGCAAACATTCACCCCCAGTCACAGATCTGGGTTTAATCCATCGTTATTTTGCTTCACCATGCCACCCCAGTTCAGACATGGCCATATGCAAATCAGTCTTGACCCTGTGCCTCATGGGAACAGTCCAGACCGAACTGCCAAGCCATGTCTTCCCTGGACCGGAATCAAGCATCCTAGGACCGGTTTCGGGCATTCAGCCCTCATCAGCCAGGATAGCCTGACTCCAGTGGCGCAGTGAGCACGGGACCCACGTCTGGGCATACCCTTCCCACTTGGGGCGAATTGCAAAACACACAAGATGATGGACGGAATGTTGCACAATGGCAAACATTCACCCCCAGTCACAGATCTGGGTTTAATCCATCATTATTTTGCTTCACCACGCCACCCCAGTTCAGACATGGCCATATGCAAATCAGTCTTGACCCTGTGCCTCATGGGAACAGTCCAGACCGAACTGCCAAGCCATGTCTTCCCTGGACCGGAATCAAGCATCCTAGGACCGGTTTCGGGCTTTCAGCCCTCATCAGCCAGGATAGCTTGACTCCTGTGGCGTAGTGAGCACGAGACCCACGTCTGGGCATACCCTTCCCACTTAGGGCGAAATGCAAAACACACAAGATGATGGACGGAATGTTGCACATTGGCAAACATTCACCCCCAGTCACAGATCTGGGTTTAATCCATCGTTATTTTGCTTCACCACGCCACCCCAGTTCAGACATAGCCATACGCTAATCAGTCTTGACCCTGTGCCTCATGGGAACAGTCCAGACCGAACTGATGGAAGCCCCACCTTAGCCACTGAGCTACCCTGTCCCAAGAATGAAGGCCTTTCCAATACAAAGGAGGAAGATAGGGGAGGAGGGCGTTTCCAAGGGCTGGAGCAACACAGGGGCTTGCAGACTTGAGCTATGTGACTAGTATTAATAACGTGGGGTGTCTGCCCAGGGTGGAGAAGTCAGAGCCGAAAGTTGTTAGGGCTCTGCCAGAACTAAAGCCTTGTCTAATACTATCAAAGTTGCATCTTGGAATGTGGTGGGCCTTAGGAACAAGCTAGATTGCAGTGACTTGGGGCATTCATAGACAAACAACAATTCTGTTCTAGCAGAGGTGAATTCTACCAATACACACAGAAGGTCATCTCAGTCTCCCTTGCCGAGCAACCTAAATAGGTGGCAGTCCTATCACAATCTCCCATGGGGATTCAACGGATACTCAATAGGTTTAACTCTTTTTGCATCGAGCAGGGTCTTGAGATTAATATTGCCAAGATGAAATTCATGGTTTTTAATTTGGTGATTTCACCAGAACCATCCCGGTGCTGAATAGAATCCCACTGGAGAGGGTTGCCATTTTTGAGTATTTGGGGATCAATCTCAATGAGCACATGGACTGGGCCTTTCACATAAGGAAACAGAGGTTGAAACTAGCACAGAGTACAGGTGGCCTGGCTAAGGTTTATAGGTCTTCATTCTCTAAGCCTCTTAACCCCCGGTGGAAATATACAAAACCCAATCCCTGGGAGCCTTTACTTATGGGGCAGAGCTATGGAGACACAAGTCTGTCAAAGACATTGTATTGGTAGAAAATAAATACATCAGGGACTTAGTGACACTTCCATCTAGCACCCCCTGACTCTGCTCCGACTAGATCTAGGGTTGTGCCCCATTTTGGCGACAATTGCCTTAAGACCTTCTCTTCTGACTCCATACAGACAAGCTCTAGAAGAACATCTGGGGAAACCAAGGGCCAAAGACCTACCCTGGTTTTCTCATCTTGACTACTATAGGACTGGTTTCTTTATGGGATGACCCTCTAACAACCTCCCTGGCAACTTCCAAAAAGAAACTTGTGGATTGCTACAGGGCTTCCAGACTTTCCTCTCTTATGAAGGGTCCAACAGAGGGCATTCTAACGAGAAATTTCCTACAGATTAAAGAAGTTTATAAATATGAGATTTTCTTAGACGAGATCCAGCCAGTACTAGTCAGGAAGTTTTTATGAGCAGTTCAGGCATGGCTTGCTTCCCCTGCGCACTTTACTAGTGCCTGGTCAAGGGAAATAGATCGGAATTGTCCCTCCTGTGGTACAGCAGAAGAAGCTTTTGCACAGCATATACAAGAGTTAGACAAATGTAGATAGTACAGATCTGCAGGAATCTAGGGATCCCTAACCACCTAGAGGCCCTCAGACTACTGAAATACGATCTCAACCTTGCAATAGTATTCACAGTATCTAGATTCTTCTTTTCCACATGGTGTGCTAGGAAAAGGTTCCTAGAATAAGGAATGGACAATTTATATTGACTAGAAAAGAGGGGTTCTCTGGTGACAAAGACTAGGCTTATGCTGACAAGGCATTTGATTTCGAGATTATGTGCAGGGGGCCAAGATAGTAATTAATTCTATTTTAAATGTTATTTTTAATTAATTAGCTTTTTAATTAAATTCGGACCTTAACATGTAGATATTTGACTTATAGGCTTATAATGTTTGATTAATTTTTTCAGTTTTTAAAACCCAAAACAAAGACCAAATTTATGAATGAATGTAAATAATACATACAATTTGGGAGACATAGTGGACCCTATAGGAGCACTTTTCTAATGTCTCTCATATTGAGGTTTTTGTCTCTTGGTCTTGGGATTTAGTTGGGGGCAGTATTTGCCAATTCTTGTTTTATGACTGGATTTTTTTTCTCTTTTTACATGCACAATGATATCTGGATGTGATCTGTTTTTATGATCCTTTTATGTATGTATAATGTCCTTTGCACTGAGCGGCAAAAGGCTTTGCTTGACAAGTGATAGCACTAGGAACCAAATCCATCAATGATAGCTTCAGCACCAGACTAATGGGCTGTGAATCTCGAAGGACTAGTTGAAGCATGGTGGTGATACATATGTGGCTGAAGTCTTTGGAAGGCCAGCAAAGAGGTAATGAGTGTCAACATAGAATGGTCTGTGTGACTTCCAAAACTTTGAGTTGGCATTCCATGCATGTGTATGTGCAGTGAGTATGTAACACGTGTGTCATATCAAGGCTCCATGTGTGATGAAAGTCTATGTGCATGGACCAGTGGGATGCATTTTGCATGATGTGACGGAGAGTACATACTACTTCCCTAGACAGTGGAAGTGTATTGACTGCATCTTTATGGAGGGTGGAGACCCAGACATTGAAGTGAGGAAGGATGGAAAAAAGACTACCCACAGAAATTCTGTGAGGTCCTTGCTAGCAAAGGGCTGCTGATTAGTTCTTACTGAGTGATGACATAGGGTATAAGTTAACAATGCGGGGTGGACCAAAGGATTCTTTTGTTAAAGGTGACAACGTTTTTAAGCAGGGCTTCACTTTTGTCTGTGCTTGATGACTGCTCAGAAAGGCTGAAGACAGCCAAGTAATGAGACCTCACTCTTCATTGTGTCCTTCGTTTTGGACACTCCTGCTTGGAGCCAGCACTATTGCTACTCCTGTGAGAGCCATCACCTAGCACAAAGGCTGTGTCAGAGTTACATCCATAAAATTACATTTAAAAGAGAATCCCACTAAATCAGTTCTGAAACCTCAACATTGGATCCACATCCCCTGTCTGGAAAATGAGTATAAAACTGGAACTGTGAAATGATTCATCTGTAGATCACAAGAACGGAGGTAACAAAATGTCTCTGCCTATTCAGTGTCTTATTTCTTACAATATTTGTAATAAAGTCAACGAATAAAACATCTCTATGAGTTTCTATTCTTCTGTGCCTTTGATGCCTATATAGCTTCTCTGATTTATTGGGAATATTCATTAATATCCCAATGACATTCAGTACAATTGATTTTAGTCCATTTCCTTTGCTGGGGCTTCTCGACGGAATACTTCCTCTGGCGGCCTGACAGAATTGGGGTCGACAGAGGACAAACTTTACACTATACATCCTATTTAGGGTAAAACCTGGCTGTAAAGGTCAGGAAAAAAACAATGACTCTGACATGGGGAGAAAACTCCCAGTGTTGGGGGTATTTGTTTTTTGTTTTGCAAAAATAAAAACCCCGCTTTGCGATTTTTGTTTTTGGAAAACAAAACACATTTTAAATGTTTGCCGGTCAACCATCATCTCTGATGGCATTTTCTGTCAAACATTTCCTGCATAGATAGGAACTGCCATGACAGCAGTTCCTGTCAATGTAGAGAGCTGTCTACAGGCACTGCAGACAACCCTAAATTTGGCAGGCATAGGTCCCTCAGAATGGCTCAAGTATTGTACTCCATCATCCTAACAGTATTAATTCCATCCCCAAACTCTAAATCAAGCCCATTTATTTTTTGTTCCTTCCATCATGAGATTGTAATAAAGCCTCTCAATTATACTGTGTTGGTGAATTCGTAAGAGGCCCAGTGCAATTGGTTTTATTTTGATAAGATCAACCTGAATATTAGATGCCACTATGTTACTGGGATCCAACATTTCCAGTTCTGACCTTTGCTTTTACAAACCATTGTTTTTAGGTGTTTTAGTCTGATTTGTTTAATTGAACTGAACCAGAATTAACAATCACAGAATACACTGATTAGCTGCAGAAACAAAGGTGTTCTGATAACATGGAGCATTTTGGTAATCCTATATCTGGCCCTGGTACATTCCCATGGCTTTGTGAGTAAGAGCGAGTACATAGCTGTAGAACAGTAAACAACTTCACCTAGTCTTGCAAAGGTTCTAACTATCTTTGTCATTAGCCACCTCTACAGATGAACCTAAATGATTAGTTGCATGTGTGGAGCATGAGACAGCTCTATAAAGGCCCTACCAAGTTATTGTGTCTTGGGCCATGGCGTAATGGAGTGGCATTCTGTGCTATGTTCGTCAAAATAACTTTAAAACATCTAAACATTTGGGACTTTTAGAACTATAAGTAGGAATGGGCATAACTTGATGTAGCATAATTACACAGAATTACAGCAAAATTTCTCGGATTTATGCAAGGAGTGTAACCCAGCATTTGGAGCTGTTTTCTTAGCTCAAAATGCACACACTCATGTCGCAGAATCACAAGGTTTCAGACCACAAAAGTGCTTATTAATATGCACAAAACACCTTTTATGAATTAGAAAATTCTTTCGACTCATTAAAGGACTTTTGTGATTCTCTCTGAATTGCAAAAAGGAGGTGTTCCCCTTTTAATTCAAAAAACAGTTTATTGATAGTTTAGAGCTGCAGTTGCTGTTATCAGCCATTGATGAGCTAATTAACTCAGAGTGGGGGTGGTGACTAATTTGCTAAGGGGATGTAGTCCTCTTAGGAGCCCTTTCCCATAAGGAATCATGGTGGCAACCTCAGGGGAAAGAGTTTTCCAAAACAGAAACCGTTTAAAAAAAATATTTAAAAAAGCAGATTTGCTTCCTTTAAGGAACATGGACTGCTTTAAAAATAGTTTACCATTTTATAATGCAGTCATAGGGATGGTGGTGAGCTGTCCTTTGTAGGCCACCATCCTTGTGATTACAGCCAATAACAGAGGGTCGAAAATTGGCACCTGCCAAATGAATATTAATAAGGCAGGTCATTCTGGAACCCCCTGTGATTAAGTATTTTGTGAACTGATTGAACAGTACATAGGGCAGTTTGTAAAGTACTATTCCATTTGCAAAATGGACGTGTACAATTTGCGACCACATTTTGCAAATGAAATAATAATACATCAGGACCCTAACTTCCATAGGGAGATGGGTGCCAATCATATTCAATCCTTGTTGCAGTTCTACCTAAAAGTAAGCATCTGTTGAAATCTGCCTAAGGCATAATAACACAATTTGTAAGCTGTTTAGATACTATCTAGGTAAATGGTGTTGTCATCTGCTATCTGTGCAGCCAGTGCCGGACTGGGAACTGAAACCGGCGCTGGTAACTGCTCGGCTGGCCTTCCCTCCAGGGGAGAGTGGGTGCAGCCGAGCTGTTTGCTAGGGCCAGTCTCGGCTGATTTTGTTACAGGGGGCCGATATTGCCAGCCCCCGGTAACAAAAACAGCCCCCCAGGGGCCCAAAACCAGCCCCCACCCTGGCGGCCCACCGGGGAAACGCCCGGTGCCCGCTACGGCCAGTCCGGCACTGTGTGCAGCAAAGTTTCCTGACTATTTTGAAAGTCACTAGCAAAATAGTAAGTCATTTCTACTATTTAGAGAGAGGTAACGAAATTTGCAGAGAAAATTCATAATTTACCCGGTGGCTGGCTAAATAGCTGCTGCTGAATGTTTTACATAACCGGTGTTACTACTAAATTCAATTGAACAATCTGGGAAGATTGAAAGACTGACAAAGATATTTGGCCATCAATTGGTCTGCAGTAATAGTCTTATCCTGCGTTACCCACCCAGGTAGGGAATCAGGTTGAATCTGGATCAATCACCAAACTGAAGGGGATCAGAGGTGGTCTGTGCTGGTGAAAAAAAGACATCATATGCAGAGGAGACTGCCAGGAACAGCCTGGCATGGTATGGCCCCCAAAGGAGTCCAAAATTACAGAAGTATTACAGAGAACAAATACTGAGAAAATCATAGGGTACAGTCTGTATGAGAGTGTAGGTGAAACAGAAACAAAAGACTGTCATAGAGATTGAGACTTCACAAAGATGTACAGGGATGGCCAGAGGCTGGTGGGAGCAGAGGCAGACATAGGCCTGCAGAGGAAGAGCAGAGACTCAAACAAGAATGAAGAGCCCAAGGCTGTCAGTTGTGTGCAGCACGCCCCAGTATGTTAAGAACAATCCCTGTGTGGCTTCCACAACATAATTCCTCCCACTTACTACTACAATATTCAACAAGTACACCTAATCTTACTAGTGATTCACTGACAGAATATCAACAACAAAAATGTCGAGGTACAAAAATATTGGGACAAAAATATCGTTCTCCAGAATATCGAAGTTCTATCTACATCATGGTAAGTACAAAAATATCGAGAAAAAAAATATCGTTGTCAAAAATATCATTGTAAAAAATATCGATTTTTATAAATGCTTAAAAAATAATGTAAAATAAAGTAAATAATACATATAATTAAAAAAACATAGGGCCTCATTAGGATGGCAGGCGGACTTTCGTCACCCTAGCGGTGCTGGGACCGGCCGCCAGACGTGCGGCGGTCCCGCACCACTGATTAGGATGCGACCGCCATCCTGCATCTTTGACATTGCGGCGGGTGCTGATTACAGCAGCACCCGCCGCAATGCCAAAATGGCATGTTGTGCATTGCCATGCACAACGTGGCATGCTCCGCGTGGTGCCTGCCACCTTGTGCATGGCAATGCCATGGTACCCCCCAAGTGCAGCCCCCCAAACCCCCGGGGGCCCGCAACAGGCTCCCAAAGCGATTCCCGCCAGCCTTTCCATGGTGGCATCGCCGCCATGGAAAGGCTCTGAATGCCACACATCCTAATATGGATGGCGGTGCCTGCTAGGCACCGCCACCATATTAGGCCCCCAGTCCGCCCGGCCGGCAATTGTAACGATTGCCGGCCGCCGGAAAAGCGGCGGATGCACTTTGCGTCCGCCGCGGTACCCCCCGCCACAATAATATGGCGGGGGTAATTCTGGTTACGATGGCGGGCGGATCGCCACCGCCGGGCCATCGTAATCAGCCCCATAGGTAGAATTATTAGAAAATGTTTAAAATAATAAATAATAAATACAAGTTAAAATTAATTAAACATACATATATATAAAATATAATATGTAAATTTACTTAATAATATTTATAAATAATTTTTATAATAAATTATAAATTGTTAGAAACATACTAAAAATTATAAATACATATATATATACATATACCAGTAAAATAAAAATAAAAATAAAATATATATATAATAATTTAAAATATTATAATCTTTTACAATTACATTTGACACCACATTAACAGCAACAGTATGGAAAATGTTGGATAGCAGAGTGGATAAAATTACTATTCCCACTCCAGGGAGTGCAAAAGTAGGGAAAGTGTTGGCTAGCGGAGGGGAATAATTTACTATTCCCACTCCAGCAAGTACAACAGTAGTGAAAGTGTTGGATAGCGAAGGGGAATAATTTACTATTCCCACTTCAGGGAGTGCAACATTAAGGAAAGTGTTGGATAGCGTAGGGATAAATATTACTATTCCCACTCCACAGATAGCAACAGTAGGGAAAGTGTTGGATAGCATAGGGGTAAAAATTACTATTCCCACTCCAGAGTGTGCAACAGTAGGGAAAGTGTTGGATAGCGGAGTGGATAAAATTACTGTTCCCACTCCAGCGAGTGCAACAGTAGGGAAAATGTTGGATAGCAGAGGGGAATAATTTACTATTCCCACTCCAGCAAGTACAACAGTAGGGAAAGTGTTGGATAGCGGAGGGGAATAATGTACTATTCCCACTCCAGCAGGTAGAACTGTAGGGAAAGTGTTGGATAGAGGAGTGGAATAATTTACTATTCCCACTCCAAAGAGTGCAACAGTAGGGAAAGTGTTGGATAGAGGAGGGGTAACAATTACTATTCCCACTCCAGCGAGTGCAACAGTAGGGAAAGTTTTGGATAGCGGAGGGGAATAATTTACTATTCCCACTCCAGATAGTGCAACAGTAGGGAAAGTGTTGGATAGCTGAGGGTATAAAATCTACTATTCCCACTCCAGAGAGTGCAACAGTAGGGAAAGTGCTGGATAGCATAGGGGTAAAAATTACTATTCCCACTCCAGAGAGTGCAACAGTACGGAAACTGTTGGATAGCGGAGGGGATAAAATTACTATTCCCACTCCAGCAAGTGCAACAGTAGGGAAAGTGTTGGATAGCGTAGGGGTAAAAATTACTATTCCCACTCCAGCAATAGCAACAGTAGGGAAAGTGTTGGATAGCAGAGAGGAATAATTTACTATTCCCACTCCAGCAAATGCAACAGTAAGGAAAGTGTTGGATTGCATAGGTGAATAATTTACTATTCCCACTCAAGCAAAATAATTAAAATTAATTATCAAACAATTAATTAATTTAATTTTTTTTAACTCCCACCATATTCCCCTTTAAATGACACCACCAATATTGTAAAACATAACACTATTAAAATAATTAATTAATAATTAATTAATTAATTAAAATTAACAAGCAATTTAAAAGCAATCAATAATAAATTAATTCACACTATTAACACTATAAAACAACTTAAAATAACATATTATTAAGAAAAAAGTTAATAAAATATATTATAATTAAATTACTTCCCAGCCTACTCCACAAACCACTCTTAAAAAAATAACACAAATAACATTCTTAATAATTAATTAATAATTATTAATAACCAATTAATAAATAATTAACAATACATTATTTATCACAATTAACAGTATAACATTTTAAATACATAAATATCAAATAATTAAAAATATTAATTAATTAATAATTATTAAATTACTTCCCACCCTATTCCCCTATAAACCCACAACCCGCTCCTAAAAACATTACACAATTAAGATATTTACCAATTAATTATTAATAATTAACAACAATTAATAACTAATTAATAAATTAATTACCACAATTAACAATATAAAATATTAAATTCATAGACATTAATTAATTAAAAATATTAATTAATTAATTATAATTAAATTACTTCCTACCCTATTCCCTATAAACCCACAACCCGCTCCTAAAAAAAATTACACAATTAAGATAACCAAATAATTATTAATACTTAACAACCAATTAATAACTAATTAATCATTAATTAATTACCACAATTAACAATATAAAATATTAAATACATAAATATTAATCAATCAAATGTATTTATTAATTAATTATAATTAAATTACTTCCCACCCTATTCCCCTATAAACCCACAACCCGCTACAGAACTGAAACGCCAAATTTACTTTAAAAAAATTATTAGCTTCTAAAAATTTAACACATATATTAAAAAACAAATGCAATACTTACACAAAAAAATAGAACACATACATATAAAATACACACTAAAATACATAACACTAAATAAAACAACGATATTTTTAACAATTATATTTTTGCTAACGATATTAATTACTTCGATATTTTTAAAAACGATATTACTTACCTTCAACTCGATATTCTTGACAACGATATTCTGACCGTCGATATTTTTGTAGTCCGAGATTTTGGACTAGATATTACTGCTACTCGATATTTCCAACTCAATATTATGTCTGTTCACCCTTACTAGTTCAGATTGCTATTTAATTGGCAGCAGCAGAAATTGTAAGATTTCTTTACCAAATGGTACTTAATCTCTGTTATTTTTTTGGTGTTGGATTAGATAGTGAAGCTTCTTTTCTATTTGCATGGCCACCGGCCACATAGTGCATGATATCTGCCTTTGAGTTGGAACCTGGGGAAATAGTGAATTTTATTTGTTATTTGCATGGCTGCAGGCAAATTGTACATGATCTCTGCTTTCTGGTAGGTGTCTGGGTAAATAGAGAAGCTTCTTTGCTTTTTGCATGGCTGCCTTCCAAATAGTACACGATCTCTGCCATTAGTCGGCGGCTGGGTAAATAGTGAATTTTCTTTGGTATTTGCACAGACATAGGTCAAATGATACATAATCTCTGCTATTTAGTCAGCGAATAGGCAAATAGTGATGTTTCTTTGCTATTTGTATGGCTATGGGCAAATAGTAAAACAAAATCTCTGCTCTTTATTCGGAGGCCAGGAAAAATGTGAAGTTTCTTAGGCGTTGGTGAAACAGCCCATGATTTCTACTATTTTAATCAGCAGCAGGATAACTAGTGAAGTCTTATTGTGTTTTGCACAGTCTCTATCCAAATATTACAAGATCACTTTTATCTAGACTGCAGGCCAAATAATGCATGCTCTCTGCTACATTGGGGCCGATTCCGATCTCGGCCGGTAGTGCTCCGAATCGGATTCGGATTTACCAGATCCGATTTGGAGCCCTGTTTCCCGACCGAATCGTACGCGGGTCCGGCCGAGCGAGTACGATGCAGGCACCCGCGAAATCTCCGACCGACTCGAACGCGGCTTCAACACGCTCCGACCGACTCGCATGGACACGACTCGCACCGCGCTATGGAGACGTATCCCGGCCGGGTAAGTACGATGCGCGCCGCGAGCAGTCCGACCGACTCACACCGTCCGGCTCAAAAAAGCTGTCGGAGCCGGACTTTGGGGGTCCGCGTCGGACCCCCCTGTACGCGTAGGCGCGCGAGTCGCACACAGGGGGGACCCTGTGCATGTACGCCGCGATGCGCATGGACGCGTACACGCTGTAGGGGGCGCCCTTGTCCGCCTCGCACCCATTGAGTCAATGGGAGCCCGCGTACGCGTTGTACGACAGGCTCCCATTGACTTCAATGGGAGTCCGACCGACTCGAGTCCGATGGCATGCGTGCGCATCGTACTCGTTCGGTCGGACTGCCAGAGTCCGATTCGGTCGGAAATCTCTCCGGGTCCGGCTCGGTCGGAGAGATTTCCGGCCGGAATCGGAATCGGCCCCTTAGTTGGAGGCTGGGAAAATATTCAAGTGTCTGTGTTATTTGCATGGTCGCTGGCCGAACAGTACATAATTTCTGCTTTCTAGTCAGCGGCCAGGTGAACAGTGAAGATTCTTTGCTGTTGGCCAGGTGAATAGTGATGATTCTTTGCTGTTTGTACAGTCGGTGGCCAAATAGTACAAGATCACTTCTATCTAGCCTGCAGGCCAAATAGTAAATGCTCTCTGCTATTTAGCTGGACGCTGGGTAAATAGTCAAGCTTCTGTGCTATTTGCATGGCCACTGCCAGAAGAGTACATAATCTCTGCTTTCTAGTCAGCAGCCAGGTGAACAGTGAAGATTATTTGCTGTTTGCACGGCTACCAGCCAAATAGTACATACTCTCTGCTATTTAGTCGGCAACTGGGTAAATAATGAAATTTGCTACCTATTCACATGGCCTCTGGCAAAATGGTGCATAATCTCAGCTATTTATCCAGCAGCTTTGTAAATAGCAGCAGACATTCTCTATTTACCCGGCGGCGAGGTAAATAGCTTCTATTGGATAATTAAGCCTTAACATTTTAAAAACTGGTTTGAAGAGGCTTTTGAAAAGGATAAGTTAGAAAGTATCTGTTTATAGTATTCAAGACAGGAAGGCAAAATTACTATTTTCAATAGACATGCACAATTTTCCCACAATTATTCATGGTGAGCTGAAATAGCAGTGTTGCTCACAAAGTGCCTAGCAGAGACCTATGTTTCTTTTACATTAATTTTGAAAAGTTGTATTAACTTACTAGCCAAAATGATTAACGCATTGGCTGCCACTTTAAACAAATGTATATCACAACTATATGCTACTTCCGGCCATAATTGTCTTGTTGATGTATTTGTCTTTCCTCCTTCAGGGTGGTGTGTTCTGCTTTCTTCAACTAGCAATTGTTTCAAAAGCCGTCCCTCCACACATTGTTATGAAAAGGGCTAGAAATTCATGTTCCAGGGATACATTAGTTAGCTCGTATTATGTAATATTTTGTCTTATTGCTGCCCCTATGAGAACAGCATCTCACAACAGACAAATTCATATTTTAGAATAATTAAATATTGTTTCAAAGGCAACATTGATTCCATATATCGATTGAATTACGCATAATCCAAACAGGCCTTTAAAACCCAATGCTCATGTGGAATGTTTTACTCATTCATCTCCTTCTAGTTTTATCAATTGTCGTCTGACATGACAGGTCTTCAGCGCTCTTCCAGCTTCTTATGGCCTCTGCTGCCTAGGGCCCTCTGTGATGGACATGTTGACATAATATACAATTATTTCCCCAGCGTTCACCCATTTAAAAGCGCCTGGTTTTGAAACAACAAGCTTAAATGAATTATCATTTAGATGACTTGAAAATGAGTGTCTTTTTAAATTTACACTTTAATGCAATATGTATTCTCCCCTTGCATACCTAAAATGTTCTATCAAATACCCTGTGGATTTTTTGTGTCGAGTTCTTGTCTACTTTGTGTTATCACGTAAGCAATGCTCTGGAATTAATTATACATTATGAACAGAAATATCCAACAATTCTAAGTGCTTTCTTTATACAGTAGATTTAATTGTGATATGTATCACACAGCATCTTTCTTTGTGGTGTTGCTTGTACTGATCTCATGTGTTATTGCTTGTGACATTTTGGTACTTTTCGTAAGAAGGGCTGCTCTTGTGAAGGTCGAGTGTGAAAATCTGTGATTGCGCAATGCCACAAATGCAGTCATAACGGTGCTTACCTATTGATGGGATGTAGTACAACTGCACCAGGATAGGCTAATCACAAAGGATGGGGAGGTAGCACACTGCCTGCCATGCCAGCACACAATTCACCCAGTTACATTGTTATAAATGCAGGGCATATATCTAGACGTGTTTCAGGATATGTGGCCTTCTTCAGTAGAGAGTAACACTTCAAATTTGGGAGTGTGGGCAAAGCTGCTCACAGCCTTCTCAGGTTTCTCTACTATTCACAGAACCCACGTGCATCTCAGTGAGCTTATCAGCACATTAACTCTAAGGTACAACCACTGGCATACCAGTACACAATTCGCCCATAGACATTGTGGTAAATGCAGTGCATAATAACACTCACTTTAGGGGAAATTCTTTAGTACTCACTATTGTTGGTGGAGCCAGTGCTGGGTATCTTTAGACATGTGTTTCAGGATATTTGTCCTTCTTCAGTAGAGAGTAACAACTTATATCTTGCCAGGCAGTGAGCTCCCTCCACCCTTGTGTGATTGGCTCCTTTGAGTTATTCAGCTGACAAGTTCATTGGGAAGCACCTGTGCTCTGGCAGGGGTACAAAAGCCTAAGAAGACTTGAGCGGTATTGCCAGCATCCCAAAA
Source organism: Calotriton arnoldi (assembly GCA_963921515.1). NCBI lineage: Eukaryota > Metazoa > Chordata > Amphibia > Caudata > Salamandridae > Calotriton > Calotriton arnoldi. The sequence goes on from CAWUFW010008084.1 coordinate 673,361, forward strand.
TGTAAGCTGTTACTCTCTACCGAAGAAGGACAAATATCCTGAAATGAGTTTAGAGGTGCCCAGCACTGGCTGCACCATCAATAGTGAACACTAACTAATTTCCACTAAAGTGACTGTTTGTTATTATGCGCTGCATTTACCACAATGCCTAAGTGCGAATTGTGTGCTGGTATGCCAGGCATTATGCTCCCTCCTACCTTTTGTGGCTGGCTCCTAGGATAACCTATGGCTATATGAAAAATGGTGTATTTGATTAATCCTAACATAAACAGATAAAAGCAGAAAATACAAATTATGCTCCATTACTCGCACCAACTTAATGTACCACTTAAACTATTCTGCAATGCTTTCTTGTTGCTCTTTGCAGTCATGCCAGCGGGTACTAGATGCCATAGTTTCACCCTCATATTGCTACCTTTAAAAAAAAAAACACACACCTCCTGTAAAGGTCAAGAGGCAAAGATTTCCTTACACCATGTACCTTTTATCGCAGTGAGCGAATACCTTTTTAAAGATTCTTGTTTGATTGACATCGGTTACTGAGTAGCTTTAGGTCATGTTTGTTTCTCCATAGACAGATCTCTGTCATCAGTCTCTTGTCAGACCCTGACGGATGGTGATAATGACACAGATGTGTCATCATAGTCAATCTGCTATTCCATGTGAATTCATTCTTGTAACACAGAAATGCGCCGTAGCCATTACTGGAGACGGGGGATTGTTTTGCATATGAAAATAACAGCCCCCTCTCTGTCACTCTCTGCAAAACAGAACACAGGTGACAAGCGTAGCTTGCTAATACAGCCACATGCTGTACTGTCCCAGTAAAAAGGCCTGAGTGACAATGTCTCATTGCCTCTAGTCAGCCATCACCAGATGGAGACGGATTATAGATGTGTTGGCTCAGAGACGGAGCCCTGGGACTGACTCACAATGAAAATCGTGAATCACTTAATGTGCGGTGTGCTCCTTCCTACTGCAGAAATTTACAACTGGTTCTCCGAGTCACAAATCACCCAGACTTACACGAACAGAATTTATGATCTGCAAAAGTTTGGCAGGAGAGTGTATGTGATCCACCTATAATCTTAGCATGCCTCTGTTTTTTTCTAACTCTACGTGTCTGGAATATCTGTTTTAAAGTGACTTCCATGCCTAGGATTAGATATCTGTAACATGTGACACATGTGCTTTATTTACTCTCCTCCGTTGAAAATGTTTCCATTAAAAGCATTTTTCTTAAACAAAGCACCCCTTCAAAGGGAAATATTAATGTACTTTTGCCCTTTCTTTTACAACAATAACATCTAGATAATTTAGGTCTACGTCTTGAAGGGCAGATATGTGTGGGGAATGGGGTAAAATTGTTTGTGAATACACCAATGTTACAACTCTTTGGGTGCTCACTTCATTTGAATGACTTTTCCCTGGCAACTTCTGCGACAGTCCTAGGAAGGTCTACATCGACTCATCCATAGGAAACATCTCACTGAGGATGTCACACACAATTTATGAGACGTCGGCAAATGTACATAGGACCTCCGAATGGTGTACTTCAAAGCTTCTTACTTTCTAAACCACATGTAGATATTACAGCAAAAGTTAAAAAAAATTCTCAAACTTGCAAAAACCTTTTGGCCTGATTCTCAAAGGGCCTCTGCACTCGTGGCGGAGGCCCCGCAGTCCTGGGGGAGTCTCGCATTCAGGGCGGACTCTCTGCAATGAGAATTCTCATTGCAGAGATTCTGCCCCGAATGCGGAGACTCCGCCACGAGTGCGAAGGCCCTTTGTGAATTAGGCCCACAATTAATTGGCCACTTTTTTTTACTTTACTGAAATGTTAAAAAATCCTCCCAAATTGTTATGTGTGCATTGTAAAAAAAGGAAAACTTATGGAAGGTTTCAATTAATCTCAACCACAGGTAATTGCTCGAGACCATATGTCAGTCCATCATTTTTTACCTCTGTGCCGCTCCAGAAATGGCCATGTAGCAAGCCTGCAGCCTTAATCCTACTCCAATAGGAACAGTCCATCCTGAGATAGCAGACAAAACACCCCTAGATGGAAATGCATCAACTGCAGACTGGTTTAGGCAATTATTATCTATGATCAGTGAGAAGCACTTGAGTCCTGTGACACATTGATCATGGTAATTAAGCATTTAGGGTACCTGTTGCATATCGGGCATCTCACTGAGAAAACAAAAAAGTGGAAAGACTTAATTAAGTTTAATATTGGTTATTACTTGGGGCCACTTTCATGAAATAATAGCACCAACAAAAATATTGCAATCTAAATAGCACAAAAAAATATTAAGGACACAAATATCGACTTTACATACTTTCAATGCAAAGTATAACAACATTGACTCACAAATATAGTATTCACCATTGTGTTTAAATATGTAGGTGTATCGAAGTTAAAACATTTAACATTATGTTAACTTTAAAAAATATTTTAACTTAATAAAAATATCACATAAAAGAGTATATACGGCACTCTGCTAACATACAGCAATAGGTTCACATAGTTGGGGTGAGACCACCATCAGAGGTAAGATGGCGGCAGCGTGAGCGGCTGGAGCGGCTGTCCTCCCTTACCTCGCCCGACTCTGGCAGTTCATGTGGAGTGTGGATCATAGAGTGCCCGGAGCTTTCCTCTTGGCATGGGGGCGCGCAGCTTCTCGGACTCCCTGATGCTATATCTTCGATTTTGTTTTCATTTTCAGATTTGGGAGCCCGTGAGTAAAGAGAGCACTGGGGGAAGCAGGACAGAGGTTGCCCCCTAGTTCGAGCACTCTATCTAAGAGCAGCACGCAGTGCATGCTGCGCGCTCCAGCAAACCAGGCAGAGGTGGAGCAGTTCCTCGGCTCCTACACGCCGACTACCCTGCATGGCGCCCAAGATGGTGCGGGCGTCAAAGCCTGAGTTGCAGAATCTGCCTCCAATGTCAAAACCGCAGCTAGAAGAAGTGAGGTTCTCAAGAAACTACCTGATCGGAATGGTCCCTTGAGTATGGTGGAACTGGACTCAGGTAGTAAAAAAAAAATGCAGCAGCAGTTTCGGAGTTTAAAAAAAAAATAACAATCACCTTGGGTGAGCCCAAATTCATTATGAAGGAAACGCCCCCTGAAAATACCTCACAACCATCTCTAATAGGGGCACCTGATTCTACTAGTGATCAAACCCAGAATCTGGATCTTTCCCAGTCTGGGCAGCCCGAGACTCTAGACAGGGGAGCTGAAGGCAGTCGAATCAACCCCGGAAGAACTGTGATTACAAAAGGGAATTGTAAAATGGGAGAGGAGTGCATGAGTGAAGGGGCTGGGCCAGTGCTGGGTGAGAAATCTAAGAAGAGTACATCTGGGGGAGTCAGTCTCAACTGGTCACAATCTAAGGCCCCTAAGGGCGATATTAAATCAATCACGACTGGTGATGGCCAGCAGATCTCAACCCAGGAGAGTAGCAACTACCCTGGGGTTTGGTCTGATACTGATGCTGGGGATCTGTTTTTCTCTCTCTCTGACCATTCTGACGGAAACGAGGAGGACCTGGAGTCACTTGGTGACTGTTCTGGCTGGAGGGACTCTCAAGAATCACACCAGAGTATTCTAAGGGGTCGATTCCGATTCGGGCCGGAAATTTCTCCGACCGAGCCGGACCCGGAGAGATTTCCGACCGAATCGGACCCGTGCAGTCCGACCGAACGAGTACGATGCGTCCGTATGTTATCGGACTCGAGTCGGTCGGACTCCCATTGATGTCAATGGGAGCCGGTCGTACAACGCGTACGCGGGCTCCCATTGACTCAATGGGTGCGAGTCGGACAAGGGCGCCCCCTACAGCGGGTACGCGGCGAAGCGGTCGCGCCGTACACGCACAGGTAGGGGGACCTATGGGTCCCCCTGTGTGCGACTCGCGTGGCTACGCGTACAGGGGGTCCGTGTCGGACCCCCAAAGTACGGCTCCGACTGCTCTTTCGAGCCGGAGTGCGCGGCTCGGTCGGACTGCTCGCGGCGCGCATCGTACTTACCCGGCCGGGAAACGTCTCCATTGCGCGGTGCGAGTCGAGTCCGAGCGAGTCGGTCGGAGCGGTTCGAGCCGGGAGCGAAGTCGGTCGGAGCGGTCGGGACGCCCGGACGAGTCGGTCGGCGATTTCGCATCGTACTCGCTCGGCCGGACCCGCGTACGGTTCGGTCGGGAAACAGGGCTCCGAATCGGATCCGGTAAAGCCGAATCCGATTCGGAGCCCTACCGGCCGAGATCGGAATCGGCCCCTTAGTAATGAAAGTGCACCCCCAGATAGCGGCATTCAACAGGGAGGTCTGCTGATGGTGAAAAAGAAACTACCCTGGGAGCTTCAGTGGGACAATACAGACTCTCCAGGTCTAGGTGGAACCAACCGCCTCGGGAAGGATTCAGGGGAATCAGGACACCCGGATGCTCCCCCACTGGATATAATCTATCAAAGAATTATGGCGCAACGGGATGAGATGCGCCTGGAGAGTCAAAAACCCAGCCAGCAAACAGAAAGATACAAGCAGCTATCAGAAAGGTTGCAAAGACTTGTTCTGAATTTACGGAACGGATGGCGGAAATGGAGACAAGGATAATGATCCTTGAGGATGAAGCAGATAATAGTAAGAAGTCGATGAAATCACTGGAAGGCCAGATGACTGACACCCAGAGGAAGCTGGAAGACCTAGAGAATAGGCTGAGGAGGAACAATCTGACAGTATTGGGTGTACCTGAAGGATTTGAGGGGGGAGATCCACGAAAGTTAATTATTGAGTTGTTCAAAGGGGCCTTCCTGGAATTATCTGCTTGGAGTTGGGAAAATGCAATCCAAAGAGCCCATATGGTCCCCTCTAAGCAACAACCTTGGCACGCCCAAGAAGGTGGTAAATCAAGGGCTATGTTGGTGTTTTTTGGAAACTTTCTTCTCCGTCAAGTGATATTCGAAGCTGCACGTCTGGATCAGAAACGTACATTTAATAACTGCTCTTTCTTCGTAAGGTCTGACTACTGTCACACCACGGTGGAGCGTAGATGGCGGCTTAGACAGATGATCCAACTCTTTCAGAATAAAGGAGGCCAGGCCTTTTTACTGAGTCCAGCTAAACTGAAGGTGTCAATACATGAAAGAACCTATTTCTTCACTTCAGAAATAAAGGCTAAAGAACTTCTCAAGACTCTTAAGTGAATATGAGAGGTGTAGAGCAAGGGCCATAAAAACTTTGGAAAACAATAACGCAAATAGGGGGTTCATGATCGGGGATCTTCCTCCCTGCACAATCTATAAATCCTGTCAGATAAGTTTGTAGGTTCGGAATGCCTTTTCTTTAGGCTTGTAGGTTAGGCATGGTTGTTTGTTGGGTTGGTGTCGGGCGGGGTGGAGGCGACAGCGCCCCTCATCAGCTATGGACCAGGTTGGTCCGTTGCCTCTTTTGGGTGGTGGGGGTGGAATGGGGGAGAGGGGAGAGGGTGGTTGGGAAGGTTGGGCTGGGGGTGGAAGAGGGAGTATTTATTCAGAGTTTAGCAAGCAGAAATCTGCATTGTTCAATGATGTATCAAGATTTTTTTTCTCCAAGGGTGGCACTCAAGGGGAGTGTGACTCAGTCTTATCAAATAAGGAAATGGCAGAAGCAGATGATGGAGTCTCAGAGGAGAAAGTGGGAAAATGTCAAGTTGTTTATTGTCTGAAGCAAGGTTATTCTGAGTAGGAACTTAGAAATACGATATGGGGGATGATAAGCTTTCCATAGCTACACTCAATATATGAGGGTTGAACGATAGAGCCAAGAGGCAACGGGTGGCATCAGTATTGAGGCTGTGGAAGTTTGATATTATTTGTGTACAGGAGACATACATCCCTTGGTGTAAGAGAAACGTATTATTTGATCTTGGTTTGCATCTTTTAGGGTGTACACAACAAGGGTTAACTTCTGGGGGGTAGCTATACTTGGCAGACGCTCCAGTTGCACCGTACTTCAGAAATGATCAGATAAAATGAGTTGGTGGGCCATTATAGATTATAAGATTGGGGAAGGGTGGTTTATGCTGTGTTCAATTTATGGAGCTAATACAGATGAGGCTGACACCCTGGAAGTTTTTAATGTTGAGCTTTCAAAATGGCCAACCACATTGGTAATGTGTGTGGACTTCAATATGGATTTAGAGGTGGATAAAAGATTAAACTCCCTCCAGGGGTATAAGGGAAAAAAGCCTATGTTATTCAAGGCACTTACCCGGTTGGTTAAAACTCACGGGCTTGACGATTTCTGGGGGAAATGTATGGCCCCCAATCCAGGATGTGCTTTCTTCTCACACCCGCACAATAAATTAGTCAGACTGGATTACTTCTTTACATCCACGGTACTGACTGAGCAAATTACGATCCGATCATAAAGGGTTTGTTTGAAGGGGGTGTGTAAGCCATGAGCTAAATGGCCCTTTGATAGGAAACGTTTATGTAACAAGGAATACCTAGAACACATGAGACATTGGTTGACTCAATTTTTGGAGATCAATAGGGGTTCAACTAAAGAAACAGTGGTTTGGGATACATTAAAAGCAGGGATTCAGGGGGAAACGTTGAGCTATACATTATACCAGGAAAGGAGGAAGCGTAAAGAGATCCAAGACTCCCTCAAAGAGCTATCTTTTTTTTAAGAGTTTCAGGCATATGAAATATCTCAGAATATTAACAACCCTGAAACCCAGAAGAAAATTGCAGTTGTTAGAGCTAGGATAATGCAGTTTTTTAGCCAGGAAATCGCTGCTAAATTCCATACATGAAAAATGGAGTGCTACGAATATGGGGAGAATGTGGGTCGCCTCTTGGCTCTTCGGACCAGGCAAAGGGAGTTGGCCACAGGGATTGAGGTAATTGAGGACGAGGAAGGTGTGAAACACACAATACCTTCTGAAATTGTGAAAGTTTAAAAAAACTTTTATGACAAATCATGTACTGAAGATAGGTAATCTACGGCCGGGAATGATGCTGAGATATTACGATCAATCGACGGGGTTAGGCTTGGCTTGGAAGATCAGTCTATTATTGAGCAACCAATCTCGGCAGAAGAAGTGGCCTTAGCAATAGGATCATTAGCCATCGGGAAGGCTACGGGGCCAGATAATATCCCCCTGGAACTATATAAGGCATTGCTAGAGGAATTTATGGAGGATATGCTGGTGGTGTTTCAAAAAAGCACAGCTACGGGAGACACCAGCCTCATGGGGGGAAACTCATATAGTTGTGTTAAAAAAAAGATAAACCCCCCTTAAACCCAGGATCCTATAGGCCGATATCATTAATTAAGTGCAACACTAATCTGTATTCGAAAATCCTGCCAATCCATTTAGGTAATGTAATTACGAAATTAGTATGCTTCAGACAGCATGGGTTTATTCCCGGCCGTGGGACAGTAGACCATATCAAAAAAGTGATTACTCTTTTTGACATCACTGAAACCATCTGGGGGAAAATGGGTCTGATTTTATTAGATGCCAAAAAAGCAGTCGATCAGATGCCTTGGACTTTTTTATGGGTAGTGCTAGAAAACTACGGTTTTGGCCCAGGATATATTAGAGCTATCAAATCGGTGTTTTTGGATCCTAGGGCAAACTGCGAATCATGGGGTTAGAATCCGACGAGATTTTTATTTTCAGGGGTACAAGGCAAGGGTGCCCATGTTCACCATTACTCCTTGCGTTGTATATTAACCCCCTGATTTTAAAATTGGAAAGCAACTCCCAGATCAACTTGGTGGTAGTAGGACAAGCGGAATATAAAATATTAGCATATGTGGACGATATAGCGATAGTGACAACAAATCCACAACAAGCTTTGACTGAGATTGAGGGAACAGCAAGGACATTTGGGCTCTCCTCGGGGTATAAGTTAAATCAGGGAAAAACACAAATAATCTGTACTAGTAACATTGGACAGTTCGAACCCCAGGTAGTGAGCGAGGCAACTTATTTGGGGATACGTATCTCACAGCAGTGGAAGATATAGTAAAATTAAATTTGAACCCCCAGTTACAAACATTAGAACAGGATCTTAGAAGATTGAATCATCTCTTTTTATCACTGGTGGGAAGGGGGAACGTGATAAAAAATAACGGTTCTTTCTAAACTATTATATCTAATCAGAGCTATCCCATTAGAAATCAATCGTAGGTGGTTAGTGAAAATAGAAAACGTGTGTTATGGCTTCCTTTGGGGGTTAAAAAAAACAAGAAGAGCCTCTAAATTTCTGACACTGCCCAAGAATCGGGGGGGCTGGGGAGTACCAAATATAACCATGTATTACTGGGCATGTATGTTACAAAATGTGGGTATTTTGATAATGGGAAATACACACATGCTTAGTTTAGAAAAATCTCCTTCAATTTATGAACTTATAATGGGGGAGGGAGCTAAAGATCTATTCTTGAAAAATCTGGAACCTAGCTATTACAAAAAAACAAAAAAATAAGGTCCTTATAGGGGCATTTAGAGTATGGTGCCAATTTAAAAAGAAAATAAAATTACCTAAATATAACAACTATACGCCATTATGGGGGACATCCAGTTTACCAGTGATATTTCATGACTCGATAGTAAGGAATTGGTGGCGAAAAGGAATTTTATGGCTGGGCGATCTCTTATCAGGAGGAAATATAAGCTCATTTGGGGAACTTCGGGAGAAATTTGGGATTACCTCTCAACAATTCTTTAAATATCTTCAGATCCGGAATTTCTTGAATAGGAAGACCACTAGGCAAACGATTCGGATACCCATTATTGAGGTGATTGGCAAGAGAGCTAAGATTGGTGCTAGTTATGATTTATTGATTTAAAACTTTCCGGATTATTTAGAAATTCAGAATGTTAGATGGGAAGGTAGATTGGGGATAGAGGGCACAATATTGCAAGAATCCTTAGACATTGGCGGCAAGGTACTATTGACAACTGGTCTAAAGAGTCAATATTTTAAAACTGTGTTCACACCAGATAAATTGTTCAAATAGGGCAGGAGAGATGATAATCGCTGCTCTCGGTGCGGGGATGAGTAGACTGAGATTGTTCATATGTTTTTCTCTGCCCAAAATTAGGACCTCTTTTTTATGTTATGGGTAAATTTTGAGAGCACATTGTTGGAGTCCAAATAATAATCAACTATACACTAGCCATATTAGGAGTAGTAGAGGACCCAGTGGGAAATGAGCCGGTTAAAAAAGAGGGCTTTATATTATTTATCGCTATGGCAGTGGCACGGATGTTCATCACTACAAGATGGCTCAACCCAGAACCCCCCACCTTTTATGACTGGAAATCTAGACTTCTGGCTATTTATACCTTGGAAACTATGCTGTACGAGTGTAAGGGGCGAAAGGCTCAGAAATGGGGAACCCGAATATGGCGATCGGTCTCTCACTGGCTAAATCATGATGAATTATACCCATTGACAATGTAGTTTTAATATCAAGGTATTTAATCTTGCTATTTATTGTGCTAAGGGGAAAGTATGTTAATTATATCATAATAGTACATTTTTCACTTCCCCTCTCTCTGAAAAGGAAATCTGAGCTTTCTCTTTCAAACCTGTAATATGCCCTGGAATTTTTAGGTATCGCCCTAGCACTTTATTTCAGATTAGTAGTGTGTTCATGCCGATCTATGTCCTTTATTGCTAATTTGCACAACTTTTAGCTTTTAAATGAAACATTTCTATTTGAAAAACTGTCTAAATGCAGTGTTTGTCTTGTTTCTCATGAGTTACCGATTAATTTTGTCAACCTGCCGGACGACTGATGTATGCTCCTGCTAAGGTTTTTTTCTTTTTTTAAATACAAATAAAAAAAATATAAAAAAGTATATACATATAATAGAGAAAATATACAAATAAATTGTATAACTTAAAATAATAAAATAAAAAATATACTTTAAAAAAATGTAAAAACCATGAACATAATATGGAAATAAATAGTTATTTAAACACGAATAATCAAATAAAATTACAGATAATTAAGAATAATCTGCTGGAAAAAATATTAGAAGTTACACAACATACAAAAAGTATTACAATTAAAAATTATTTAAAAAAATATTAGTTTAAAAATGTACAGTAAAAACTAAATTAAAACTAAAACTACTTATCAAATTAAATCACAAAAACATATGTTAAATACAAATTAAATATATATATGTTTTTTAAATGACCAGATGTTAGAGGGATCACATTCTCTATTCCTAGTTCAACCTGAGTAACAGTAGAGGGTGTGTTGAACTTTGAAGAGGCCAGATTTATTCATTTTTTATTTATTCATTCACACTCCAACTTGAACAACAGCAAGGAAAGAGTGGAATTGGAGGGGTCAAATTAACTATTCCCACTCCAATGTACGAACAGTAGGGAAAGTACTGGACTTTGGAGGGGACAGATTTACTATTCCCACCTCAAACTGATTAACAGCAGAAAAAGTGTTGCACATTGGAGAGGTCGGATTTACTATTCCTACTGCACATAAGTACCAGTAACAAACGTGTTGGACTTTTGAATGGTCAAATTTACTATTCTCACTCTTAAATTAAAAACAGCTAAATAGAAATTAAAAATAAACATCAAAATATATTTCAACAACAGTATTAAAAAACACAATATTTATCAACATTATATAAATAACAAATAATTAAAAATTAAGATTACAACATTAAAATAAAATTATAAATAAAATAATATATGATATAACATAACTAGCCTGGAAACCAAATACCCAAAAAAACAAATAAAAATAACGCTAGAAAATATAATAGTACACAATAATTAAACAATATTAGAAAATTATTAGGTACAAATACTAAAACATAATGCATTTAATGATAAAAAAATTATTTAAAAAAAATGTATTCATTTACATCATCAATAACATGTTACAAGTTAACAGTTAAAGCAATTAATTATCAGTTTTTAAAATAATCTAAGTCATATAAATAAAATAATTTACATAGTTAATAATCAAATAAACTAATTGTAATTTATAAAATAAACTATTCAAAAACCTGTGTTAAAAAGTCCCAAACCATGTCTGAACCCAACAATCCACCAATAAACTCAAATAAATAAAATCAATTTTTTAACTGCTTTACACATAATTAACATGTAAATAATGATAACATAACATAAAATAATAAAACATGACAGCATGGAGCGTACAACCTAGTTAGTAGTATCTGTGTATTTTGTTTGCACAGTTAAAAAAATACAACAATAATCATCTAGGAGGAAAGGTTAGTAATACAATTTATAAACTGCCAGTTAATGTCCAATATACGTCAACATATGGTGCATTTGCTCCAGACAGGCTTCACTATGATAAGAAACCATAAAAAAGTACTTGTGGTCCATTCTTGCAGTATCCTAACATTAAACATAAGTAAAGAACTTCATTTTTAACCACATGAAACTTGTGTTAGCAAATGTAATTTCAACCTGTTTTTGATTAGATTTTAATGGCAATCGCATTTTGAAAAGAAAATTAATATAAAATGCATTTACCCCACAAGCTTTTTGTGAATTGTGCTTATTTATTATTAGGGTGGATCAATGGCTATTTGCTAATGTGGGAGAGGCCACATTTAGAAATAAAACTCCCTCTCTTTCAAGTAGAAGGAATTAGTAGTTCACTTATTTAAAACAGGCACATTCAAAGCACCACCTCTAATTTTATGTAGATGGTAAAGAATATTCATGCGTGGCACAACTGAAGGAACAGCCCCTCAAAAGGGGCATGTGCAACCTTATACAAATTAATGTGGAAGCTGAAAGGATACCTACACAGCACACACACACATACTGATTGCAAAGCTACACAGAAGAGCTTATAGGTGTCAATGAATATTTAATATCTAGTTTACAACAGCCGGATGTATGTCAAAATATAGAATATACAATAATTGAATTGCAACAATAAAGACTACAAGATATCGACTTGAACAATATCAAGAAGTTAGGCATGCATAGAGGAATGTACATATACCATTCTACCTCCACATTTACTTACTTTGACAACATTTTGCAAGTCCATACCTTGCAGTCCACATTATTGCAGGTCAATTTTTTAAAGGCAATACTGTAGAACCATCCTCTTATAAAAAGCCATTTAGTAGTCATAAACCCCGCAGTTCACTAAATAACAGTGTTTTTGACCTTTAAATGGCCTTTTGGTGTTCACCAAACTCATTTTGCGATTTGGAAACATGTTACTGAATTACAAAATGGTTTAGAAGGGCATAACAAATCGCTATTTGGAAGGGACATTTTTTGCCCCATACCTTCCAAATAGCGATTAGTTATGGTATGTATCAATGTTTTGCGACCAAAATCTAGTCATACCACATTGAAATTTTACCAACTCTCAACATGAGGTGGTAAGCCATTTGCAAAAAGAAAGATGGCCTCATGGGACTCATTCCCCATTGTGAATATTATTATTTTTTGGAGAGTAGACGGCGGCCTGGGGGATCATTTTCTGCTCTGAAACAAAATCTGAAATAGTTTGAAACTTTTTTTTAAATACACCCAGTTGGACCTGGCCCATCTTGCATGGTCTCCCCCAGATGTTTGCCTTCTGTTGCTAAACCTGTTGGCATTAGAAGTCTGTGCACTTTTTCACTGCTAGTGATAAAGTGCCTGTGATCTCTCCCTAAAAACATGACACACTTGGCATCTACCTGATTGGTACATTTAATTTACTTGTAAGTCCCTAGTTAATGGTGCTACATGTACCAAGGCTCTATAAATTAAATGCTACTAGTGGATCTACAGCACTCATTATGCCAGCCTCTAAAGAAGCTTTTCAAAACATGCCTCAGGCCTGCCACTGCAGTCTGTAGTGCAGTTTTAAACTGCCATTCCGACCAGGCAAAATAAACTTTTTGCCAGGCCTAAACCTTCCTTTTTAATACTTATACACCAACTTTAAGTTAGGCCCGAAGAGCCCTTAGCACAGGGTGCATGGCATTTAAAAAGTAGGACATGTGGGCCTAATCTTTACATGCCCTGGTAGTACAAAACTCCTAAAGTTGTTTTTCACTACTGTAAGGCTTATCTCTGCCATTGGCTAATGCTGGGTTACCTTATTACATTTAATAAGTGCTAACTTTGGATTGGGAGTGCATAAAGACATGCTGTTTAGACTGAAATGAATTGTAATTTAAAATGTTCTTTAGGTTTAAATCTTTTTATTAATAATTTGATTTATGCATCAAACAGTGCCTTCAACAGTAAACCAGGTAGAACGAGCATAAACAGCAGGGCACATTACAAAATCCCCAACTCCCTCCCCTCCCCCCCACCCCTCCACCCCGGGTCCCACACTGGATCCTCCCAACCCATCTCTTATCTAAATCCCTCCTGGGTCGAGTTGACTGTGCCTTTAGGCTGTGGTGCCCGGTGATTCAGGTGGTATGGCTTCCTGTGGGGGCTGCGCGAGGCGCAAGTGTCGCAGGTATTTGGGACACGTAAGTTCCCTCTTTTTGGTGCAAAGTAGGGAGAGGAATGGGCGCCATAGATCTGCGAAAGAAGTACTATCTTCCTGTAGTGAGAGAGACATCCATACCATGCCCAGAACATGCCACAGTTTGTGTAGCCACCCCTGGTATGTGGGTGTCCTGTCTGTGCCCCAGTGAGATAGGATATTTTGCAATGCCGCTCCTAGTGCTATTCCCATTTGTCTGCCTTTGCATGATCGGTGGGGGAATGTGAGCGCATTGGGAAACCCAAGACGACATACGCTGGAAAGCGCGGTATCTCTGTATCAAAGTGTTTATCTATGTCGTCTAAGATTTGTTCCCAGTAGGAGGAAATGACGGAAAAGTCCCATAATAAATGTGTTAATGTGCCTTCTGATCCACAGTTCCTCCAGCAGTGTGAGGAGCTGCTGGGGTGGTATCTGTGTAATCTGGGGGAGTAAGGTACCAGTAGGTGACTACCTTAGTCGCTGTTTCGATACTAGAAACGTTCCGTGTGGTGTGGCGTGCCCGGTAATAAATGTCGCCCCATTTCTTCTGTGAGAGTGTGCGTCCTAGTTCCACCTCCCAGCACTGTTGCCCTGCTGAGGGGATCACAGTTTCTGGGGGCATAGTAAGTGATAAAGTTCAGTGACAAGGTGTGAGTTATTTGTCTTGGTTTGTGGCCATTTTTCGTATGCGGTGAGTGGTCTTTGGGCCCCGGGCGCACCGAGGGGTGCATGACCCAGTGTTGTACCTGATGGTACCGTTCGGATTCAGGTAGAGAGAGGTCAGAGCGGAGGGCTTCGAAGGTCAGTGGGCCTTCCATATCAAAAAGATGTCCTATCGACCTACACACTTCCCAGTTGTGAAAAGCCATCTGATCCAGGCCGGGGGTAAATTCCATATTGTTTACTATGGGTGTGAGGGGTGATGGGAAGGAGGTTAAGCCATATCTTGTCGCAGTGAAATCCCAGGCCTTTAATGTTGTGCAGGTGACTAGTGAACCATATAGTCCTGCGGGGCGTTGGGTCTTGTTAAGAAAGGGAATCGCCACCGTGCCCGTAATGCAATTGCTCTTTCCATAAAAAGCCAGTGTTTTTCCGATTCGCTACGGGACCATTCCAACAGAACGCTAAGTTGGGATTCTTGGTAGTAGCGGACTATATTAAGGACTCCCAATCCTCCCTCCCCAGGGGGCCTATAGCATAGCTCTTTGTTCATCCTGGGCTTTTCGTCGGCCCATATAAACGAAAGAAATTCCTGCTGGAGCAATTTGATAACGCCAGGGGGGTGGGGGGCTCCACAGGAAGCATTTGAAAGATATATAATATTTTGGGTAGCACGTTCATTTTAAGCGCCGCAACTCGACCAAGCCAAGAGAGGCCGAATGGCCTCCAGCGGCGCAGATCTTTTTAAACTTGGGAAAGGAGATGTGTAGAATTCAAGGTCGCTGTAGCCCGTGTAGACTTCGTCAGCCTTATCCCTAGGTATGGGATTGATTCCGTCTCCCATTGAATTGGAGGGAGCTAATTGTGTAAGGGCCTCCCTAGTGGAAGAGAGAAGGGAGACCCCAAGGGCCTGCGATTTGGAGACATTGACCTGGAAGCCTGAGGCCTCCGTGAAGTTCTAAAGCTCAGTGAAAAATGCAGGGATGGAGGTCTGAGATTTCTCCAGTGTGGCGACAACATCATCAACGTAAAGGCTGATGGTGTGGAGGTCCCCCCGAATCGGATCCCAGAGATCAGTGGATTCTCCTGTACCCTCTGGGCCATAGACTCCATGTAAAGTGCAAATAATAACGGGGAGAGGGGACACCCTTGCCTTGTGCCGCGGGCAATCGGAAAGGAGTCGGAAGAGTGGCCGTTCACCCGCACCGCAGCCGTGGGGTGGCTATAGCTGCTAAATATCCACTTGCGGAAGCGGTTCCAGATTCTGAACCGTGTGAGAGTGGCCTCCAGGTACTTCCAATGCACCCGGTCAAATGCTTTTTTAGCATCAACCGACAACACCACTCGCTCCGCCTTCTGGTGCTGTGCCTTATCAAGGAGGTGAATAAACTCTCAGCGTGTTGTCGCTGCATTGTCTGGTGACCACAAAGCCAGACTGATCCAGATCCACCAATTCTGGCATCATCGGTCCAAGCCTAGCTGCCAAGATCCCCGTCAAGAGCTTTAAGTCTGTATTTAAAAGAGATATCAACCTGTAAGAGGCGCAATGTCGAGTGTGCTTGCCAGGTTTCGGGATTACTACAACAAGGCCATAAGCATTGTGGGGGGGATGGCGGAGGATTAACCTATTGTGTTGAAAACCCTAGTGAGAATAGGCGCTAGGGTGGTGCAAAAAGTCTTATAAAAAATAGAGTAGAACCCATCAGGGCCTGGGGATTTAAGAAGCTTGAGGCGGGCTATAGCTGTTATCACTTCCACTACACGAATAGGGCTATCGAGACTGGCTGCCTGTTCCAGTGTTAGTCTGGTGAGGATTGCCCCCTGTAGATAAGTGAGGGAGGCTTGTTCTGAGAAATGTTGAGCAGTATATAATTTTGATAAAAATCACGAAATGCTCGCGTTAAATCTGCCTCTCTCGAGCACTCTTTGCCGGACTCATCAAATACTGTGTGAACAGTGGACGCTTGGCGCTGGGCACGCAGCTTATTAGACAGAAGGCACCCGCACCTGTCCTCCCCTATATAAAATAAGGGTCGCAGCCTAAGAGCGGCATATCCTGCCTTATCCAAATTTAGGCCGGCGAGTTGCGAACGTACTGCCTCTAGCTGTCGCCTGACCTGAGGGGCCCCCGTCCGTTTATGGGTGCGTTCTAACTCTTGCACTTGCTTAGTGAGGCCCTCTTTCTTATCTCCTCGGGTTTTGTTATCCGCTGCGGAGGTAGCAATCAAGTCCCCTCTTGCGACTAGTTTAAGTGTTTCCCAGAACGTAGTGATGGAAGTGTCAGGGGTGTCATTAAAAGTCAATAATTCTTTCAATGTCTTATTGAGTTGTTGTATCACCTCTGGGCGATGTAAAAGTGTATCGCGCAGCCGCCAGGTGTAGGATGGTCTATCTGAGGGGGGGTATCGCCAGTGTGAGCATCAGTGCGGCATGGTCATAGTGGGTACGGGGTTCAATCTCTGAATCAAGTGTAAGCTTGAGTAGCGCTCGGGACCCAATAAAGTAATCCATTTGGGCATATATTTTGTGTGCATGTGAGTAGAACGTGTAATCTATGGTTTGTGGATGTAAGGTGCACCAAATGTTCACTAATCCTAGGTCCTGCAGCCAATCCTTCCCTGTCTGCGAGAGATCCCCCGCCTGTCCATGTCGCTGCGCCCAACGGTCTAATTGTTTATCAAAAACTGTGTTTATATCTCCCTCTAGTATGAGTTGCCTATCTGGTGAGGTTGTTAGGTCCATTACTGCCCATCGAAGAAATGTCTCTTGTCCCTCATTAGGTGCGTATATGGAGCCAAGGGTATAAGAGTGTGCGTTGATGGTGACTGAAAGAGTTAGAAGTCTCCCCTTAATCTCGGCCAGTTTCGTGCCCACCTTTCCCCTAAAGGTGCGGGAATGAGGATAGCGACTCCAGTTGTTTTAGCTGTGTGTGAAGAAAAGTATTGATGTGGGAAAGCCCTCGATCTGAGTCTATGTGTGTCCCTAGCTAGGAGGTGGGTTTCCTGTAACAGGCATATATGTACGCCTGATTGCTCTATATAATAAGATAGCCCTCCGTTTGATCGGGTTGTTCAGCTCCTTTCCATTTAGCATAAGAATTATAGTGTTCATTAACATGTGTGTACAGGCCGGGATTGAAAGCTAAGCAAGGGCCTAGTGTCTTCCGGGAGGTCCCTGCCCAAGGGCATACCCCAGAGGCCAAGAAAACACACCCTCTGAAGAGCGGTGCCTGAGATTAAGGCTAAGGAGTCACGGAACCTGAGAGGGAGGGCAAAAATAATGTAAAACATAGCCCCAACAGAAAACCAGCATCATGTAGTGATCTACAGTCCGGAGCATTGAGCTCCAAAAAAAAACGATGAACGGGTACCAGCGGCTGGTATCTCCCGGCTCCAGCCCAGCATCAGCCCGAAGCAGTCATGAAAAATTAACCAAGAGGGGGGATCTGCAAAGCATCTGCTATTTCCTCCTGTTTAGTCCAGCGATTGTTCACCAGGGGGATCCCCAGTAAGGGTTGCCAAGACTGCTTGCCATTCTTTAGCCATGGTGTATGGGTCAGGGCGCAGTTTGTATGCTTCGGCGATTTCTGGTCATCTTATTTTGTTGCGGTTCCTCCATTGTGGGGGCCTCAATACCCAGGAGCTTACAGGCTTCAGTCACTAAGCATATCTGCCGGAGTTCTCCGTTGTAGGGAAAAAGTTATCTGAACGGGTGACCCCAAGCATAGGAGATGCCAGCAGTTCTTAGGTGTGTGGTGACAGGCCGAAATGCTTTGTTTCAATAGAGTCAACGCAGCTAAGTCTTGAGGATGGGCTTCTGACCCTTGTATTTACTTGCAGGATCATCTCTGGCAGCGGGTAAAATTCACTCTTTAAGCTGAAAGTCGTGCACCCAAGTTATTATGTCTGCTGGTGGGGCCGAGACTGCCCTCCGGGGCCCCACTCTGTGCGTGCGGTCAAGTTTGATGCGGAAGTCTGCTGGCTCCCCTAAAAGTGCGCAGAAGAGGTCGGTCACCATGGCCTCAACGTTTGTGTCCTCCGTTCTGGACGCGATGCCTCTGATGTGTATTTTATTGCACCGGGACCAGTTTTCAAGGTCTTCTGTGTGCACTTCGAGGTCGAGGTTCTGTTCACGCAGGCAAATGACCTCTTGTTGGAGGCCTTCTAGCTCTTCATCCCTGCTGGACTCATGTTCTTACAAAGTGTTGACTCTCTCCCCTAGTGAGTACAGATCCCGGCGCACCTCCCTGAGGTCAGCCGATAAGTCCCGCTTCATGGAGGTGAGATCTTCATGGAGGGAGGTGAAGAGCGACTCCAGGAAGGAACGGCTGACCGCACCCTCGATCTCCTCGGCCCCCTCTGCCTCTGTTGTGGGTTTCTGGGGAGGGGGATTTTCAGATTGTGAATTGGGCATTCTGAGGAGCATATCTTTCACCGACCTGTCCTTCTTCCCTCTGCCAGAAGCCATTTCTAGGATCGTGCCCCTCGTTGCCAGTGATATTTCACCACTCCCTGTCATGTGTTAGATCGGTGGACAGTGCAGTCCCCGGGATCCAGGATTTCCTTAGTGCTCCTTGCATTGAGTAGCTTTATCTTGGGAATCAAGGAGCTGAAATGGGGAGGCAGCAATGGGGTCCTGCCCTTCTCCGGGCACTCGCTCAGCTAGGTGCTAGAGGGGTCACTTTTGTTGAACATCTCAGATCGTCTTGTATTTTCCTCAGGGCTCGCAGGCACAATCTATTCACTCCCCAGCCCCTAAGCACTCCCCCCCTCTTCTCTTCACGTTAGCAGGTGTCGTAAATGCCAGGGGGCTGTCTTCATGGTGGGCGAAAATCCCATGTAGGGGCGCCTTAGGGCCTTGCTGTGGACTTCGGGCTCAGCTGCGGTCCTCCCCCATGTTATTGCTTCCCACCTCTAATTGTCGCCACCACATGCTGGGTATTCAGGGGGGCACAGAGACACCCCCAGGGATCCAATCGGGATCTCACCGATTCTCACCGCAGTCCTCCAGGTGGGTACCTCAATAGAGTGTGTCCGCTGTGTTCCACCACCTGCTCCACTCCAAAAGTGGCCAGCTGAGGCCTCCGCCTCTCGAGCTCTATCGGGCCCCGGTGATCCGCACCCTCCTTGCTTTGTTCAGGCCTGAGGGCTCATCTGGTCCTCCGCCCCAGAGACTTGGGGTATGTTGATGTCACTCCCAGCCTCTCCCCAGCTCTGCAGTTTCTCAGCCAGGGTCCCACAGGCCTCAGCATTGCTGGTTGGCGGCCGGGCCTCCGCCGATCCCCACCACTTCCCGGGCGCTGTCAGGCCCGGCACGCCACTCTCGCTGTGCTCCGGTAATGGGTTCTGGGTTCTTCTGGTGTGTCTCTAGCTGGGGTAGGAAAGCAAACACAAGGAGATGATGGCCGGAGCGCTAAAACCTTTCAGACACTCGCCCCCAGTCACAGATCTGGGTTGAATCCATAATTGTTCCTTAGCTCACTTCGCCACCTCACTTCAGACCCAGCTATATGCAAATCAGTCTTGACCCTGTGCCTCATGGGAACAGTCTAGCCCGAACTGCTAAGCCAGGTCTTCCCTGAACTGGAAACAAGCATCCTGGGTCCGGTTTCGGGGTAACACCCCTCATCAGCCAGGCTAGCTTGAATCCAGTGGCAAAGTGAACAAGGGACCCACGTCTGGGCATACCCTGCCAACTTAGGGTGAACAAAGCAAACACAAGGAGATGATGGATGGAGTGCTGAAACTTTTTAGACACTCAACCCCAATCACAGATCTGGGTTGAATCCATCATCGTTCTTTAGCTCACTTCGCCACCTCAGTTCAGACCCAGCCATATGCAAATCAGTCTTGATGCAAATCTAGCTGGGGTAGGGGCACTCCTCCTGCTCCCTCGGCCTCCTCCCCGTCGCTCCTATAGGCCCAGGGGCCGTAGGTTGGATCAGCTCCGCTGCGAGCTCGATGATGCCTCCGTGTCCGTGTGTGGACGTCCGGGCCCGCTTGATGTGATTTACTCAAGCCGTCGCCGGGCCTCCACCCACTCACCAAGGCTGCATGGCTGACCCACGGGAGTGCCACTGTTTGCTGGTCCGGCTCACCTCGTCCCGCCGGCGCTGTCCAGGTGTCTCGTTATGAGCTACTTCGGGGCTTCTCACTCTTGCTGTGCTCCGGTGGTGGGTTTTGGATCACCTGATGTACCTCTGGTCGGGGGAGAGCCGCTCTCCTGCTCCAGCGACCTCCTCCCCGCCGCTCCTCTAAGTCGGGGACCGCAGGCCGGATCGGCCCTGTGACGAGCTAGATGTCGTCTCTGCCTCCGTGTGCGGGCTTCTCGGCCTCGCCAATGGGATTTGTTCAGGCCGTCGCCAGGCCGCCACTCGCTCGCCAGGGCTGCATCGCTCGCCTCCAGGAGTACCGCTGTTTACTGGTCTGTCCTACCTTGACCCACCGGTGCCGCCCAGGTCGTTCGATAAGGGCTACTTCTGGGCTTCTGTGTCGCCCTGCCAGCCCCGGATGGTCACCTCTCCATGGCTGCTAGGTGTGCACTCTCACCGCCCCTCCAACGGCTCACTCGATCTTGCGCCTTCAATTCGGGCAGTGATATTAGCTGCACCACCCTCCAGGGGAAGTTTTCCCGGGGAGCTCTGCCCCCGATGGCCCCCAACTCCGCCACTATATGGTGAGGCCTAGCTGGGTGAGAGCGGAGAGACGAGAGAGCACGTCCTATCGCTCCGCCATCTTGGCCACGATCCCCTTAAAATGTTCTTTAATGGTAAAGTCGGATTTTAAGTCACATTTCCAAAAATTCCACTTTTAGAAAGTTAGGGGCATATTAGCAAGAAGAGGCGATAATCATCGCTAACCCTGCTTAGCGTGATTTTTTTTATCGCCGGCTATCGCTGGAATATATCGCCACTCTAACGCTGTATTAGCAACGATTAGCGCTATGGCGATGAATATTCCAGCGAAAGCGGGGGAAATGGGCCAACATCGCTGAAAAACCAGCGATGGTGCATGGAGAAGGGAGAACACCTTGCTGATACGACCCTGTGGTCGTATCAGCATAATCCACCCCCCCATATTAGGTATGGCTAATACCTGCTAATTGCAGGTGTTAAATAAATGGCGATGACCCGGTTAGCGCGACTTTTCACGTCGCTAACTGGGGCCATGGCCCACCTTGCTAATAGGCGATAGGCCTGTTAGCGAGTGTTTCCCAGGTTTGTTCGTCGGGAACGCCCACTTTGCATGTCATTAGCGATAAATATCGCTGACATGCAAAGCGATAAAACGGGCGCTAATGCCCGCACACTGTCGCTAACTGCTGTTAGAGACAGTTTGCTGATAGGGGCGATATAAATATCGCCGCTTTAGCGGCAAAAGTGCCGCTAAAGCGGCGATAGTGCCCTTGCTAATATGCCCCTTAGTGTTTTCTTATCCCAACCATTTGTGCCTTCTGCCAGTGTCCTGGGTCAATTGACTGTGAATGGCTCTGCTATTGCGGTTTGTGAATTGCTTCTAGACCATAATACATAGGTGGCTTAAGTGTGGCTGGCTGGGGGAGGAGCTGTATCTCACTTACACTTCAAAGGGATTTGCCCCCTACCCACAAAAAGGAACCTAACACCAAGCCTACCCTGTCTTCCAAAGGCTGACACCAGGTATAAATATTGGACCCCCAGAGCTACTTTTCAGAACACTCCTAGACCTGTGGAAATTACAGTAGTAGGACTCCCTTGCTCTCAGAGGACTGCCCTGCTGCTTGAAGGACTGCCTAGCTCTCTGAGAAGGAAGGCTGGACCTGCTTGCCTTCATCCCAAGCTAATCTGAGTGACTCCAAAGGTCAGTTGGCTGATCCGCAGTGTGAGCCAGAGGGACACAACAAGCTTCAGAAGCCTCCCTGCAACTATGCAGATGACCTGCTGCACTGGACCTGCAACTCGACCTCCCTGAGCCCTGCCGCTGGCCACTGCCTGGAGTGAGCCCTGATCCACAGGAGGAGCCTTCCAGGACCTGGACCATTATTGTAGAACAATAATGGGGCACACACTGAAACTCAACCAGAACATAGATAACGTGGATAATCATAAGCAGTGGATCCTGGGATTCTCTGATGCAAAAATACCTACAATAATACACCTTGCAATACCAAACCGTGCAATTCTTAATAATAGTTTAACTGAAACAATCCCCTGTTACTGTTTATAGTCATAAAGGAGAGAGGGGCCTAGCTACAGCTGTATACCAACAATCATTTAAATGTATGTATATCTTAAAAACCATGTACGCAGCATTTGAAAATTGTAGACGGCACAGTCTTACTGAAGTCAGGAAAGAATATAGAAATGCACTTATAGCTTATATAGCTAATTGTATCAACCCCAAATTAAGAAACAATAGCTTGCCAATGGACCAAACCTGGACAAAAGGGAATCACTTATGAATGCTTCTCAGCTAACTTAAAGAACACCATTAAACAGAATGGGGAATTAGCAGGTTTGAGTACCCCTGTCTGTGAAAATTGCTCAAACCAGGAGAGCAGACTGCCAAATAAAGAGAATGCCAAAAGGATCAAATATGGCCATTGATTCAAATGACTGCACCGCTGACTGACACTGGATGGCACCATGTTGGGTGGTGACTCTGTAAATGTAAGGCCTACTAATGAGTCATTCCACCAGTTAGAGGTGTGTTGTATGTGCATTGGCCAGTACAGATAACTTAAAGACTGGACAAGCTGAGTCTTTTTGAAGTTTATAGTGGTAGGAATTACCAACGGAAGGACTGCGAATGTAAAAGTGCATTGAGTCGAATGCACAGTGAGTGCATTAGTGCACTATCATAGACAACAAGACAAACAAAGTGTGCAATCCATGCAACAGATTAAAGTCTCTAGTAAAATTTTCACATTCTGTGTAGACAATTGTGAACATATCGATCAACTGCAGTGGACTTATATTCCCTATATATGTATACATACTAATTGCACAGTTAGATATCAAGAATTGACTATAAATAGTCCCATATCATGTAGTGACAAGATATATCCAATAATTTACTTGAACACTGACATATTTCTAAGTTCCCATATGCCATTGAGTTCATTGTCAGTAATGTATATTAAGTTAATTAATCTACAATGGCGGATTGAGAGAAGCCGTTGCAAGTTGCCACCCATGGTGTCTTATGTATTAATTTGAATGACTTGCCATTCTATGTCATTTTCTGGATGTCCACGGCTGATGCAATGTCTAACAGCAGGGCTGCATTGCCCTTACATAGACGGGGCTTCTATTTTGATCAATCCATTGCTTCATCATTTTTGTAGGTTGGGCTTTATAAATGAGGGAGCAAGGACATTTAATCATATATGCTTTATCAGGTGATACTGTTGAGGATGAGGGTAGTACCTGGCAGTAGTTCTCAAACTCACAAGTCTTGGTGTTAATTGTGAGCCTGCAAGCCTGGCTCTTGCCACTATTGTCCAGTGATCTGGGGAAGTCCCTAAAGTGTAGTTAGAGATATATTTGCTTACTTTTTCCCTGTGTATGGGTATTAGAAAATGCTTTATATTTTTGAAGCATTTGATCACGAAAAGGAGTGGGTCAGAGGACAAATCTGATATATATATGCCAGTTTTGTTGTATTATTTTCTGTAACTTGTCACTGACATGGGTGAATGTACCAACACAAATTATATGCTTGGTGGACCCTTGTCGGACTTTTGGTTGTAACAATGTCTCACGAGGGCAATGTCAGGCTCTCTGCTTTGCCTGTTTTAACAGGCATATGGGGTATTTCCTGCCAACCAATTTCAAGCATACTTCACTGGGCTTGCTAAAATGTTAGATTTATTAGTGCACTTGTGCCTTAATCTATGAAATTGTCCAAAGAGTAAATTGTCGCGCAAAGCTCAAGAGTGATGGCAAAGTCAATGAGTTTCTCTCAGTTAGCTTGCAAATAAAGTAGGATATATCTAGACCGTCATGTTTTCTGTCTTCATTTTTTGTTGATGTCAGTGGTGCTTTCTCAGTGTTTTCCACACTTTTTGAAATTAGTGGATATCAGTGTTTATTCAGCTGCCTAACTCCCAAAATAGACAAAACTGTGTTTTTTCAGTTTACAAAACATGTTTTTTTTTTTGCAGTGACCGTTATAAAGCACATATTTTACTTAAAGGAGAAGTAATGCTGGATATGTAATATCTCTCCATTGGCAGTGTGTCCAATGAACTTTTGTCAAACTGCTTTAAGCATAGAAAGTCTATTTTAAGCATAGGAAGATTGCACTCTCATTCACACACACACTCACATCTCATTACTCTCTCTCACATCTCATTACCTTTCACATTTACTCACTCAGTCAGGACTCTGTCTCATTTGCAAAACTATTAATGGATTAAAAAGTAAGAGTTCTATATTCACATGTTTGAATAAACAAATCCCTGGACACAGTTGGGGGCCATTCACCTACTCTTTACTTAATATTATGACATTATAGGGGTGGTCGACCCTTATTCTCTCTCCACCACTTTTTCTTGAATGGCATTTTAGTTTGTGGTTGCGCTGGTGTTGATCAGTGTTAATATGTTTACATTGATGAGGGCTATTTCTCTTTCGGTGGAGTTTTATCAGTTATTATAGGTTTAAACCTAAAACAGGGTAGCCTAGATATATCTCATTATTTGTGTAAATTGACAGTCTATCAAGGTAGTTCACTTTACTTTTACTGGAGTGGGAAGTAAATTGAAGCTCGGTGTTTTGGGCATTAAACCACCAGAGGAATTCATTAAGTGTGTCTAACATGCCTTGCAAGCTTACAAATATGTCATGTATGTGCCTGTGCCATATACAAGTATTACAGAGATAAGGGAGTGTGAATTTTGCTAGTTTCAAAGCCAGCCACAAATTTGTTATGTCTCGAGTGATTTACATAAGCAAATGTACTTGAACCTGCTCTTTCTTCATCTCATCTATTGCCTTTTTTGAGTAGGCATAGGAACGTTTGAAAGTAAATTTTAAAGGCCATTTTTAATCCAGTAGTTTGCTATTAGTTCCTGGTGGCATCCATTCAACTGATTTGAATGTCCTGCATGGACAGGTTGACTCTAACCGGCTACTTCCTCCACACGCATGATGATGTTTATTGAGCTAGTTCACACTTATCTTAAGGTGAATCCTTATATAGACTTCTAATCTAGTGGTAGTATTATATTCAATATATTTCTTTATTTTTACTTGTAGTTTATGTCCCAACATTATTTGTGATGTTCATTTCATTTGCATCTTGAAGAACATGTTATGTAGCTACATTCAATTGGCTGCATATTCTTTTGAGTGTATTTTTCCTGTTACCAGCTAATTTTCACAACACTTTTTATAGCACTGATGGGGACCCTCACTTTATTTTGTTTTATGTAGGATTCACACCAGATGATCCATTTATCCTGATTAGCCCTATTGATGCTGGCTTTAACAGGTGGAAACATTGACATTTGACTGTATAGTGTTATAATACACTGAAGCAATGTGCAATTCTATGATTGGCTGTCAACATTAATAATATGCAGTTCATAAGATGAACTATATAATTTGCATTCTTACACAATTTCACTGGGCACTCTGCCATATGCTGTGCTTTTCAACTGTTGCATACATATTGCTTAAGATAATATATATTATCCAGTGGTGGTCACCACTGGGTAGTTATAGATAGGACCACGTCCCCGTAGGAAAAGCAATTTTGTTTTTCTTGTAACTTTTGTGCCATTGATGAATGTTCACAAAACTTTCCAAAAGAAAGTCTCATACACCTCAGCTCCTACCTGGAAAGGTTCAGGGAGATCTGTCAAGTGGGGGCCAAGAAAAAAGGAGGGTCTTAAAAAGCATTTTTCCCATACGAAAACAGCAATACCGCAAATATTGCTGAACGGAATTACAATAAATTTCACAGAATGCTAAGATCTTCGTCCAGAAAGTGTTTTTTTTGTGATTTGGTGTAAATCCATTCAGTAGTTTTGGCGAAATTGAGGTTCAAAAACATTGTTTATTTCATGCCTCGGAGGATGGTGTGTGGGTCAGTTGTGGAAGAGGAGTGTGAAAGTTTAACCTTAGAATACGAAATTTAGCGAGTGATGATTGGTGAGAGTATGTGGCTTTATGATGAGATGGGGTGTATTTTTTGGGTGTGTTTCCTAGAGATTGTGATTGGGACTCCGTGTTAGTATGTAGGCAGTTAATGAGAGGGCAAGTCTATACATAAGATCTGATTGGCTGGCAGCACATCAGCAAGGATGTAATGGTGGCCATTTTAGGAGTCAGACTGTAAGAAATTTGTTTTTGGATTGAGGGGAGTGAAAACCCTTCTCAAGCAACAACCACAATCCTTGTCAGGGCGAACCACAAAAAGTCACTACTTTAACCTGTGTTTAACTCTCTCGCAGTTTGGCACAAAAGCAGCTATGCTTAACTTAGTGGCAGAGTGCAAAGTATTTATGCAACAGTTAAACAGTAATAAAGTGAAAACTCAACAAAAGAAAAACTCCACACCAGTTTAGAAAACTAGAGTACAATAAATAAAATGATACCAGAAGGACAAAAATCCAATCAGTGGAACCGGAGATATGCAATTCCAAGTGCCTAAAATCACAAAGTGGCACTGGTAGTCATCTGGTCGTGCTAGACCACAGGAAAGTCACAAGTTCATGCTGACCGAGATGGAAAGTTGGCAAGAAACAGGAACCAGGTTAGGTCCCCTGAAAAAGTTTCCTTCTCAAGGTCCAACACTAAGGGGCTCATTACGATGTCAGGCAGTCAGAATCTTGGCGACAGCGTCGGTGCCCTTCCGACCGATTTGGTCAGTTTACAGTCCGACCGCCCGATTATGATGTTCGCGGTTGGAACGTAAACCGGCCGATCATTCTGACTTGGTTTCGACCAACTAGCGGAGTGTTCCTGTTGGTTGGAACCGCACCATAACCCCTTATGGACGGCGTTTCCGCTGTTGGGATTACAATCTCACTTTCCAACAGCCTTTCTGTGTCGGCCTGTCTGACACAGAAAGGCTGTCGGAAAGTGACTTTGGGGGTCCTTCCGGCCCCCGCGGCCTATAGTTGCTGGCCGAGGGGGTACCTCCTGTAAAACCCTGCATTTTCAGGCAGGCACAATGAGGTGCCTGCGACAGGGTGTAGGGTTTTACATACACACCCCATTTCCCCATAGGAGCCTGTGTTACGGCCAGTTCTGGGGCGTACACGAGCTCCCATAGGAAACAATGGGAATCCGACCAAACAGTGTTCGGTCGCATCGTAATCCAGCGGTCGAAACCACCGACCGCAAGTCGGTCGCTCCCGAATCCGAGACGGTGTCGGGCAGAGGCTTTCTGCCCAACATCATAATGAGCCCCTAAGAGTTCCATTCGTGGTGTTGGAGGATGTGAGGAGCAAGGAATGCATTGTGGATGGTCATCGCTGTAGCGTGAAGAGCAGGCCTGGAGTCGTAGTTGGTCATTGCTGTCGCATGAAGAACCGGCAAGGCATCGCAGATAGACACTGCTGGAACTTTGCGTTGGTGGTCACCACAGGCTGTGGTTGCTGTAGCACATACTGCATCTCACATTGCCAGTCATCTCTGGCAGTCACTGTAGCACAAAGAGTCAAGTTTATTGTAGCTTCAAATTGGCAGTCGGCCTGGGCGGCAGAGTCTTGGTGAGAACAGCTCTGCTCGCCAGTGCAAAGAGCCCAGATTTTCAGGATTTCTCCTTTCTTCACATTGAAGTTCACTGTGATGCCAGCAAACAGTCCAGACCGTGGAGAGTCAGCTCTGGGGGATCAGAGACTCACTCTAACAGAGGCCAGCAGGGCTTAGGCATATCCAGTTGCAGCAGGTCAGCTGGGCAGTTGCAGGGAGGCCTCTGGAGCTTGTTATATTCCTGTGGCTCAGAGCAGGATATCAGCTAACTGACCCTTGGAGTCACTCAGGTTAGCCTGGAATGAAGGAAGCAGGTCCAGTCTTCCTTCTCAGAGAGCAGGACAGGCCTCAAGCATCAGGGCAGTCCTCTGGAGAACAAAGCCGACCTCAACCATCAGTGCAGTCCTCTGACGAACAAGGCAGGTCTCAGGCAGCAGAGCAGTCCCCTGGGGAACAAGGCAGTCCTTCTTCTGTAGTCCACAGGTCCAGGAAGAGTTGGCCTGAAGAGTTGGCCTGAGGGTCCAATATCTATACCTGGTGCCAGCCTTTGATGTGAGGGAAACATCTAGGCCTCCCCCACATCTGGTTCTGGAAAATTCCTTCCAGCCACTGCCCAGGCTCCAATTAGTCTAGGGTGACAAAACGCTGGTGTCAAGTTTCTTTATGAGTATGCTGGGGCAGTCCTTTGAAATGTAAGTGCGGCAGAGAATAGCTCCACCCCACTCATTCTGCAAGGATGCACCATCCTGCCAATAGCTAGGCCCCTTTGTCTCACTAGATTGGCAAGTGGCCTTTGTGTATTCCTCCCAGACAGTCAGTGATGTGACCCAGGCACAGGCTGCGGGCACCAAATGGTTAAGACAAGAAAATGCTAACTTTCTAAAAGTGGCATTTTTAGAAATGTGACTTAAAATCCAACTTTACCATTAAAGACGATTTTAAATTACAATTCATTTGAGACCAAACATGACATTTCTACCTGTTTCCAATGAAAGGTTAGCACTTATTTGTCAAGATAAACTTTATTTCTGCAAAAAGCCATAGAAGCACAAAACAATAATAAAACATTAGTTAAAAATCCACATTAAATATTATACAGATCCATAAAAAACACATCCTAGCTAAAAAACATAAGAACTGTTCAAATAATTGTACAACAGTATCTTATTAAGATTCCAATTTGTGGCCCATGACAGATAATATATATCAGGACAGGAATAGTCAAATATTTAAATTTGAATTCAAATCAAAAATTAAAGTTAAATAAAGATATTACCAGGGCGCAAGAGGTGAACACAATCTCAATTATAACTCGTATCTCCTCCTGTTATGAAAACCTGCTTTTATACAATTAAATACTGCAAAGCAAATTTCGGGGGATCCTAGGGACTGCAGAAAATTAGCCCTTCCTTATGCTGTCTCACCTTAGCCTTTGGCTATAGCAGCACCAAATAATGGCATCTTGGCTCTTGATATAAGGAGCAAAACAAACGTAAATGGCTAGTGCTTGAATCGAGATGTTGTCATACCCACACAAAGTTAAAATCTGATTCCATCCCCTCAATAAGGGGGGGCAAATTTAAAGTGCAAAATGCATAGTCTAAAGAGGATAAGCCAATGACAATGTGTCGGGTTTGTAATCCACCCCAAGTACGGCTTTATGCTACGAGTTGTTGAAACATCGGCATAGTTCACAATTGTCCGCTTGGCCTTAGACAACTTTAAACGTTTGTTCATGCACTGCTCCAAATACAGCTCATTGTCACACGACTTGTGGCTAGAGCAAATTTGAAATGGGAATCTGTATAAATCTGATAGGCCCGAGCTATCAAAGGTATCCCTCAAATACTTAAACCATTGGATTTGGTCCACCCCATCTAATGGCAGGCAGTCAGACATACAAGTTCTTGTCAGGTCAGCCTCTGGGGATGACCATAGTTTTACCGACAGTAGTAGGGAGGCTAGGCCAATCAGATCTTCCAAATATGGCATCCCAAGTTCTTCATGGCAGATAAACGTAGCTGTACCTCCTGGGACTGACAATAGTCTGTGCCTTTATTAAATGTAATGAGGTAACCCAATGTTATCCTATGGGAGAGGTAGGCCTTACAGTAGTGAAAAATGAATTTAGGAGTTTTTCACTACCAGGGCATGTAAAACGTAAAAACACATGTCCTACTTGTTAAATACAATGCACCCTGCCCTATGGGCTGATAAGGGCCTACATTAGGGGTGACTTATATTTATTAAAAAGAAAGGATAAGGCCTGGCAAATGAATTATTTTGCCAGGTCAAATTGGGTGTTCAAAATTGCACACAGGCTGCAATGGAAAACATGAGACATGTTTTAAAGGGCTTTTTTAATGGGTGGTACAATGAGTGCTGGTGGTACACTGGTAGCATTTAATTTACAGGCCCTGGATACATGCAGTGCCACTTTACTAGGGACTTACAAGTAAATAAACAAGTAAGTAAAATATGCCAGACAAGTGTAAGCCAATGTTGCCATGTTTAAGGGTGAGAGTCCACACACTTTAGCTCTGGTTAGCAGCGCTATAGTACGTAGAGTACTAAAGCCAACAAAAATGAATTCCAGAAAACAGGAGTGGTGAAGACAAAATGTTTGAGGGAAGACCACACCAAGGATATGAGTTCTACTAGGGAAGTGTAAAAAGCATATAGGTATACCCTGCCTGTCGTAGAGTAAAACTTCCTTGGGTCCAAAAAAGTATTTCTTTTAAAAACATTACCACAAATCTTGTTAGGATCCGTAAACTTAAAAAAAGTGAGCTCCTGGCATTTAAAAAAAAAAAAAAGACAGGGTAATTTCATTGTTAGGGGGCATGCAAACATGATGCCCCTCCTCGAGCCTTGTTGAGACTCTGGCGCCCTATCCTCCAGGGCTGAATTCATTTTTAGTGAAGGGGATGTATGGTCCCCCTTCCCAAACCTTGTAGAGACCCCATCCACAGGGGTCGCATTTACTTTTAGGGGAGAAAGCATGCGGTACCCCTCTCCAGGCCATCATGTGGCCCCAAAGCCACCATCCTCGGGTCGATCACTTTATTTTTGGGCAGGATAGCATGCAGCCCCCAACTCCCTATCATGAGGCCACATCCCCCAGGGCCACATCCCATTTAAATATTGCTTTGGGTGTCCTGGTGCCCACCCAGGACACCCACAGCAGTTGTGCATCATGGGGCTGTGGTAGGGGCCCCAGGGGCCCCACCTGATCACCAGCCTTTGCCTTTGCCTTGCATTGAGAGCTGGTTCCATCTGTTTGCTCCTACCCAGGGGGGAAGCTTTTTTCTGCTCCTGCTGCATAGAAGAAAACCTGTATTCCTTGCCCTGAAAGAGCATGGACAGGGAGTTCATGTTCTCCCTGCCTGCACCCTTGTAAGCAGGAAACTGCAGTGTCCCCGGGGTTGGGGTCACCGGGACACTGCTGCCATCTACCCTGGCAGATGACAAGGGAAAGGAAGCCCCACTACTCCTCCGCAATAAAATGCCTAGACACCTGGAGATGAGGTCCCTGGGGTCCGTACAAGGCTTGGGGAAAGAGTGACCACCCCTCCCCCCAAAAGAAAATCAGCCCTGGGGGATGGGCTTCCCGGGCCCTTAAGTGGCTCAAGGAGGGGTGCCATAGGCCACCCTCCCTTTTTGGAATCCCCTGGGTTCCTAGAAGGCTCAGGGAGAGGGGGCTGGAAAAACTAAAGGTTAAGTGGAAGTTGTATATAGGTGGAAATGTCCATTTTACACAAACAAAAACAGTGAAATTCACCAGTTAAAGTGACTATATCTTGTGGCCTAAAGTACAATGAAACGCACCATCATCATGCACTTCTAATTACCTCCCATATGACATCACTAATGACGTTCTATGACAACATTGATATATCACTGCATCATTGGAATTACATAATTGATTACACCACTGTGCATGGCGGGGTGCAAATTATAGTTAGTTTAGGACTCTAGATAGTTACTTGAGGTACTTGTAACTGGTGAATTTCAGTGGTTTTGTTAATTTAAATCTGACCTTTTCACCTAACTATAACGTCCATTTAACCTGTGTTTTTTAGTGAATTTCGAAGGTTTTTTTAGTGTACAGTAACATATTATTACAATTCCAAACTACCAGTGTTTTTTTCAGTGAATATATATACATATGTATATATATACATATATACAAAAGGAGTAAGGAGTAATTAACAGTGTTTTCCTCAACTCCTAAGGAGCAAGGAGTGAGGAAGATAATCTGCATCTCTTAATTAACTGGGACACTGTACCAGGGTAGTGCCAGCCCAGGCTCACGGCACAAACGAGGAAGCCCAGACCACTGGAGTCAACACAGGAGGGGGCTCCACTTTGAAGGTTTGGTGGGAAAGACCCTGGCAGGGATAAATCCCCGCCACCATCCTTGTCCAAGCATGCTGTGCAGGAAGGTTTGGGCCAGGGGTGGAGGGGTGGTGTGGCACCCTAGGATTGGCTAGGGGCACCTGGCTCCTAGAACAAGGCCCCTGATGGCCTAATGAACTAAGAACTTTGCCCACAGTTGACCGCACAGCCAGTGGGTCTCTCCAGTACCAGAGAAGCTAGTTTCCTCACACCACCTATGGACCAGCTGGGGGAGGATCTGGCCTTCTGCACCCAAGCAAGAAGAGAGGAGCACCAGAGGCCAACGAAAAGAAAAAGGTTAGCCCATGGAGCCAGTAGAACCAGTTCCCTGAAAACTATGCCACCTGGAAAAGGCTCCAGGTGGCTATGGCTCGCCGCCAGGAGCAAAATTAGCCTAAGACTGTGCTTAAAATATTCACTGCTTTCCGGCTTGGAGCTCCCCATAATTCCTCAGGAGATGCTTATTTGCATAATTGTCTGCCTTTTGTGGTGCACCACAGAAAGCAGGAGCAGCACCACAGTGATTAAGGATGTGCGTGGGGGCAGCAAGATCGCAGCAGCCCCCACTGTGATCATTATTTAAAAAGTGATTCTATGTTTCTGGGGTCCCTTAGGATTTTCACCATATTTTTCAACACTCCCAAGGTTGGAGCTTTTACTCTTCAGCTAGGAGTGCAGCAGTCTCTAGTGGTTGCTTCTGTGAGTGAATTTTATGTGGTCTAATAGTGAATAAAAAAGACACAGACACATATTATGTTCATTGTAAATGCTTTATTAACAATACATGGTTGACAGTGGTTTTTGATAAACATTCACATGCTTTATTGGTATTAATGATTGCATTTAAACATGGTTATTGATTATGGTGACATATTAGTGGTTTTAAACATGTGGCTTAATTGTTTTATAATGTGGTGGCCTTTGAGAAAGCCAGTAGGACTGCCATGTATGTTGTTGTCGTGACCCCTTGACAAAGCCAATAGGCTGTTTTATGATGCGATAGCCCCTGTATTATGATGCTTCATGTTGTGTAGGTGGGGGGGACACTGTGATTTTGGTGGTTATGACCCATTAGGGGTCAAATGTCATTTCAGAGTGTCACCAAGGTATTTCTATCTGCCTTATGTATATATTTGTACACTGGCGTAACGAAAATTGAGGGGGCCTCCCTGCAAGGTACGTGGTGGGACCCCCATCCGGGCTCAATCAGGAGCTCTCTGGCCAGAGTACTATGCTGAGGGGGCCCCCTGGAGCTTGGGGGCCCCCCTCCACCACGGGGGCTGCGGGGGACCTGTGTTACGCCACTGTATATGTAAATTAATACACATTATATAGTAGAGTGTGTTTAATAAATCTGCTTATCCTCTCCTAAAGAAAAAGCACGGACTGGACAATAATTTATTGAGGAGTGTTAATATTGCGTGCCAGCAAATGGTGATTACTAGCTCAAACTACCTCCCCTAAGTAGGTCTTGGACTGCTCTGCTTCACTACCCAGAGAGAGTCAAGTGCTACAATGGGGCGCTTGGTTCCCAGTAAGAGGAAATTGTGAATCTATTACTTGCACAGGCTTCACATCCTGCACAACTTATAACGCAATTTCTCACAATGACTATATACAATAACATGTGTCTATTTCAATTGACTGTTTTTAGAAATTACACTCAGGAACTTTAAAGTGTATTATTGTAGACATGTTTGTATCAGTGAATCCTAGGAATTGCTGTTTATGGGAGTCAACGTTTTTTTTTTTAACACCAGCCTGTGGAAGGACTGGGGAACTTTGAACAGCAGTAAACTAACACATCTTCATGTTATTCAAGATTATACTCTCTCCATTTTCCTGCTTTTAATAATGTTTTATCTCCTAATTCCCTGCAAATGAAAGGAACACATTTTCCTTCTATTTAGGATATCACCGACGTTATTCAAAACTTTGGGGCACATTTACTGGGATTGTGGCGCAGGGCAGCCCAGCAAGTTACCTTGCTGCGCTGCCCTGCGTCACAGGAAAAAGGCAGGAAATTCACTGTATTTATCCAATGCGGTGCATTCCTATCCTTTCCACTAAACTGGTGCCGTTTTGGCAGCCTATCGCAAACGCA
Organism: Calotriton arnoldi; assembly: GCA_963921515.1. Taxonomy (NCBI): domain Eukaryota; kingdom Metazoa; phylum Chordata; class Amphibia; order Caudata; family Salamandridae; genus Calotriton; species Calotriton arnoldi. The sequence continues at coordinate 707,715 of CAWUFW010008084.1, forward strand.
GGCCCCCTTGCACCATGGTGCAAGGGTGCCTGTGTTACAGGCAGGATTGTTTTGGTGTAGAAAGGGGCACCTTCCTGCACAAAAACAATCCAGAGAATGCAGAATGCAGCACACATAGAAAAAGGAAAAAATAGGAGAACTAATGATATTTCACCAAGTAACGCCTCACCTGGGGAAGTGTAAGATTTTGGTTCATTCCCAGGTTTATAAATCCTTGTAAATCTGGGAAAGCATCAAAAACCATGGAAGTTGCATGGCGACACCCACCGCAACGCCCATGGAATGCCTCCCTTGCGTAGAGTAAGGCAATGCAGCGATTTATGCAGCGTTGCATTACTTCCTATTTGTGAAGCCATTCAAAGCCACGCAGAGGGGCTTTGCATGGCTTCATAAATATGGCTGAGAGGTTTGCGTCGTGCATGTACCACGTTGCGTGGTGCAAGCATGGCGCAAAGCCCACATAAATATGCCCCTTTGGCTCTTATTCAGATTGGCCTGCAAATTCAGATGGGCCAGGTAATGGGAGTTAGAAGACCCATTGGAATTACAGCTTGTGTATCCCCTGCAACTAGAAAATATCTTTGAATATGTGCAGAAACATTGATTCCCACAAATGTATTTCCCAAACACCAGTAATTCGGATCATCTCCAAGCCCCTGGAATTACTGAGACCCCTTCTAACAGTAATTTCAGGGTAGGGAAATAACAGATTTAAAGGGCCACTCATAATGAGGGTTTTAGAGATGAAATTATAACCACGCCCCACAAGCTGCTTCCATATTTAGAAGTGATTTAATGGTTGTGTAAAAAACTATTTAGCTTAACGGTACCCTCTAATAGATTTTAGTACGTGAAATAATATGTCTTTATTCTTTCCTTTAATATTCATGCTAGGAACTGTGAAGCCATGCTGAAATACACTGCATCATTTGTATAAAACATTGAATTACCAAGACACATAATTAGTACAGTTGGTAACCTCTTATTTGTGTTTCCAAAATTCACGAAGTGGTATGTCCTGGCAGTTGTTCTTGTTTACGCCTTCATATATATTTTCGTCTAATTTAGTATGCTAAATACATGGTACTATAACTTATGAGATCTGGCAAAAGGTGTGACCACACAATTCTGCGAGGCAAGGAATGTGTATAATAAACTTATTTTCAATCCAATATAAATTTACTGAAAGGTCTCCTGATGAGTTAGATAATTGTGTTTATGAAAAGAGACATTTTTTCATTATCCAAATACAATCGTTCTCGGCTGATTCAAAAAGGTATACTGATGGAGAGCCAATTACATTATAAATCAAAGGAGTGATAACACGTGGATAATCTTTGACTCTTATAATGCCAGACTGAACGATATCAAAACAGATATGGACATACTTCATCAAGTGCAAAATTAATCAAATATCTTCAAAACCTCTCTGATGATAACAGGCTGGTACACTCTGCTCCTTCAGCTAGTTAATTTCATGCCAGGCTCAGCTAAGCAAAGGAGATGCTAAAATACAATTCAATGTCAAACACTGCCAAAATACCTATTTTAAAATCAGCCCTTGAATTTACAAAATGCAATGTGTGCCGGGATAGAGCTTGTATTCCTCATTGACTGCAACAAAGGAACCGATTGATTAATGCATAGGTGAAGCAGCACATGGCCTAAATATTCAATACTAAAATCTGCATATAACGCTCTGGTTACAGATCTCACTGGACTGGCATAGTCTTATCATTATTCGGAGGCCAATATAACATGAGTGTAGTTGTGTGATTGAAAACCCTATTATTTACATTACTGAGCTTGGGGTTGCAAGCAGTGGTATATATTATATTTATTCATTATTCCTGTTTACGTGAATTTCCTTCTTTACGCCTCATCTGATGTTTGCCTTACGCACAAATACAATAGCACAGAAATGTCCCTCAAGTTTTCAAACAGAGGGTGATCAAATTCAACCCATATTCCATCATATCATGATCCTTCCAGAACTTCCCCAGGGCATACTTGGAAAAAACATGGAACTCTCTCTCTCCGCCCCCTCCCTCAATATATACCATCAGCAGAATCCTCGCCATTTCAATATCATTACTCGATCCAGATTTAACTTCCATGCACTTTCCCCCTTCAAAACATTGGCCAAAACCCCACACATCCTAGTACACCTAGGCGCTCAAAAACAAAAAAAGACACATTCACAGGTTGTAAAGTTATAGCACAGATAACAGGTACCCCATAGCCTTGTGACACTCAACACAGTAAGCAAAACATATCATCACCAGAGCGAAGCGTGACCTTAAAGGCCCAAAGCTGTGAAACTTTGCAGCAAGCCCCGCTAACACGTCATCAACACTTGTTAAAACAGCAAAACGGCATAATTCACTACTTCATCAATAAATTCAGCATATTCAATACAAACAGCATGTTCAAGCACAATACAAACACAACAAACACTATCACAAACAATTCACACAAGCGTTCATGCCCGTTCTTACCCAGGCCCTTCTTCCAAATCTTGAACACCTAGGGGCAGATTTACAAGCCCCTTGCGCCACTTTTGCGTCACTTTTCCCATGTTAAAAATGACGCAAAAGTGGCGCAAGGGGCTCGTAGATCTGCCCCCTAATATTTAGCGCAAATAATTCCCTATGTACACCGCTTATAACTAAAAGATCTTTCTCTCCCTTTCTCAGTATAGTCACTAAACCCATCTTCCTGAGACCCCCACACCCTTCTGTGGCATGATCACTTCTGCAATACTCTTTTAAAGTAACAAGGGTCCCTATGACCAACAATCACACATTCAATAAAAGAAAAAGTTAGAACCAGACACAATCTCTATGAGTGCAAATAGAATCACATTTATTAACAAATAAGTCAAACGGTGGGTGGAAACAGAAAAAACAAAACATAAGATTCATATAAAGAGATTTAGGCAATTATCTATGACACAAATCAAATACTCTTTGTTACAAATGGGCATATAGCAGCAGTTCTGCCCTATATTAAATTATATATACAAAGTACAGGGTCAGTGCACAAGAGTCAACGACATTTCGGTCCTATAGTATTGCAAGGATCATCATCAGGACATTACATAATGATGCCTGAGAATATTACTCAATAGTAATTGGCAGATATCGTGGAGAATTACCACAAAAACTATGCAATGGGACAATGCCCAGAAGTAGAGGAGTCACGTAATCCACAGCATGATCGTGGCACCGGGAGATTTAAAATCTTGGAACTATAGTCTGAGCAATGCAGAACGCGATCCCAGCCAAAGAACGGGTGTGAGAGCTACACGAATGGTGCGATCGCATTGCAGCCGCGAATCATGGCGGGACCATAGAAGAGTAAAGTAATCATCATCCAGTTTGCGGCACCGAGAGAGCAATAATCTTAGAGCCATAGTCCGAACAATGCAGAGCGCATCATCAGTACAGGACCAGTTGCATGAGGCATGTGAAGGGTGCGATCCAGTAGCAGTGGCTAATCATGGTGGGAAGCTGAAGGTCGCACAGAGGCCATCCACGTCTTCAGGCGCCTCTGCAATACTAACAGACACCCAATGATCTTTACTAAAATAGGTCACTTTTTGAATCATAGATGATCAGAGGACGAGACCTGCTTTCTGTGACCTGAGACATGCCCTGAAGGCCTGGACCTGCTCCTTCTTGTACCCAGGGCAAAGAAGTGGGCGCCAAGGGTCAGTTGGCTGACCTTCTGTGTGGCTACAGGGACACAACAAGCTGCAAAAGATCATTTTCCTGAAGTGACCAGTACCAAGTGGACCTGGACTGAACCTTGCTGGTGGCCTCTGCTGGAGTTAGGCCTAGCCCCTAAGTGCTGCACCGAGTCCCTGGGAGCCTTAGAAGTTATTCAGAGGAGTTGCTCCAGAAACCCTTAAAAGTTGGGAAACATCAGAGTTCTGAAAGCCAAGCCCTAATATTTCACTGAACCCCAATATTTCAGTCACCCCGAAATTTACCTCTGGGTGCTCGGCTCCTGCACCCGGGACCACTCACTAACTGAGTTCTAGATCTATAAAAAGTTAAAAGGATTTATTACAATAACTCAAAATATGCAATAAAGAAAAATGCTAAATATACGCCTTGAAGGCTCACGTACATAATACATAATCAGTAATCAGAATTATTCCAAGTTCCAAGAAGCAACAAAAATCATAAGACAGCATCCCTAATGGCAAGGGAAATCTCTCAATAAATGGACAGAGTCCTAGGAGGGAAACAAAAAGTCTCTAGTTCACCCCCAAAACCAAAGTTTTTTGTACGCATCTTGTAAATAGGTAATAAGCAAGAACTGCAAATTCAGCATGGCATGACTAGTGATAACACATATTGACCAAATCAGAATAATGATCGTCATAATCGTAATTAGAACATTGGAATGTTGAGCGTTCCATTGAAGACAATGGAAGTTCTCCGGGCTTCTAATGGCTGGTAGAAGCCCAGAGCATCAATATTCCAATGTTTGTTCACAACAACAGCTGTGAAGAAAGGCCTCACAGAGCCCGAGGGGAGTTCAACCCCCTCAGGCTCCGTAAAGCCTTTGTTTTACAAGTTAGAATATTCTGACCCCTAGGGGCAGAATGTTCTAATATCCTTAGAGCCCTCCGTAGCGGGCCACTCCGGCGATTAAAGGCCTTCTCCCTCATTAAAGGCCCTCACCTTCAGCTTGGACCTTTATCGCTGGAGCAGGCCTTTAATGACAGGTAGAGCCCACTACGGTGGGTTCTAAGGCTATAATATACCACTAACCCATTTCTAAGAAAAAGGTAGACTCCATCTGCTTCTTCAGCAATACCATAGTCTGGAGATGTACAGAACAATATGAAACATTTTTCAAGCAAAGACTCATACACCAGGATATGCTAGCAGGCCAACATCACAACTTCAAGAGGAAGTGTCCTTCAGAATCATGCAATCAGTACATGAAGAAAGTTTCGTTCACAATACCTGCTCTCTAAGCAAAATAGCCCATTGCGTCACATTGTCCTATGCTTTGCGAAGACTGTGGGGAGAGAGGACACACAGGGAGACATTGATTGCAAGGAGTAATGAGCCAGAGCAAGATGAACAGAACACCTTAAAAGCATCCATATTAATAAAATGGTACCTCTGAAGAATGTAGCATAGCTAAACTATATTAATAAACACACTTCTAAACCACTAAATAAAAAATTTCAAGTGTGACATTAATAATTATTTGGTTGGTTGCAACTATATTCATCATAAAAATCATTAGTATTTAAAAATAATTTGTCACCAAAAATTGCACATTCAGAAAAAGCTTTGACAGAGTAGTCAGCAGGACCTTGCGGCAACAGTGTCCGATTTTGAGCAGCTTCACTGGATACAGCTTCAGGCTTGCCCCGCTGGAGGAATCTGAGCTTCATAAAAAATACTAAGTCAGAAGGTAAAATCTTTGAACCCACTTGGTTTTTCCAACCTGTGCTCCATCACTGTCAGCCTGAAATCGCTCATAGGTCCCGGTCCACCACTTTTAATAGACTACCTTTGGCACTTAGTACTTTTTGACTGTATTTTCACTTAAACCTTTACAAATTCATATCTCCAGTTCCAATTATTTGATTTTCATCATTTTGGCACCATTCTTTTTTATGAAAATATACTCTATTTTCCTCATTTAGTTTGGGTTTTTTATTGTTTGGTGTTTTGACTTTCTTACTGCTTGGGTACTGCATAAATACTTTACTCATTGCACTATGTTAATCCTGTCTCCTCTGTGCTATAGCAACTAGGGGCTGACCTCAGGTATTTAGTGACTTTGTGGTTTACCCTGAAAAGTTAGTGTTATTATTCCCTGAGGTTGACAATTGCCCAACCGTAATATAATCACTTTCTTACAAACCTCTTTAAGGAACCCTTATATTCTGGCAATAGGACATTTTTCATCACCAATATAAACATGGCACACAACTCTAACTCTATATATATTTGACTAACAACATTCCATGCCGTAGATCTACTCTGGACCTGATATTCTGCTGTACCTAGAACTCGGTTTAGGTAATTTTGTGACTATACTCATTAGTAATTGCACATTTCAATTTTTGGATCTAGGCTTGGTTTACAGATATTAACTCCAAAGGCTTGGCAATCTGAGACTCCTCATATGGCAAGACCCTTGACTTCCACCTACACAACCATCTGCTATTCAAGAACCATGTGAAAAAAAAAGCTTCTGCATTCTCAGATTCATATTAGTGTCTGGTATGGACTCATACCAATCCTGCCAGCAAAAACATCTGATCTAAACTGTAATATAATCATTTTTTTACAAACCTCTTTAAGGAACCCTTATATTCCGGCAATAGGACATTTTTCATCACCAATATAAACATGGCACACAACTCTAACTCTATATATATTTGACTAATAACATTCCATGCCGTAGATCTACTCTGGACCTTATCCAAACCTGATATTCTGCTGTACCTAGAACTCAGTTTAGGTAATTTTGTGAGTATACTCAGTAATTGCACATTTCAATGTTGGATCTAGGCTTGGTTTACAGAAATTAACTCCAAAGGCTTCGCAACCTGAGACTTCTCATATGGCAAGACCCTTGACTTCCACCTACAAAGCCATCTGCTATTCAGGAACCATGTGAAGAAGAAAAAACGTCTGCATTCTCCGATTCATATAGTGTCTGGTATGGAATCATACCAATCCTGTCAGCAAAAACATCTGATCTAAAATTAATACACTTGGCTTGATCCACATGTGTGGTTGCAACTCCCAGTTAATCAGTTCCCCTCATCACACCAAGCCTCCTTGAGCCTGCCTTGCACACTTATCTAATAGATAACTGGTGAATATTTAGTCACATCATAATCTTGAAAACAACTTCACAGATTCCTTTTTTTGACTCATATCAAGTTCAAATTCTACTGCACAGTCTAAAATGCCATACAGGCAACAAATTGCCTATCTAGCAGACACAGTCCAGATCTCCAGCAGCTGACACACCTCCTGCTATACATCTCAGGTAAGGTAACAGATCCAAATGGTCCAAAATACTACATCTGGAATGAATCTCTTAGCGTCAATGCCCAAATCTCCAGTATAAACTATCCTTGCCTGTCATTCACCCTTCCCCTGAACTGTTTGAGAAAGGAAATAAAGAGCCATGGGCTGGATGTTAAAAAAAGGCAGGTAGTAAATAGTGAGTACTGATTTCACACTAACTCTTTGCCACCTGCCTCTGATTTTGTGATGTGATGTACAGATATGTTGTGTCACAAAATATCTAATCTCAGCGGCTACAAAATGATGTGCCTAATTGTTAGACCTGGCATCCTTGGTGTGGTTTCCCCTGACTTTTTTCCTTCTGACCACCTGCATCACTGACTTTATTTTTGCTGGCTGAAGGATTCTGGTCACTTTACCACTGTTAACTAGTGCTAAAGTGCATATGCTTCTGTTAGACCTGTCATCTTTATGGTGGTCTTCTCCCAACTTTTTGCCTGTTTACCTCCACTTTTTGCCATATCTCTTTGTTGTCCATAGGACTCTGAGCACTTTACCACTTCTGACCAGTGCTAAAGTGCATGTGCTTCTCCCCTAAAACATGATGACATTGGTGTACATCTGATTGGTATATTTAGTTTACCTGTAAGTCCCTTGTAAAGTGGTATACCACATACCCATAGCCTGTAATATAAATGCTACTAGTGGGCCTGCAGCACTGGCTTTGCCACCCACACCATTTAAACATGTCTCAGGCCTGCCATTTCAGGGCCTGTGTGTGCAGTTTACTGCCACTTCGAATTGGAATTTCAAACCCCTTGCCAATCCTTAAACTCCGCCTTTATTACACATAGATCACCCCCTAAGTAAGCCTTAGGTAGTCCTAAGGGCAGGATGCAGTGTAAGTAAAAGGTAGGACATGTACCTTTAAGTTTTACTTGTACTGGTAGTGACAAACAGCTAAATTTATTTTTCACTACTGTAAGGCCTTCTCCTCTCATAGGCTAGCATCGGGAATTCCTTAAAACACGTTTAAGCTGTAATTCCTGAATAGAAAGGAGTAGCTAAATCAAGTTTCATATCTTTGGAATGGTAATGATAAATCCTCTTTAGTGGTAAAGTTGGATCTGACATTACTATTTTAGAAATGCAACTTTTAGAAAGTTGCAATTTCTCTGCTCTTAACTTCACTCTGAATGCCTGCAGCCTGTCTACAATACACGTCTGGGTTGGGTGACAGCTACACTTTGTGCATTCCCTCTAGACAGCCACAAACATAGGAAAGGTGGGTGTGACAGAGGACTCATCAGCATTCATCTGCATTCTGATAGCCTTCCTGGGCAGGAAAGGGAGAGGGAGCTCACACTTACATCTGAATAGGCTGTGTCCTGTCCCCACACAAAGAACTGATTACCCCCCAAAGATAGCCTAGCAGACAGGGCTGGCATGAAAGGGGACCTGTGTACTTCAAGGAGCTGCTTTGAAGTCACCCCCACTTCAAAGGCACATGTGGGTAAAAGTACTGGGACTCTGACCCTACCAACTCAGTATACTACAGGACCTGGGAAGAACTCTGTTAGAGTAAGGACTACTGTGATGTATGGATTGTCACTTTGCCTTGACTGACTGTTCTGATGAACTGCTTCTCTGCTTTGCTGAGCTGCCCTGCTGCCTGCTGATCTCTGCCCTGCTGAGGACAAGGACCGGACCCATCTCATTTGAACCCAGAGTAACTCCAAGGGCTTGCTGGCTTGCCTGGTGTTTTCTGAAGTTTCAGGGACACAAAAGACTTCCTCCTGGTGCTGCTGGACTCTGCCATTTGTGAGTCCTGCCCTTCCCTGAGGTGCCTCTCCAGTCCTGGGCCTCAGTAGTGGGTTCTTGCAGCCTTTTCCACATCAACATCGACGCAGTCGTGACTTTGTGCCGAGCAGAACTGACGCATCGCCTTCAACGTCGAACCTGTGGCCACTCGACAACAGCTTTTCTACAGATGGTGTGGCTCGAGGTCGACGGATAGTGCAGCTCAACATCGACGCAGCTCCAGCATCGCAAAGGGGTTCGACACCAAAGCTTCCATCGACAGCGCAGATCGGTGCTGATGCTCGCCTCCATCCATGGATCGACGCTTCACCTCCTTAACTTTTTGCCTTGAGTCTTTGACGTCGAGGCTATGCTCCATCCAAGGTACTTTGTCAGCGGGACCTGCCTCGGTCCTGTAGCGGGCATGCCCTCAATGGCTATCAGCCTGAAATTTGGATTTACCGCAGTCTAGCGCAACCCCAAGTAACCTCTTAGCGCTATTAACTTCTAACGACTATTTTTGGTTTATTTTTTAAAAATTCATAACTCCGGTTCTACTATTTGGATTTTTGTCATTTTGGTGTTGTTTTGCTCTGTGCAAAGCTACCAGAGAGTGAGCATAGGTTAATTTGAAGTGTGTATCTATCTTACCCTGTTTAGGATTATGCTCCCTACTTGGACAGGGTGCAAACCTCTGCCAACTAGAGACCCCATTTCTATCAGTTCTGTACTCTAAACATGGTAACATTGGCTTATCCACATTTAGCATATTTAATTTACTTCTAAGTCCCGAGTGAAGTGCATTATATGAGCCCAGGGCCTGTAAATTAAATGCTACTAGTGGGCCTCCAGCACGGGTTGTGCCATCAACTTCAGTAGCCCTTAAACATAGTTCAGGCCTGCCACTGCAGAGCCTGTGTGTGCAGTCTTAAACTGGCATTTCGGCCTGCCAAGTTAACCTACTTAGGCATTAGGCAGTCCCATGGGCAGGGTGCAGTGTATTTAAAAAGTAGGTCATGTGCTTCTGAGTTTTACATGTCCTGGTAGCTAAACTTCTAAATTCATTTCTACTGCTAGGCCTATCTCTCCCATAGGTTAACATTGGGATTGCCTCAAAACATATTTTAAGTGTAATTTCCAATTTGGAAAAGGCGGAGATTTGGAGTTTGGTGTCTCTGGACTCACAATTGAACATCACAACTTATGGTGAAGTTGTATTTTAAATTGTAAGTCTGAAAATGCCACTTTTAGAAAGTTGTGTAAATTGGGGGATTGGACCTTACCTACAACCACCTTGGGCCTTAGACAATTGTATACACAAAACAAAATCAGGTGGTTGTGAGATTTAAACACATCTTTACTTATGCATGAGGTACATTTTACTCAATAATCATGACCTCAAATTTGTTTTAGTAATGTTTGAACACAAACGTTTTTTAAAACTTTCACATTTGGTGCGATAAAAGAAAGGACAACCCACATTCAACTTGATGGATATACAGTGAAAAATATGTCCCTGGTTAGCTTGTACCTATGAACCCTTCTTCAGGTTTTCCAAACAATATCACCCTCACACTATAGATTTTTTCCTGCAGGACCTACCCCTGTCATTATTCCTGTTTTCTAAACAGGAATGTGCCAAACACCAGAACCAGCTTTTGCAAACAAGTCAATCAATTAATCTATCCGGATTTATAGAGCGCGGCTAGTCACCTGTAAGGGTATCCAGTTGCTGAGTAGCTTAGTTTAGGTCTCAAAATGTCCCAAAAACTAGAACCAGCCTCTGCAATCAAGAAGCTTTGCTTTGATTTTCCATACAAAACACACAAGCAATGACAGAAGGGGGCAAGGTTTAGCGGCAGGGTCAATCAATATTCCTGCCCTGCAATGTACAGAACATTTCTCAGTGTGAGTAATTTTTCTTGCCAATGATCTTTGTTACCCAGCTTTAGTAATTTGCTTCTACGAATTGTACCAGTAACATGAAAATATATTTTACACTTGCTGTTATTTATCTCGCAATAGTCATTACTGCTGGTGACATTTGACCTCAGAGGTAATCCAATTCAGCTATCAGTAATCAATACTTTTAATACGGATGAGATTAGCGACCTTCAGAACAGTGATCCTGGTAGAGTGGGAATTTATAGAAAAAAGGTATTTCTTACAAAACTAGTCCCCAAACGATCATGGCTTGAAAAGGGACAAGTTGTTGCCAAAGGAATAATCTTAAAGAACAGGGCATTTAAGAATCAGCAAAGAGTGATCAAACAAATTGACTTGCCATGCATGGCTTACGAAAATAGCAAATAAACTTAAAAATGACAAAGATTTTTTAACAACGTTTGTATATGCCACTTAATCTTCTGTGAACCATAGATTTATGTTACACTATTTTTACTCATTGAAAAGAAGCCGCAAACAATGGAACAGGCTGCTAATCCTGTTTTATTTACCTTTGTTACCAACAACAGCTCTCTGCTAATGTGTGTATTAATTTTGTGACAGTCCACTCTCTTCCCGTTGATATATTTCGTTCTTCTCTGTGTCACACCATGGCACTATACTGAAGCATATTATGTCATTGAGAAATACTACGCGTAAGGCTGACATTCGCTTTTTATCATGAAACCCAATAAAATATGGCGAATGAGAGGCTACATGTATGAGGTATATTTTCCTATTGCAGCATTAATTGTAACAAATTCTTAAAGTCGATGTGTATGATTTAGGATACTTTTGAATTGACAGAAACGCAATTCTGTAAGAAATATCAAAAGAAATAGAAGCATAAAACATACATGAGTCACATAGCCAGATACGTTTATACAATGGGTAGCCTGCTTAATTGTACTCATGAAAACAAAAAGGTGATGCGTGGAACGTTTACATTAATCAGAGTCGCTTTAAATTTGTGCAAGAATTTTGTATTTATGATGACAATATTAAAATTGAAGAAACTAGCAGCACACTACAACATTCACTTACTGTATGCACATGTGATATATTTACTATTTATTTATTTTATGCATTTACTAAACTACATCCCTACACAAAACTCATTCCAGTACGCTGTATGAATCAAGTACATTACATGTGTGTAGGTGAACTGAAATGGGCAAGTTGCCATCTCTATGAATACAATACACATTTGTACCATATTTACACAATGTGTAACCTACACAAGAAAATCATCTAAATGTGTATGAATAGAAATAAAGATGCAATTTAGGCATATATAAGTGCATAATTTGCTTGTTACGTAAAAAAGGAACAGAAGGAGCAAGCTGTTGTTATTTTAGGGGAAACCCTGTAATTCAAATATCAAACATTAAAGCCAGCTGCATTGATCCATTTTGAAACAAGCATAGGCAAAGTCAATAGGTCTGGTTTGACCACCAGCCTTCTGGCAATTCGCTGAAAAAATTCGCTACAGGCAAAAAAAGATGTTTTGGTCTAAAAAAACACACATTACCGTAGTACTCTCTGGCACTGAAGGGATCTACTTTGTGTGTGGATGTGTTCCTTGTGAAAGGGTGGCATGCCGCAACTCGAAGTGAACGGCCGAAATGGGTTGATACATTGCCCCTTAAGGCATGCTGAACTGGGTGGCAGAAAAATGTAAATGACACCAACCCCAGACTGATGGATACAGTCTGGCTGAAACCCCTATAAGTAGCCATCTTATACACATAATTTTGGTAAAATCAAAAGGTCTTGGCTAACACAGTCCTAAATAAGTCAATCAGCCTGCGTGCCTCTTGCCCTAAAGAAACAAAGAAAGAAAGAGGGGACAAAAGAAAGAAAAAGAGTACAAGAGAAAGAAAGGAAGGAAGGGCAAGAAAAAGAAAGAAGGCAAGAGATAGAAATAAGGCAAGAGAAAGAAGGAAAGAAAGCAAGAGAAAGAAGGAAGGAAGGCAAGAGAAAAAACACAGAATTAGGGCAAGAGAAAGAAAAAAATGAGACAAAAAAAGAAGACTAAAGACAGAAAGAAGGAAAGAAGGCACGAGAAAGAAAGAAAGAAGGCAAGAGAAAGAAAGAAAAAGAAGGCAAGCGAAAGAAAGAAAGTAAAAGAAAGGAGGAGGGAAAGCAGTTTGGAAATACAGAAGGAAGGAAAGAAAGAGGGAAAGAATGAGAGAACAAAGGAAAGAAAGAAGAAAGGAAAGACATTAGAAAAGACAGAGAGATGAAAGAAATGGGAGAAAGAATGAGAGAACAAAGGAAAGAAAGAAGAAAGGAAAGACATTAGAAAAGACAAAGAGAAGAAAGAAATGGGAGAAAGAAGGAGAGAATGAAGGAATGAAAGGAGAGAAAGAAGGATGGAAAGAAAAAAGGACGTACGAGAGAAAGAACGAAGGGAAGAAATTAAGGAAGAAGGAAGGAGAGAAAGAAAGAGATAAAGAAGGAAAGAAAGAAGGAAGGAGAGAAAGTAAAGAGAGCATAACTTTTTTTTTTCCGCCTCACGAAACCGTACCTGTGTATCTTTACACTTAGGACTAATTAGCATCTTTTTTAATTATTATTATTTGTTTATTGCATTTTACAAAACATAGTCTGCATTATCACAACGAGTGTTCAATTATAGCTGAAATACAAAAAATTAAAATCACATACAAAAGCGAGACAAACCCATCTTCTTTATCCAGACATGTTACTGCATCAACTGTTCGTGAATTACTTATATCATGCATATTAATTACAGTGCGCAGTATATTGTTCTGAGGGTGAACAGATCTCAAATTAAACAAGCAGTGCCTCCAGATTTGGGGGTATTAGGCCTTAATAGAGAACCTTTGCTGCATTATAAACGAATGAAGGACTCAGCATTTCTGAGATTTCCAATAAATGTCCAGGTCAGGTGTTTCCTCCCTCGGGTTCCCTTGTCTCTTTCCCTATCAGATATTCCTGGTATAATCCCCAAAAGCCCTTGGGGCGACACTGTGGTGGAAGTAGCTCATTATAAGTGGCAGATTGTGTGTTACAATAAAGCATATCTGCATTCCATTCCGTGATGAGAGGTGTTGGTCCCTTAGATCAACGCATAACTACGCTACGCTTGGAAAGCAACAAGCCCTTCGCTACCAATTTCCTACAGCTGGCTGCTATCTCCCTGTCATAACCCAACAGTGCGACCAGTGAGCTTGGTGCCAAGTGCTGTCCGGTGACTTCACTCAGTACCGAAAAGACATTCTCCCAAAATGCCAAGATACTGGGACGCAACCATGTCACATGTAAGAACCCAGCATCTTGCTCCAGGCACCGGTCACATTTTGCAGTGTCTCGTCGCCCATAGCGAAACAATCTGTTGGGAGTATAGTACACCCTGTTAATATATTTAAAATGAATTAAACGATGTCTGCGTTCAGGGACACTCGCTTCGTCACCTCACAGTCGTATGACCAGCACTTATGGTCTATTAGCAAGTCTAGGTCCCTCTGCCTTTTTTGACTGGCCTTATGGAGTTGTGCTTTCCTGGGTTCCTGCGCATTGGAGTATAATATAGTTATTAGCTTTGCAGGGAAATCCGCACATATAATGTGTGTAAGTGTCGGCAGTGCAATGGGTTCCTGCATGTCATCGCCAAGTAATTCCTGCCATGCATGCCGGACCCTGTGATATTGAAACCGATCCAATGGTGAGAGCCCGGTATCTCCTTGGTCAAGTCCTCTCACCTGCGCACAGCCCCATCTTGGAAAAAGTCGCCCAGTTTAAGTATGCCTACGCGCGTCATTGTGCGGAGCACGTCCTTTTCCCTACCCGTTGGGAACCAGGTGCACCAGTCCAGCAGTATTAGCGGTGAGTACATGAACGCTCCTGCCTGGGTATCCAGAAGTCTATGCCACGCATGCGTGGTGAAATTTAGAGGGTCCAGGTTGCCATGTCGTCGAATGGGAGGCTTAAATAGTATCTGTGGGAGTGGGAGAGGGTCTGCTGCATCTCTCTCAATGAACATATGGGGCAAGTCTTGTGGGCGTGTATCCAGTTGTATGCGTGAGAGGCCTGTGCCACCCTGTAGTATAACTCTAGGTCTGTCGCTCCCAGTCCCCCAGCGGAGTACGGGAGGGTCAGTGTTTCCCATCAACCCCTCGGCTGCTTCCCGGCCCAAGCTAGCTTAATAAAGAGTGAGCGCAGATTTCCGAACACGGTGCATGGTAGTAGTATGGGAATGTTAATGAATAGAAATAAGAATCTGGGGAGAATCACCATCTTCATCAGGGAGATGTGTCCTATCAAGGAGCGAGGTAGCCTTATCCACCTATTAATGTCATCTTGTAACCTCGAGAAGGCTGTCCTGAAGTTTTCTGCTATTACTACATCAGGGTCAGTATGGATTTGTTTCCCAAGGTAGCAGACAGGATCTGACGTCCACTGCATAGAAAAGGCTATCTTAGCAGGGATTGTCGTGGGAGTTAAAGGAAAAATTTGCAATTTCGTCCAGTTGATCTTAAGACCGGATAGTCTCCCAAATGGTACCACCTTGGATAATATGGGATTAAGATGTGTCTCGGGGTCCCGGACATATAAAAGGATGTCATCAGCGTATGCTGAAATTATTAATTGGTATCCGGGGAACTGTAGACCTCTGAGTTTGTGATATTCCCGCAAGGGCACAGGCCAAGGGCTCAGCCACCAGTGCATATAGGAGAGGGGGCAACGGGCAGCCCTGGCGAGTCCCTCTTGAGATAGCAATAGGGACTGTGACCGCCCTGCCCAGGCGTATCCTAGCTGTACGCAGGGTGTACAGTGTCATAACCAGTTTGAGAAAGATTTCCCCCACTCTGATTCTCCTTAACACCTCCATCATGAACGCCGACTCCACAGAGTCGAACGCCTTTTCGGCGTCCAAGAAGACTGCTGCAGCCTGGACTTCTGGGTCCAGTCTTTAAATTGTACCAAATATGGTTAAAAAATTTAGGGTGAGATTGCAACCTGGCACAAACCCAGCCTGTTCTGGACGCACCACAAGTGGTATCAATGGGGCTAAACGGTTAGCTAATATTTTGGCGTATATCTTGGTATCAACATTCGATAATGAAAGGGGTCTGTAAGAGGAGCAGGCCTCAGGCGGCTTCCCCAGCTTCAGCAGCATGATTATCAAAACC
The DNA here is from genome assembly GCA_963921515.1 of Calotriton arnoldi. Lineage (NCBI taxonomy): Eukaryota > Metazoa > Chordata > Amphibia > Caudata > Salamandridae > Calotriton > Calotriton arnoldi. Next base: position 723,637 of record CAWUFW010008084.1, read on the forward strand.
TCTCTAATGGAGGAAGGCATTGTTTTGGCCTGAACCATGTTTTTCTATAGCTGGTGGTATATCTTGTGGTCCTATATGTGATAATAAATGAAAAAAAGAGACTCAGTGAAATAAAATATTAGGTGAGGAACCAGTTGGTCCTGAAAGGCCCTATAGAACGAAACTGTAAGCCAATCTATACCCGGGGGACTTCCAGTGCGCATGGACTTAATCACTGCTTTGATCTCGCCCGGGGTAAGCAGGGCCATAAGGTATTCTCTGTGAGTGTTAGTCAGCCATGTCATTTGGATATGTTCCAAATAGTCTTGGACAATGTTTTCCTCTGGGAGAGACTGGGAGGTGTATATTTGGGAATAGTACCTATGGAATTGATCTGCAATGTCTTGTCGATCATATAGTGGGAGACCGTCTTCATTTTGAATTTCTGTGATAGTGTCAACTTCCCGTTTCGGATGTAATAAGGCTGCTAAGGTGGCCCCTGGTCGTTCCCCCTCCCCATATACCCTTGCAGTAGCATATTTGCAGAGGTGTTTAACTTCCCTGTCTGCCGTGTCCTGGAATTCCTCAAGCGCTACTTTTATATCTCCCAAAGTGTTTGCATTGCCTGTCCTTTGAAAAGCCTGTTCAAGAACTGAAATCTCCCTCTTCAATTTTGACAAACGGTCCCTCAGTGACCGAAGCACTCCTGTGTGTTTAGAAATTGCTATCCCCCGAATATAGACTTTAAACGCCTCCCATATGGTGGCAAAACTGTCTACGACCCTATGTTTTTTCCAAAGAAAACCTCTATTGGCGTTGCAATTTCTGCAGTGAATACAGGAACAATTAGAGAGTAAGGGTTAAACCACCAAAGAAACGTCGGAGCTTGTCTAATGGGGCATTTTAAGTCCAGTTGTACAGAAGCGTGGTCTGAGTAAGTGCATGGGTGGAGGGCACACGTCTCAACCTGTGAGAACAGACTCTTGGATACAAACCAAAAATCTATTTGAGTGTGTATGTCATGGGGAGCCGAGTAGTGAGTGAACCCTGCTACCTCAGGGAAGTGTTGCCTCCAAGCATCCACTGGGTCTAAGCCATCCACAAGGTCTAGGATGGCTCCAGTGTCAGCAGAACGACGGTGGGTGTGGCCTTTGGAGAGATCTCTAAGAGGGTCTAAGGTACAGTTGAAATCCCCGCCCAATATTAGAGGGGTATCCCTGTCACGCATCAAATTAACTCAGAGTCTATGATAGAAGTGCGGGTTGTCGTAGTTGGGTCCATACACATTCACTAGTTTAACTGTTAACCCATCTTTCTGGCAATGCACAATAACATATCTGCCATTTGGATCTGCCTCCATTGCATGCGCTGAAATTCCTGACTTTGGGTTCACCCATACCAATACACCTCTAGAATGAGACGTAAAACCCGCTGCACTAAACCCTCCCTGAAAAAGCTTCTGTGTCAACATATTGCTCTGGAGTGGAAGGTGGGTCTCTTGTAATAGGGCGACATCAATCAAATGCCTCTTTAAATACGCTGCAACCCTCCTAATCTTCTGTGGTCGTTCAATCCCCTTACATTCCATCCTAAAAAACGCACTGCTGAAGCCATTGCTGAAGTAGCTGCGTGCAATACCGGGTTTGCCTCGGTCCCCACCTGTAGTCCTACCTATAGTAATCACATCCGGTTTGATCATAGAATTACATAGTTGCCACTTATCGTGAAGGTCTCGCCAACCAAACAACCTCCCTCTCCCACCCATGCTATGGAAACCCCAACTGCGCATAGTCGAGACTCCCCTGACCCACCCGCTAAGTGCCCTCTTACAGTGGGTAACAAGTTAGGAATTATACCATAACAAAGTGCAACCTAAAGCACTCTCCATGTAGTGCACACTGTGGGGCAGATGTCACCCGACTCAATTCCCTCCATATTGCGGCCTGCATAGTGGCTCTTGCAGTAAGTATAGTGAAACTTATAATTGGTATCCTCACTGAGGGATACCTCTAGGGGTAACATCCTGCGTAAATTGTTCTCAGAAAGATCTCTGTAGTGAAGGACGACAGTGGCAGTTAATGACAAAGGAGAGGTACAACGCCCTCAATAACTTACAAAATACTATACATCATTCTGCGTGGGGAACATTGTCCAAAACGTTTGAGCCAGTAGATGGTAATGAACCAAAGGCGGTCCCGTTCGCTTCAGAGGGCTGTAACCTCACACAACCAGTAAGAATCCACAAACCAGTAGGTGGACCTGCCACACTTCAATGAGATCAATGTCGGAAAGTACCCAGTCACTAACTGAATGTGTTGATGGCTTATTCTTTTCCATTTGAGACCTCGTCCTCACTGCCTGACCGAGGACTATTCTTGGAGTGTCCGGTGTCTCTCCATTTAGGAAATTGCATCACCTGTGACGGGTCCGTGAAGATGTGTGACTTTCCATTGGTTGTAACTCGCAACTTGGCAGGATACATCATGTTGTACTCCAGTTGCAGTGCACGAATCTTCCTCTTGACTGGCGCAAAAAGTCGTCTTGCATCTTGCATGTGCTGTGTAAAATCTGGATAAAGGGGCCGTGCCATAACCTCGAAGTGAGGTTCTTGCAATTCTCTGGCTCTGCGCAGTGTGCTTTCTCGGTCTCTGTAATTGAGAAGCCTTGCTATGATTGGGCTCGGCAGCGCCCCCAGAACAGGCCTGGATGCCTGCGATCGATGTGCCCTCTCAACCATGAAGATGGCAGAAAAAAAGTCTCTTCCCAGCAGTGTGGGAAGTAGTTGTTCTACAAGAAGCTCCATATTAGGATTATTTGTGTACTTTGCAATGTCTACCACCCGAAGGTTATTCCGCCTGGAGCAGGCTTCCAAATCCTCCACCCTGGTCTGAACAAGCCACAATTGCTTCTCAATAGTGGTGTGCGAAAGGGACATGGAGTTTAAGGTGTCTTCTGCGTCAGAAACTCTTTTTTCAACAGTGTCTAGGTGCTCTGCATGTTTGTCCAGTCTTTCGGACATCCTGTCCATCCGAAAGGTTAACGCATCAATTTTACCATCGATCTTGTTCAGACTATGCTGCATGGCAGCGAGGATTTGCTTTAAGTCTGAGTCCTGGGGAGGGTCGCCAACCTCCGAGCCTGACTCAGAGGTGGTTTTTTCCTGGTCGTTCTGCCTTTGCAACTTCCTTGGTTCGAACTGTAGCTTAGATTGCGACTTTTCAGTTTTTCCCATGTTGTTTCCTCACTATCGGCTGCTAATGGTGCTGGCACGGCAGTAGTGCAGAGGCACCCCCAAGGCCCTTTATCCTGCCAAGTGCGAGCTGGCTCCCTCCTCCCGCTTTGTCTTTGTGGTGGCTCTGTTTTAAGTCCCTTTTGACGCTAGGTTTGACTCCCTAGGTCGTGGTAGGCAGCTTGATATGGCAGCTATCCCCTACTGGAGGTGGCAGCTCCTTCCGCCGTGAAGGTAAGTGGTTAAGGTGCTCGCCTCGCCGGGGGCACAGGGATCAGCATTGGGGCCTTCCAGCAGTCCCAGCTAGAATGACCCAGGTATGTTAGCAAGGTCAAAGCCCCCGCTTTAGAAGCGATTTCAGTGGGTCCCCTGCTGCTGCCCGCAATTAGGAGAAGTGTGCCCCTGGCCTAAGGTTCACAAGCAGTAATCGGGGCAGCAACACGGGCAGTCGGATCACCGCCACTCTCACCTGAATGTTCGTGGCAGCGTCGTGGAAGGACAGTGCCCAACCGTGCACTCGGAGCTCAGGCTCCCGGCAGTGTTCACTCCCTCGGCAGTCGCATAGGCCTAAATTGGGCGGTGACACGCTCTGGAGCTGCCAAAGACTGGCGACCCTTCGAGGGACAGTTTTAGAGCGATCCGTACGTGAGCGACTGCAGCGGGCCCCAACAGGTGAGCAGCTCTTCTCCCCACGGCACTTCACTGATCACTGTGCACAGACAGCCCCCTCTCCGCAGGCCCGCGAGTTATGGTGCCAAGCTCATATCGTGGAGGCCGTGGTCCGGCCCGTACTTTTTTCAAGCATTTCAGGGCACCATGGGACATCACAGCTGGGTCTGGGGGTTCCGCTTCATTTTGCCTCCCATTGCCTTAAGTTTGCGGCAGAATATTGTAGGATAGGTGGCCGGTTACAGCGGAGCAATTCTAACTTGCGGCCATCTTATAGCCAGGCAAGCTCCGCCCCTCAAGAGAGCATAACTTTAACACAGAACAGTTTCAAATAGTCACTATTCAGAAAAGCAAAACAACCCAAAAGGAATTTACAACAGCATTGGCAGGAGATGAGATCTGCTAAAGATGGGATGTGCATTAGAAGCCTTCTGCTATTACATCAGACTCTAAACACAAAGGCACCACTAAAGTAAGAATTATTAAGCAAAAACAAAACTACTGGCACTGAAGGGAGCTAGCTTCTGTTTGAATGTGCTCCTTGTGAGAGGGCAAAATGCATTCATTCAAAGTGAAGCTAACCCGTGGCTTAAGTAGGCTGACTCACTTACCCATATTATATACTATATACTGTAGTGGATGGAAGCAAAATGTGAATAACATAACAACAGGCCAATGGATGATATAAGTATGTTATACATATGTTAGTAAAATCAAAAGGTCTTGACTAACCCAGACCTAAAAATGACACTGTGTTACATTTTGGGTTAGATTATGATAGCGGGCAGACGGACCACGGCCTGCTATCACGGAGGTCAGGATCGCTATGCGACTGCCGAATTAGGATGCGACTGGCATGCTGGCAGTCGCAAAACTGCTCTGTAATACGGCGGCTTGTGCTGCAGCCCAGGAAAAGGGCTGCAGCACAAGGCGCAGTGTAAAAGAGCATTTTGTGCACATCCATGCACTGTGTAGCATGCACCATGTGGTGCATGGCACACAGTGCATGGATGTGCATCGGGGCACTACATATTCCCCCAGGGCCACATTGCAGTGAACCATGACGGACGGAGCCCTGTTTGGGGCCTTTTCATAGCGGTCGGACCACCATGAAAAGGCTGTCGGAAACGGACATCGTAATCCTGTCTGTGGTGCCTGCTTCGGCACCGCCACCATTCAAGGGATATGATTCCGATCGCCGACAGGATCATAGATCCAGTTGGAGTTAGCGGTCTTCCCCTGCGAGGGTCTTGATTCGACCGCCTGCATCATAATGCAGTGGTCGGACCGAAGGGCTGCCTGTTGGTGGGACTGCCACCGACAGCCTATTGGTGGCGGTCCCACCGATATCAAAATCAGCCTCTTGGTTTTGTTTTGACAAAGGTTTCGTTTTTCAGATCCAAAAATGAGTGTTTTTAATAAAATGAACTTTTCCATCAGAATTTGATAAAAATGGAAAATGTAAGTTCTAAGCAGCAGGCTTTTACAGCAAATTGCAAGATGTCTTGTTTTACCTGGTCCATCTCAAACCCTTACTGCTGAATAATGCACATTTCTATCCTATTTTGATTGCTTGGTGTGATTTACCAAGGACAAAGTCTCAAACTGTGCCCAAAACTCCATATGAAATTAATAAATCTATCTACTTCATTTTATTGGATTTTCGCCATTAAAACAAATTCCTCAATGCAAACACGTTATGTGCCTGGGCAAAGCATTTCATTATATTAGTTTTATCTTGCTAGCCATGTTATCTGATAGATACAATTAGGATATGAATGCAGGGTGGCAGGTTGGCTAATTAGTAAAGGTGAGTGAGCCAACAAATTAACAGGGAGAGCTAAATCAGAGCTGAGCCAAGGATCTAGCTTGGTTTCTAAGAGCCTCACACAAGCTAGTCTACAAAAATATTTGGCATGTAAATCATGAAGCAAACATCATGTCGAAATATAATGTCTCTTCAAAATTCAAAAAAATGTATTTCTGTAATGTGCAAAGCATTTCAAATTGATACATCAGATTATATCACTCCATTGAGAGGTACTTATTAAAAATGATAGTTTATATACAGGAACTTAGAAACATTATTGGCCCCTGCCCTGACAACAATGCCATTGCGAACTAATTGGTAAGTCAGTTCTCATGTGTATCATATATATGGCCTCAATTCTATATATAGATAGAGCAACAAAATAGTCTTTTAAATAAAACACAAAAAAGGTTTTTGTACAGTGCACATCCTGAACTCTCCTATCTGTGGTCCTATATGTGATAATGAATGAAAAAAAGAGACTGTGAAATAAAATATTTACCTAGAATCACACAATTTGGTCAAGTGGAATAGTCAGGATAAATCCCAGGTTTTCTATTTTTACATTGTTCAATTCGGCCACTAGATTGGTATCTCATTCTTTCACCCATTTGACAACAAATGTTAATGCTTTGACTTTAATTCTTGGCGCATGAGTTTAGAGCATGGGTGGCAGACATAAGCGACATGAAAGCTCAGTTCAGCCAGGCTCCAGCTTTCAGTGGCTTGCCCACTAATTGGTACAGGCTGAGCGGGCATATGCAACATACAGTTTTTGCGATTGAAAGATAAATATGTAGAAATGTGTGTGAGAGTTGCTATGCAGTAATGTGGCTCTAGTTACTGTGTGTTCAGTGAGAGCAGCAGAATTCTCAGATGTAAATAGGTGAGAGAGTGCCAAGATGTCACTTTGAGAATTTTCTAACGCAGATTAGGACATTGGAATGTTGGAAGCTCCATTAAAAACAAGCATTTGCAATGCAATCGGTCTCGCCTTTGGGACCTTATATGTATTTAGCTATGCAGCACATTAGCCTGGGTACTGAAACATCTACTGTTCTTTAACATGGAGGGAAAGTAAGCACCAAACTGCGTGACGCGCCAGGTATGGGAACACATGGAGAGAAATATTGCCTGTCAGTGGGAAATGGTATAGTTCAAAGCTCTGTTTTTAATATAAAATCAGGGCCTTTGGTGGTCATATCACTGAAAATACAAGATTTGAAAAAAATATTATTGTCTACGGGTGCTCGTGGAAGACACTTTCTATGGACTGGAATCTAGAGAATGCTAAAGTGATTCTGGTATTTTACTGACCTCTGCTGGTCGTTTTCTATCAAGAAAGTTAAACAGAGGCAGTTGCCAGAAAAATTTAAAAAAGAAAGTCCCTCAGCAGAAAGCAATTCTGGTATTTTACTGACCTCTACTGGTGGTTTCTATTAAGACAGTTAAATAGAGGCAGTTGAACAGAAAAAAAAGTCCCTAAGTGGAAGCAGACAAGTCCTAGGGCTGATCTCCAGAGCACACAAAGTACATACACATATAAGTATATACTAAAGTATATACAAGAGGTCTCCAATGCTCGACCTAATAATGGAGTGCTCCGAGCTTCAAATGGCTGGTAGAAGCCTGGAGCTCCAACCTTCCAATGTTGTCGTACACAACTGTTGCTGTGAACAAAGACCTCACGGAGCTGAGGGGATTTCAATCCCCCCAGGCTCCCTAAGGCCTTTGTTTTATTTGTTAGGACATTAAGCCCTCTAGTGGCAGATTGTTTTAATAGCCTTATAGCCCTCCATAGCTGGGCTATACTGGCATTAAAGTACCGCTCCCTTTAACGCTGTAGCGGACCTTCAATGGCTGGTATAGCCCGCTACGTTGAGCTATAAGGCTATAATATCGAAGGCCACAAGAGCATAAAACTAAGTAGGTAAAATAGAAAATGTGGCAAAATGAAACCCATCATTTGTTAGGAGAAGAGGCAGAGGAGCAGCCCTTGCTGGGAGTCCCCTGTCTTGGCTCTAAAATAAGAATAGATGAATACCTAAATTAGTGTTATACCAATGGATTTTGTTCAGTATCTGAAGTCAAAAATTGCTGTACACAGTTTGAACCACTTGCAAGAACATACCCTCTCAGCCACAAAGATCAAAACATGACTCTTGCCTGGTTACAAAAAGATAACACAATTGCTCCTCCTATACAAGTAGTAGAGTGGCTCTACTGCTTTTATCTTGCAAGAGAAAGAAAGGAAATAGAAGTAGAAGAGCGCAGAAGTAAATCAATTTCCAGGGTAAAGTCAAAACAATTTCCATGGTGAAGTCTCAGGGTGTAAAAATGCTGAGTCATTTAAATCCTCTCACTCAGAACAGAGATGGATGCATTAGAGCCTCCGGAGAGGTACATGATTCCTTATGAGTGGCCCAGATCAGGAATGTTCACATTAACCGTTAGGACAGTATTAGCAAAATTGTTGCTTATAAAAAAAAAAAGACCAGTTGCATATATGTATATGGACAAGGTGTCTGAGAGGATTCTATTTTTTATGTGGAGGAATGGGAGTTTGAGGTCATGTTTGCTTTCAATATTCTGGTTGGTTTTGTTCTGGAAAACTTGCCTTTACTTTACTTTGAATTACATTTTATGTTTATCTTGTTCGAAAAACGAACATTACATAACTTAACAGATCTTTCAGTTATACTGGCCTATAAGCAAGTTTGGTGAGCAACCAATTCCGATCTGTTGGGATCCATTTCTGTTTTCAATGACACCAAATAAATCTAGTAAAAATGAGAAAGTAATTCTTTTAAATTGATTGTGGAGCAAAAATTAATTGGTAGAGAGAACCAGAAGTGCATGCTCGTGGAGATATAGTGCATATTGTGCCCAACCACATCTCATGCACTCATTTTCTCCCAAATAGCCCTTATCGGCTTATTTTGAGGCTTACGCCCTCATTGCGTGTGTCCTGGTGTTTGGTGCGATATTTACCCTCATGATTGTTATCTATCTACAGTTACAAGTTTCTTATAATATTAGGGAGTAACATGAATTTTGGTGGTCCCTGTGTCAAAATCGGAATAGTTTGGTATTAACTGAGTGTTTTTCCCCTCGTAAATTTCGGTAGGATTCAACTCCTCCTGAAATTGATGCCATTATTTTGTATTCCAATCTGTGGTCACAGAAGTCACTGCACATATTAGAATGCATCGGGCCACTCGGAATGATGGGTTTGAAATAAAGAATTGGTTATATTCCGAATTGCATACAGACTAGTTGATTTAAGAAGGTTGAGCGTTGACATAAGAGAGCTTTCACAGTCAGAAAATTCAAGGAGGCACCATAATTTAGGAATTATTGACATTGGTGACCCGGGGTGTAGTGTGTTGAGTAGCAGAGTATTTGTTTCTGTATGTTAAGGATGAGCTGAACTGACAGAGATGTATGTTTCCCAGTGGTGGAGAGAAGGACTGTCGTGAGTGCAGTGAAAGGCTGAGGTGCAGTGGCAGATGTGAATGGTCCCACTGGTGGCAAGCAAGGAGGGCACACGCAGAATTGGGTGGATTTACTCCATAAAGCTGTGGTGTTTGCATCAGTGTGGAGTTTTAAGAAATGATGAAGGGTGTTACCCAGAAACCGGTCCCAGGGTGCTTGTTTCCGGTTCAGGGAAGACCTGGCTTGGCAGTTCGGCCTGGACTCTTTCCATGAGGCACAGGGTCAAGACTGATTTGCATATAGCTGGGTCTGAACTGAGGTGGCGAAGTGAGCTAAAGAATGATGATGGATTCAACCCAGATCTGTGACTGGGGGTGAGTGTCTGAAAAGTTTCAGCGCTCCGTTCATCATCTCCTTGTGTTTGTTTTGAGAAACACATAATAATAAACAACAATGTAAAAAAGTCATAATTTTAGTTAATTGATTTTGGTATTGGGCTGATTGTTATATGATCAGAAATAATGATTATCATTGTTGTTGCAGGAAAGGAATAATGCTCCTGGATACTTTGAAAGCCTGAGTATGATTGCTTTTTCTGTACTGTTTCTTTAAGAGCATTTACTCAATTTTGGTCGAGGTCGAGAGTCTTTCTGTAAAATGCATCACTTGTGCACATTTGTTTTAAAATGTTTTTGGGTAGAGAACTCCTCCTGCAATCGTGTCAGCTTGGTGGAACATGGGCCTATAATTCATGACCTACCTGTCTGAAAGTTCACCAGCCATCACTGAATTTTAATCTGATTCCTGTATCCCTTCGCAGCTTTCCTACTATGGTTCCTCCCAAATTCTTCCTTTGATTCCACCAAGGTTTCTTGAACGTCATCTGGGGTTTCAGGAAAGCAAGAAGTACAGGTGAGTTTGTATAGCTAACTGAGGGCTGCAGAGGCTTGGCCCTTCACACTGCTACGGAACATTCTGAACTGACTACAACAATTCCAAGGGACGTTTCTCCCTTGACATTTTTCTCACTGAAACGAGAGACCAAGATGCTTCCTAAATAACTTAAACGTTTATTACATGAAGTAAATAAGATTTAAGACACTCCTACATCTTATTAAAACTTGTCATAACTTCTGCAAGTCCATACAATACTCATAAAAGCATATCAACGCCTTTTGGGCAAAATCACTCTCTAACTTCTATTTTGTATCTACATGTAGAGGTGGCGTTTACTCAACTGCCTTTCACATTTGTTCAGCTCTAATCAGGTAGCTGAAATGATGTCATAATGCCAGGTAATTTGAGAATTTTTTGCTAGTGAGGTTGGTCCTCCAATATGAATCTCACCATTACTAGGCTCTATTGCAGTCACAATATATCAGGATACATGACCTTGGAGGATGCTAATCTGAAAGAGAAGCTTGTGCAGTCCTCTGAAACACTGGAAAACCAAAGTGCACCAGAGTTTTTTTTGCCCGTGCGTAAAAACGTTTTTGCTACCATTCCCAAAGGGGAATGGGTAAAATGTGAATGCTTTGCGACCGCATTTCGGTCACAAAACATTATTACATACCGCTACGATTCAGTATTAGAAAGGGACTCCCTAAACCCGCTCCTTCCTAATACTGAATCGGTATGTATTCCAACATGTTACCGTATTGCAAATTGAAATTCATACATACCAAAATGCATTTCACCAGTTGCAAATGGCCCGATTCTGTGAATAGGGCCATTTGTGACTGGTAAAATGCATGATACATGTGGCCCAAAATATCTGAAATACCATATCTCAAAAGCTAATTTGATTCACTTGTTTTCAGCATGCTCTCAGACTGCCCAGAATTATAGAATTTTTGGGCCGAGGTTTTTGGCTTCTTGCAAATTGAGAGCGATACATCTCTCCCAACAAACAAGCTATTGCATTCAGTTTGACGGAGTCAGATGCCTCTGCAAGCAAAGATATACCATTTGTCCCGATGGCAGACGACTCACTCTCCCCTTCCAGCTTCACACAATATATATATATATATATATATATAAATTCACTGAAAAAACCATAGGTTTCAGGCACGTTATAGTTAGAAATTAGCATTTAAAAAACCTTACAAATTCACTGAAAAAACCATAGGTTTTAGGGACAGTTATAGTTACTTGGACATTGCACTCGTACAAAACCCATGAAATTCCCCTGTTATAGTTAGTTCAGCTAACTATAACTCGCGCCCCCGCAATGCACTGCTGATGACGTCACATATTACATCACTCATGACATGGTCAGTGACATCACTGATGACATAACTGATGACATCTCAAATGACATCACTGATGACATCACTGATGACATCATTCCGGGACTGTGTGTTTCTGTAAAGTTTAAATATTTTTAATATATATAGGGAAAGGCGTATTGAAGAATGAGTGGGTGTATAAGTGTCTGAATGGATGATTTACTAGGTGCGTGACTAACTCTATAAGTGAGTGATTAAACGTATCTTACTGAATGCATGGGTTAGTGACTAAACTGTGTGAATGTATGTATCCGTCTGTCTGTTGCTGTGTAAGTGGCCGCATGGGTTTGTGAATAGCTACATGAGTGTCTATATGAGTTATTGATTGGTTGTCTGAGTATCTGTATGGGTGCCTGAGTGTTTGTGTGGGTGGGGTGTGTGCAACTCTGTGCATAGATGTGTGAGTGGGTGATTCACTGGGTGGATGGTTTCAAGAGTGCATCTGTGATAGACTGTATGGGTGGGTAAGTGTGTGTAAGAGTGTGTTAGTGAGTGAATGTATGTCCCAGTGGTACATGTGTGAGTAACTACATATGTAAAAGGCAGTATATATGTGTGTTAGAGTATATAAATAGCTATAAGCGAGAGTGTGTGATTGTGAGAGTGACTGTATGGATGAGTGTGTGCTTGTATCAGTGATTGTATAAGAGCGTAAGAATGTGCTAGTATTTGTATGAGTAAGTGAGCTGGTGTGTGTATAATTGTATAGGTGAGTAAATGGCAGTGTGTTTAATTATTTGCATGACTGACTAGGTGTGTGAGTACCTCTATGGATGAGTTGCATTGTGTGAGTGTTTATATAGGTGTATGAGTGCATATGGTAGTCCTGTACTGAGTGACTGTAAGTATGAGTGACTGTACGGGTGAGTGAGTAGATGTGTGTGTGTAGACCTAAGAATCAGTGAGTGGGTATGTACTTATTGGTATTGGAGTGTGTATTGTTTTTAGAATGGCAGTCTGTAATTTAGAGTGGGTGTATCAAAAGTTATATTAGGGTGTGAGAAGATGCATTAAATTCTCACATGGATGATGTAATCAGTGATGTCATTTGAGATGTCATCAGTGATGTCATCAGTGATGTCACTGACCATGTCATGAGTGATGTAATATGTGACGTCATCAGCAGTGCATTGTGGGCGCGAGTTATAGTTAGCTGAACTAACTATAACAGGGGAATTTCATGGGTTTTGTACGAGTGCAATGTCCAAGTAACTATAACTGTCCCTAAAACCTATGGTTTTTTCAGTGAATTTGTAAGGTTTTTAAATGCTAATTTCTAACTATAACGTGCCTGAAACCTATGGTTTTTTCAGTGAATTTCAAAGGTTTTTTAAATGCTAATTTCTAACTATAACATGTCTGAAACCTATGGTTTTTTCAGTGAATTTCAAAGGTTTTTTAAATGCTAATTCCTAACTATAACATGTCTGAAACCTACGGTTTTTTAAGTGAATTTCAAAGGTTTTGTAAATGACAATTTTTAAATGTATTTATTGTTATATTTATTTTTTTCATACTGATTTACTACATTTTTAGAAACCATTTTTTTTTACATATTTTATTTTTTAAATTACATTGTAATTACATTATACATTACATTACAAAAATACTTTCTCAGAATGAATTACTTTAGTTTAAATACTTTGCACATAGGCAATAGACTTTTAAGTACAGTAGTTACAGTTGTTGCAATGGGCAACACATTTTCAAACACAATGCAACATTCAGCTCAATGTGAATTTCTAGTTAAATGCAATTAGTTACTTTATGGATTACTTTTCTAACCACAGGACTGGATCCTAGATTCAGTCCTGGGACATCTCCTGTAAACAGTTGAGTAAAAGCGTTTTGGTTACAGTAGTGATTTTTAAGGAATATTATTGTATTTTAAAAGTTGACACTTAGAAACTTTTTCTCATAGAATCACCAATGTTATCCTATGGAAGGAAATTCACTTAGCAGGTAAAAACTGTTATCGTTACTTTTTCTTACTCAGTGTTGGATCCTGGATCCAGCACTGGTGCATCTCCTGTAAACAGTTGAAAGAATGCGTTTAAGTCATACAGGCGATTTTTAAGGAATATTTGTAGTTTGTGAAAATCGACACTTTGAAACTTTTCTGCTGAAAACCAGACAATGGATTCCTATGGAAGAAAATATAAGTTACTGGTAAGTACGGTTAAAATTACTTTTTAGGGTCAGTGCTGGGCTAAAAGATGCAGCACTGGGTTCTCTCCTGATAACAGGTGAGTAAATTGGAATTCGTACTTTGGTTGATTTTAGAGGAATATTATAAAGTTCCAAAACTCCACACTTAGAAGAATTTCCAAGTGAAACCAGTCAATGTTAGCCTATGAAGGAAATTCAAGTTACCGGTAAGTACGGTTAAAATTACTTTTCAGGACCAGTACTGGGCTGAAAGATGCAGCACTGAGGTCTCTCCTGATAACAGGTGAGTAAATCAGAATTCGGATTTCAGCTGATTTTAGAGGAATATTTGTATGTTTCAAAAATCAACACTTAGAAACTTTTTCAGCAAAAAGCAGGCAATGATATCCTATGGAAGGAAATTCAAGTTACTGGTAAGTACGGTTAAAATTACTTTTGAGGATCAGTACTGGGCTGAAAGATGCAGCACTGAGGTCTCTCCTGATACCAGGTGAGTAAATCAGAATTCGTAGTTCGGCAGATTTTAGAGGAATATTTGCACAATGGTGAAGGGAGGGGCGGGGCCTGAGGTGACATCTGTGCAAACGTGCCCCGTGGCGCGTTTTAAGTTGGGGGATTAAGTCCCCTTGAATCATGAGGGTCCCTAGGGGCCAACTAGCCCACCAGGAACCTCCAGTATGCGCCAGAGGCTGCGTTGCAGAGACGTGTGAGAGGCCACACCCCTTTTACACCTCTTTGCAACGCAGCTCTGTGGCGCTTTCTGGATGTACCTGTTGGGCTCGTTGGCCCCAGGGACCCTCAGGATTGAAGGGGATTTAATTCCCATCTTAAAACGCGCCACGGCGCCTGTTTGCACACATGTCACCTCAGGCCCCGCCCTCCCTTCACCACTGTGCAAATGCGCCCGTGGCGCGTTTTAAGTCGGGGGATTAACTCCCTTGAATACTGAGGGTCCCTGGGGTGCAACTAGCCCACCAGCTACCTCCATTAAGCGCCACAGAGCTGCGTTGCAGAGAGGTGTAAAAGGGGCGTGGCCTCTGTATACCTCTCTGCAAGGCAGCCCCTGGCGCATACTGGAGGTTCCTGGTGGGCTAGTTGGCCCCAGGGACCCCAGTATTCATGGGGAATTACTTCCCCTTCTTAAAACGCACCAGGGGGCGCGTTTGCAGAGTACTGCAGGGAGGGGGCGGGGCCTCCGGCACGATGCCGTTTTTTTTGTTTTTTTTTTATGGGAGGGGGGCTGCGTGGCCCTCCTTCCCTCGGCCACTTTTGGCCCCGGGGACCCCATCCCCCGGGGCCTGAGCATTTTTTATTTTTTATTTTTTTAAACGGGAAGGGGGCCGCTTGGCCCCCTTCCCTGGGCCTCTATTGGCCCCGGGGCCCCATCCCCGGGACATGCCCTCTTTTTAAATAAAAATATGGAGGGGGCTGCGTGGCCCCCTCCTCAGGCCATTTAAGGCCCCGGGGACCCCATCCCCCGGGGCCGGCCTTGCCCTTATTTTTTTTATTTTATTTTATTTTTTATTTGGGGAGGGGGGCTGCGTGGCCCCCCTCCCGGGCCACTTATGGCCCCGGGGACCCCATCCCCCAGGGCCTGGCCTCTGGTTGGGGACTGTGGGGGGGTCCCCAATCCCCCACAGTCCCAGCCGTCTCCCCGCCTCCTGCGCGAGCCGGCATTGCTTTTCCACATGGGGAACAGCTAACATGCTGCTCCCCGTGTGGAAAATCAATTGGTTTGCATTTTGAAAGAGAGAGCAGGTTTCCTGCTCTCTCTTTCAAAATGCAAACCAAGTTTGCTATGACAGGACGGGAGCCGCGAGGCTCCCGTCCTGTCATAGCAAACAGCAGTGTCCCGGGGTAGGCACCCCGGGACACTGCAGGAGCCGGCCCTGGGGGTGGCGGTCCCCAGGGCCATCAAGGGCTCCAGGAGGGGGCCGCGCGGCCCCCTCCTACATTTTGAAAGCCCCGGGAGGTGGTGGTCCCCGGGGCTTGGGGTCCAAAACGGACCCCCATTTTCAATTTTCTTAGTGCCCCGGGAGGTGGTGGTCCCGGGGCGTGTGAGGGGATGGAGCCCCCCACACAGGTTTTAAAAAAACAAAGCCCGGGGAGGTGGCGGCCCCGGAGCAGCGGGAGGGCTCAGAGCCCTCCCGCACCATTTATGATAAAGCCCCGGGGGGTGGTCCCCGGGGCTTGGGGGCCCTTAGAGGCCCCCATACATAAAATAAACCCCCCTCCCCAGCATGCCCCCGGGACTTGGCCCACCCGGGGGCAAATTTACATCAAAGCGCGGGAGACCACGCTTCGATTTTTTTTTTTTTTTCGGCAGGATTCGCGCTCCCTGAGCGCATCCTGCCGATTGTTTTTTTTTAAATGCTTTTTTGCCCAGGGGTCCTTGTGGGACCCCTGAGCAGACCTAGGGGGTCAGGGTGATTCTACCCTGCCCCCTTTGTGCGTTTTGCGCACTTTTTTTACTGCTTTCTTGTTCCTCGGTTCTACCGAGGAACAAGATGGCTGCCAACACTTCCTGGTTTGGAGTGTTGACAGCCAATTAGCAGACAGCTCGTGATCGGGAGGGTGCGCGGATCCTCCGTGCCCATAGATATATATGTACTTTTACTTTTGATTTTCTCAGCAACTACTGAACGGATTTACACCATTTAACAAAAAGGGTTGTTTCTGAACCAAGAACTACCTCTTTGCCAAATTTGGTGTAATTCCGTTCAGCAGTTCGGGCTGTAGCCGTGTCTAAAGTTTCCTATGGAAAAATGAATGGGGAAAACGTGTTTTGGGACCCCCCTTTTTTCTCGGCCACCGCTTAACAAATCACCCCGAGACTTTCAGGGTAGGAGCGGACCGGAGCGCCCCACAAAGTTTGAAAATTTCGCGAAGATACGTCAACCGGCAAGAGAGTTATTTCAAATAGAATGTTGCGGATTTCCTATGGAAAATAGGTCCTAACTATAACTATCTACTGGCGACCGCCAGTAGATAATATATATATATATATATATATATATATATATATATATATATATATATATATATATATATATATATATATATAAAATAGGAAGTCCTAGGACGTATCACGATGCCGTTCTCGCGCTGCACAGGCACAAAAGCAGACTGTGCATTTCTTTTTTACCTCGTCAGCTGATATATTACCTCAAAAATCTACGAGCTAGTGCATGAGCTGCAAACAACAGAGCTTGGAAATATCGGGCAGTAATTGCCTCTTTATGTATCCAAGCACTGCTGTCAACAAAACATGCTCCAATTTGATGATTTTCCAAATTAATATATGAGCTGAATATGCAAAAAAGAAGCACATCGCCTCCATCTGTGCTGGCACAGCGCACACAGTAAACGGGATCGTGACACGGCCCCGGGATTGCTATGATGGGATATTATAGTTACGCCTGTATTCTTGCGCTGTTTAACATTCTGATGGTGAGCTGGTGGGGTGGCACCGACTGATCTTAAGCGCATAACAAAATACCAATCCCGCACTAGTCCTGAGGCTGGGCAGTGTCTTCCCTCAAGCACTACTCAGGCGTCCCACTGGGTTTCTCAATTTCCTCTTTGAGTTCTAAATTCATCTAGCATGTCTTTAATCCCTTGGTTCTTCAATAAATCAAACTGCTTCGGTAGATTTTAGTTCTATTGATTTATTTCATTGTATGCTTCATCAAACATATCTAAAAGTGCATTTGTGATTCCACCTGCCTATCTGTACCATTTAAGTTCATACCACTCACGGTCCTTCCTTAGGGGTGTCCTAAAGAACTAATGTAAACAATAACGATTGATAAATAATGGAACATATACAGTGGTGTAGCTTGGTCAGTGTGATTGGGGGGTGAGCTTCAGATTTCCCAATAGTCACACTGGGACATCTTGTTAAAAACATTATATGAGAAGCAGGATGAGAGGAGCTTAAGAGGCAGTGGAAAGAGAGAGGAGTGCAGATTGTTGGTGGTGCTTAAAACGCAATATATCAAACTAAACAGCATTTTAAGGTTTTCAAAACAGACTAGAGACAGTGTGTGTTTATGTCAGTGTGGGCATGTAAAAATCCTAGGTGAAATCTGACAGACACTTCACATTACCTGACTAAAAGCACTTGTACCCAACTAATTACTACAGAATACATTTTTTAGGGTGGTGTAACACCCCAAACACTCCCCCTGGAGCTACGCCCCTGAACATATAGGGTCACATGTATCAAACAATTTTGTATTCGCAAACAGTGCGAATAAGTAATTTCACCCATTTGCGAATTCAAAATAGCCTTTTCAAGATGTATGAAAGGCTTTGTAGTCGCAATTTTAGGTACTCACAAAAATTGCGATTACCTAAAATTGCGACTACAAACAGGGAATTGCAATTTGAGATTCCCTTAGCATATGTACCAACCAACCAAACTGTGCATTTAGGAAAAGCTATTACCATCATCTCCAAGTCGATGGTAACCATGTGCACATTTTGAAAAATGCACAAAAATACCTTTTCAAAGTGCCATGTAGCACACACATGCCCATAGAGCATGTGTGCGCTTTACATGTTCACATTTATTTTTGGGGTGCTTCGGGGGGCCTTAGGCCCCCGGGCACCCTTAGTATTGCATTACCTAATTTGTGATTAACAATTAGGTAATCGTAAATTAAGTAATGCAAAACCATTCGCACCTAAGGGCTTTTAGGCCCATCGGCAAAAATGGAGTAGTATTATCTAATAGCGATTAATTGCGAATGTGAATCTTTATGAATCGATATTAGGTAATCGCTATTTTCTTACATAGCATTTTGCATTCCTTAAATAGCGATTACCTAAAATTCACTATTTAAGGAATGCAAAATGGATTTTTGATACACGTGGCCCATTGAAACCATATACAATTTGAATCGAACTAAATCAACATTTCCTATGCTGACAATCCCCATTCAATACTTTTTGCACAATGCTAATACATATTGTTAACAAAATGATTTTTTCAGTAAAGGATCATGCTCATTCAGTACCCTGTACTGTGCTGCTGTGGTTTAATTCCAAGTGATGATCTCTGTGCACCGACTCAAATATTTGCCTTCTCTGTATAGTCATGCCAATTTAGTACCAGATGCTTTCAAATATCCTGAAAAATACACGATCACTGATAAGGAAAATTACACGTTTACAATTGTCTGTAATCAAAAATCCATTAAGTCTAGTAAAAATACGATGCTCTTTGGAATATTCATCGCAGCAGACACAATTCATGCTGGCTTTAAATCCTGTTCAACCACATATGTTGTGACCTGGTGTTATACCCACTTATCATAGATGACATTGTGAACCATATTGAAAATAGTTAATTATCCAGTTCGGGAATAAAAATGAATTTAGGGTAATCAAAATGGGCTAACCGGTCCTACAATTTTTGATTTCCCTGTGACAATTTGAAAACACACTAAGCTAATATGCATAACTACTTGTCCTGAGCGACCTGTGGTTAAACAGGTCCAATCTGATTAAAATCCCTTTGCGGGCTTTAGCAAAGGCCGTACCTCATACAAAATAGTAAATGAGTATCCCCGGTATAATCTCTGTAGTTCGTGCATGTCCACGGTATGCTTTCTATAACAAACTGCCTGATGGCACCACAACAACACAAAAAAAAGCTAAAAAACACTGGAAATGAAACCAGTGTCTTACAGAGTGTAGGAAATTGGGTTACTGGTTGAGGGAGGTGCAACCCTTCTCAAGCAGCAACCACAATTCTTCTCAGGGTGAAGTCACAAGCAAATCCTAAATTAACCTGTCCTCAACCCTCGAGCAGCTTGGCATAGAGCAGTCAGGCTTAACTCAGAGACAATGTGTAAAGTATTTGTGCAACAGTATTTGTGCCCACAACAATATAGACAAATAACGTAATTTGTAATAAATAAAACAAGACCAAAATGACAAAGTTCCAATCAGTAGAACCGAAGATATTCAATTTTAAATATTAAAGTAAAAATAGCTACAAAAGACATACAGCACACACTGTGGATATTTGGTTATGCTGCATCGGGACAAAGTCACAAGTTCAGTCTGACTGCAATGGAGCATGGGCCGGGTACAGGGACCCAGTTAGGCCTGCTGAACAGAGTACTTTAAATCCTGATTTCCAGAGCGTTGCGAGGATCTGCGTCAAAGATGTGTCGCACAGCTGCAGAGATGTGTCAGTTCTGAGATGCGGCGAGACTGCAATGTTAGGCCTGCGTCCTCATTGTGGATCCTGTCAATGAGGCTTGCGATGCAAAGTCCAGTGTCAAGGATATGGTGCACAGTCGAGGCGATGCGTCAGTTCCAAGGATCTGTGAGGCTGCGATGCAGAGTCTGACATAGTCATCAATACTACCGATGACAAGAGATGTGATGGCCTGCACCGAGGATTTATCACACAGCAGCCGATCTGAAGGCAATGCAGGCTTCGGCGGCAATGTGGGTTTTTGCGATGAGTCTAATCCATGCAATAGCGTCAGCTCTGCTGTGGGCTCTGCTAGATCCACAGAGGCTGGTGAACCCCTCAGCCCACTTCCAAGAGTCCGGGAGCCAGTTGGCAGCACTTGGCAGAGGCGACTCACAGATGGCAGAGTCAAGGTGCAAGGTTGTTGGAGCCCTCAGTCTCTGAGGCTCAAGTCAGGAGGCCAGCCAACTAGCATTTGAAGTCACTCTGGGATTCTGGGTTCAAGAGATGCGGGTCCAGTCCTTCTTACCGAGGCAGGAGGACAGCAGGTAGCAAGTCAGCACAGCAAGGAAGCAGCACAGCAAGGCAGTAGTCTAGCAGGGTGCAGTCCAGCAGAATAGCAGTCCTTCAGTAGCACAGCAGTCCTTCTTCCTTGCAGAGTATCCACAAGTCCAGAAGTGTCCTGAAAAGTTGGTGTCTGAAGTCTAGTATTTATATCCAGTTGTGCCTTTGAAGTGGGGGAGAAGTTTACCTTTGATGTCCCCAGGCATCTTGCCTTCTCTGTCCTGGCTCCAGACTAACTACGGTGGAGGCAGGACACAGCCTATTCAAGTGTAAGTGGGGCTGTGCCCAGCTCCTCACTCCCATCCTGCCAGTGATGGCCCATCCTTGCACACCTAAGCTCCCTATTGTGTGTGACTGTCTATGAGGAATACACAAAGCTCAACTGTCAGTTACACCCAGTCACGTGACCCAGGTACTGGCTGCATGCACTAAATGGCTAAGGCAAGAAAATTCCAACTTTCTAAATTTGTCATTTTCAAAATTGTATTTTAAAATCTGAATTCACCATAAGTTTGGATTTTAAATTCCAATTTCAGGGACACCAAACATGAACTGATCACCTGTTCCCATTTGGAAATTACACTTATAAAATGTAATAAGGTAACTCCAATATTATCCTATGGGAGAGGTAGGCCTTGCAGCAATACTATCAGGACATGTAAAACTTAAAAGTACATTTCCTACTTTTTAAATACATTGCACCCAGTCCTCTGGGCTATCCAGGGCCTACCCAGGGGTGACATATGTATTAAAAAGGAAGGTTTGGGCCTTGCAAAAAGTTTATTTTGCCAGATTGACATGGCAGTTAAAACTGCACACACAGTGTCAGGAACATTGTAGCTCAGATTGGTGTGGCAGGTTTGGCAGGTTTTAAGGCTAAAATGAAGGTTCCGGTTGGCAAGATCACAGAAATATCCATATTGGATGCTAGTTCCTCTGTCTTCTAAAATAGCTGTGAAACAGTTTTTGAACTTACTGAACAGTTCTCCTGAAATCAGCTCGCAAAGTTATGAATGCTCTATGTATGAGAAGAGTCAGTGATCTAGTGTTTGGGCACGCGCGAAATCAGCCACTCTCAACACGCAGGCTCCAGAAACAAACAAGGCACTTCAACTGGATTCTGGGAGGCACAGGTAGTGTCTGAATAGCACGCTTTACCTCTGAAAATAAACTATCATCAATTCGACACTGGAATAGTGTTTCAGCTCGGCGGTTGTGTAGCGCGTTCTAATGTGCATTCTCAGTGAGTTTCTGTGTGTAATCATCCAATAGACTATGCAGACAGAAATTTGTGGCAGACAATTCCTGGCCAAATCTCAGGTAGTGCCTCAGCCATGCACAGAATCAAGTCAGCATTGACTTCCAGATACGGTGAGCAGTTCCATGCTGGTTAGAGACTTTTTTTTTATTTATCACTAAATTAAAACTAGTGTGACACTCAACCGTTTGAGGCACAACTACAGAGAATGATGGCCTAATCATACATGATGCATACATGTTCTTACACAATGAAAACTCCTAAAACTCCAGTGCCATATTTGATCCCGAAAGTCCACAAGAATGCAACAACACCTCCAGGGTGACCTATAATATCTGCGCAAGGGAGTTTATTGGAAAACATGTCAAACTATATTGACTTTATCTTGTAACAGCATATAAGAATTTACCTTCCTATGTAAGGGACAGAGGGGACTTTTAAAGGCTGATTTATGATATCCTCATTGAGGATGACAATGTTTTGATGGCACTTGATATTACCACATTGTATACAAGTATTCAATATGAGGATGGCTTGAGGGCAATGGGTTATTTTTTATAAAGCAGACAGGTCAGCCTGTACACACAGACACAGATGCTTATCACTATGTCTAGGAGGAGTTTAGAATGCAAGTTCTTCCTTTTCGGGGGGGGGGGGTTGTTCCAACAGGTCCGTGAGACTGTGATGGGCACCTTTTTTGTCCCCAGCTTTGCATGCGGCATGTAGGCTGGTGGGAGGAACAGGTGCTCTGCAGAGACCAGAGGGAGGCATGGGATGACCACACTGTAATATGGTCTAGGTTTATAGACGATTTATTTGTGGTATGGTAGAACTCAGTGGAATCTGCAGAACAATTTGTAAGGGAGATTAACACTAAGACTCTGAATCTACAATTCACACACAACCTTAGTACAACTTGTGTGACATTCCTTGATCTGGAAGTTTTTGTACACAATAGCAAGCTGGAAACATGCCTCTATAGGAAAGAAGCCGCAGGTAACACAACTTTACACGCATCCAGTTTTCATCCTGGTCACACAAAAATGAGCATTCCAAAATGGGCAAATGCTTCGTGCGAAGAGAAATTGTAGCATGGAAGTTGAAACACTACACTGTCAGGAAGAATTGAAAGAAAGATTTGTCCTGAAGGGGTAAAGTCTCCAAATGGTAGTTGGAGTGCATACTGTTTGACAAACAGCAAAGTAAGTAGAAGCAAAACAAAACAAAGTTAGAATCATAAACCTATTGAACCATCAAGACAAGAAGCTGAAGGCTTTACTCAGAAAGAATTGGCATCTTATCTAGGCTGATCCTGTAATAGGAAACCTTGAACGTGCAAATCCCCAGATTACATACAAATGATCACCGGTTCTCAAGGGTGCTCTCGTACAAAACAGCCCAGAAATATCAAGTCAGATAAACTGGCTACAGCTTTCAGAAGATGCTCAAGGTGCAATACCTGCAATATAGGCCAGAACACTACTACATATGTGTCCCCATTTAGCACAAAACCATTTAAGATAAGAGGGGCATATCATTGTAAATCGGAGTACGCAGTCTATGTACTTGCAATTTGAGTTATCTGGCTAGCACAACATTAGTTGTCCACAAAAAGATATTGCTGCATATGTGTGCTATCACTAACAATGATCAAACGTATCCAGTGGTAAGTCATTGTGCAGCACATCATCAAAGTGATCCCAATCAAATCAAGTATTACGTAAATGAGGCGGTACCCCTAAACAGGAGAGGGGGAGACCGGGTGAAGACTCTAAGGGAACTTGAGACAAGGTACATATTAGATCTTAATTGTAAAGTGCCAAGTGGTCTCAATTTTAATGAAGAACTACATTATTGTCTAAGAAATGTAATTTTGATGTTATTTAGATATTCATGCAATTGCCCACATGGGCTAGAATGTGCCACCCTATCCTTTTCCTTTTTTTCTTCCCTTCCCTTCCCTTTCTTTTCTCTTTTCTTTTTGCTTTCTATTTTGCTTTTCTTCAGTTTGTATTCCCACCACTTTAAGTGGACTAACAGCGCCCTGGAAATTTGGGCAGGTTAGAGAAAAATAATGACACCAATTGGCTTACGGTATATTAACCTGAGAAGTTTTGAGCTATAAAATGGTGTTCTTTGCCATTGAATAAACACTATATGTTTGGAAATGAGAGCCATAATTGTGAGGGCTTTACCTGAATTGAGCGCATACCCTGAAATAAATCAAGTCGTCCCCTTGATATTGATGTATAGATCAATGAAAATTCAAGCAGCACTGTTGATTTCTTGCAGAGCTGAATAGTTGTGTCCTAAAACTGTATTTGAGCAGCTGGGATGACGTGGGATAAGTATGCGACAATTATAGAAAAATGAAATATGGCTCGAATTTGCTCAAATGATAGCGTATTAGGGGGTAACATTGAGTTTAATATGCAGTTAATTAATTATTAATCAATATGGCAATGAATGTACCATTTGTGATGATGTATTGTAACCAATTTTAAATGATGGGTATCATGATTATATTCAAGATAATGGTGTGGGACAAAGTGTGATGCAGTGAGAAACTTGTGCATCTAAGAATCTAAGAATAAATTAGAAAGCAAGTCTTTTCTCCTTTTTTATTATCAAGGAAACATAAAAGCATTGCCATTGTATGTACATGTCATGAGACCAAGGCCGCTGTGGTCAGCCAAAACAGGTTATGGCAGAAGTGCAATACAATAACTTTTAACAGCAGTAGGTAGGTGTCTGCTTTGATCTTTAGAAGAGAGAGATTGTGTGCGGATATATATATATATTCACTGAAAAAACCACAGGTTGCAGGTACGTTATAGTTAGAAATTAGCATTTAAAAAACCTTAGAAATTCACTGAGAAAGCCACAGGTTTCAGGGATGTTATAGTTAGTTGAACATTTCACTCGTACAAAACCAGAGAAATTCGGCTGTTTTTTTTGGTATTTTCTTGGCAGGATTCGTGTATTGTACGCAAATCCCGCTGGAAAAAAAATGCTTTTTTTGGCCCTGGCGGTCCCTGTGGGACCCCCTGACCAGGCCTAGGGGGTCAGGGTGTTTCTACCCTGTCCCCTTTTCTTTTTATTAACCATTTTCTTCCCTTTTTTCTTGTGACTCGGTTTTACTGAGTCACAAGATGGCTGCCAACACTTCTTGGTTTGGAGTGTTGACAGCCAATCAAAATGAAGCTCGTGATAGGGAGGGTTCGCGGTTCAACCGCGGTCACCAGATATTGATATATTTTTATTTCTCAGGAACTACTGAACGGATTTACACCATTTAAAGCAAAGAGTGCACTCTGGGCCAAGAGCTACCTCTCTGATAGCTTTGGTGTAATTCCGTTCAGCAGTTCGAGCTGTAGCCGCGACAAACGTTTCCTATGGAAATTAACATGGAGAAAACGTGTTTTGGGACCCCCCTTTTTTCTCGGCCTCTGCTTGACAAATCACCCCGAAAATTTCAAGACAGGAGCTGACCGGAGCGCCCCATTAGTGTTGAAAAGTTTGTGAAGATTCGTCATCCGGCGCCAAAGATATTGGCAAAATAAAAACGCTTTTTGAATAGAAACGAGGTCCTAACTATAACTACCTACTGGCCAATAAACTTATTTTGAAACTGACATGCTGTGTGCAGGCTGCTGATCTTGGGATTCTATGAGATTTGCCTTTTTCTGTATTATATGTGGGGGTCCACACCCGCTGTCCCACATGGTGGAAGCGGACGGTTTTTTGTGGAGGATTTGCTTTATATATATATATATATATATATATATATATATATATATATATATATATATATATTCACTGAAAAAACCATAGGTTTCAGGGACGTTATAGTTAGAAATTAGCATTTAAAAAACCTTTGAAATTGACTGAAAAAACCAAAGGTTTCAGGGACGTTATAGTTAGGTGGACATTTCACTCGTACAAAACCATAGAAATTCCACCGTTATAGTTAGTTCAGTTAACTATAACTCGCGCCCCCGCAATGCACTGCTCATGACGTCACATATTACATAATTCATGGCATGGTCAGTGACATCACTGATGACATCACTGAGGTTTTTTTAAATGCTAATTTCTAACTATAACGTGCCTGAAACCTATGGTTTTTTCAGTGAATTTCAAACGTTTTTTAAATGCTAATTTCTAATTATAATGTTCATTAAACCTATGGTTTTTTCAGTGATTTTAAATTATCATTCCATTCTCAACCTAGTGAAAACAGCCGATATCGCCAGTTTTCCAACAATAGCTTCCGCAAAAAAATTCGCCACAAATGAGAGCGACAACTAACGCTAATAATATGCAGAGTTGGCGTTCCCGTGCAAAAATAACACGAAAACACCACTTCCCGATATTTTCAACGAGCAGCCAAATCTGGGGTGCGATCCAAAAACAGGCGATAAGCTGCGTTAGCAGTAAGAATTTAACATCTGCCTTTTACTGGTGTAAAACAGGATGACAACCTACAGTGTGAAAGGGAGCCCAGCCCATAACCACATCTAAAGACCAACACATGTCATAGATCTACTGACCATGCAGCTCCGACACCCAAGAAGGCCACAACACCCACTGCCATCACCCTCAGGACCTCCCCCCCGGACCACCCTCCTCCCTACTACCACCGAGGCAGCGCAGAACAGGACAGCGGACCCTCCAAAAATGGCATGGTCCCTCAGCCACACAATAGCTAGATGTTGGGAGATGTGGCAACCAAGTATGTGTGAAGGACGCAAGTCACCCATCAATAAAAATGCACACAATACCAAGTGTAGCGGTGATGTGGTGGACAGACCTCACTATGCAGAGCACAAACCTCTCCATGTGGACATATACTGCTGGTGCTTGTAGTGTTGTGGACAATAGACGCAACCATGTTACCTCAGGCAGTTGGGAAGATCTCGGTCATGTAGCTGTGTTGTCCCCCCAGATCGGAAGCGGAGGGGGCTGGTCCAACATACCCCACTCCAGCATAGGAGTATGAATAAATAGGCTGGGGCTCTGGGCGTGGTTCACTTGTGGGAAGGCCAAAGCGTCTGCCAGGGCGGCAGCCCTCACCCTGCCACAAGGCCTCCGCCGTGACCGTTGACCTCCTCGACACAGGCCCCCTGCAAACCCAGCAGCAGAGCACCACAGACTTATGTCTGTACAGACTACTGCCTTCGATCTACACTGCGGACAGCAGGGCTCACAATTCAGATCGAGTCCCGATTGCAGATGACGCAGTCCAGTAGGCAAGAGACATTGCTCCCAGTGCGGCCCGCCCGGACCACACATCATCGCAGGCTGCGCACACGCTGAGTGCTTCAGGTGCCACTAACTCAGTGAACCACAAGTCATCGCCACATAGCCTTATTAAGGCAGAATTCATTAGACAAAAGACATTGCTACCAGTGTGGCCCGGCCAGACCACGCATCATCGCAGGCTGCGCACACGCTGAGTGCTTCAGGTGCCACTAACTCAGTGCACCACAAGTCAACGCCACGTGGACTTATTAAGACAGAATTCATTAGGCAAAAGACATTGCTACCAGTGCGGCCCGCCTGGACCACGCATCATCGCAGGCTCCACACACGCTGGTTGCTTCAGGTGACACTAACTGTACAGCTCAACTCAACGCCACGTGGCTGTGGGACCTTGCTGACCGCTGCCTCCGGCCTACACTGCGGTCATCAGGGCTCACATTTAAAATTGACTCTTGATTCATTAATTGCAGAGTCCAGTAGGCAACTAAGTATTATGTCCCTAAAACCTACATAATATCCTTTTAGTATCCTTGCTTCAAGAACTTGTTTTATATCAGTTATAGCTTTAGTACAATGACCAAATTCATCTTGCAAGTCCAAAGGAACACTGAATGGCAGTCTACACTGCGGACAGCATAGCTCACAATTTGAATTCAGTCTTGATTTATTAATTGCAGACAGAATTGTACTCTATGTCCTCGAATTTTGTCAAGAGGAGGTGACAAAAAGCATTCCTTGATGTCTGTGCTGACTACACGATCTACACTGCAGTCAGCAGGGCTCACAATTCAGATCGAGTCGCGATTGCAGATGACGCAGTCCAGTAGGCAAGAGACATTGCATCATCGCTGGCTGCGCACATGCTGAGTGCCACACCTACCACTAACTCTATGCAGCTCAAGTGAACGCCACATGGCTGTGGACTCTTCCTGACCACTGCCTCCGGCCTACACTGCGGTCAGCAGGGCTCACAATTCAGATCGAGTCGCGATTGCAGATGCAGTCCAGTAGGCAAGAGACATTGCATCATCGCTGGCTGCCCACACGCTGAGCGCCACACCTACCACTAACTGTATGCAGCTCAAGTCCACACCACGTGGCTGTAGGCCCTTCCTGACTGCTGCCTCCGGCCTACACTGTGCTCAGCAGGGCTCACAATTCAAATTCAGTCTTCATTCATTAATTTCAGAGTGCAGTAGGCAACTAACTATAACGTCCCTGAAACCTACATATTTCGACAGTGTATTCCATAAATGTTTCATCTTTTGTTCCATACACCTACACTGCAGTTAGCAGAGCTCACAATTTAAATTGAGACATGATTTATTTATTGCAGACAGAATTGTACTCTATGTCCTCGAATTTTGTAAACAGGAAGTGACTAAAAGCATTCTTCGATGTCTGTGCTGACTACTGCCTTCGATCTACACTGCGGATAGCAGGGCTCACAATTCACATCGAGTCGCGATTGCAGATGACTCATTCCAGTAGGCAACAGACATTGCTCCCAGTGCGGCTCGCCTGCACCACGCATCATTGCTGGCTACGCACACGCTGAATGTTTCTGATGCCCCTATCTCAGTGCAGCACAACTCATGGACCCTTTATGATACAATTTTTTGTGTATAATTTCACATCTGCTGCCCCTACCTCAGTGTACCACAAGTCATTGGACCCTTTACGATACAATCTTGTGTGTATTATTTCACATCTGTTGCCCCTACCTTAGTGCAGCATAAATCATTGACCCTTTATGATTGAATCTATGTGTCTGATCCAATGATTACTGTTGTACTTGTTGCCAGCACCAACCATTCCCGGAGGGCTGGCTTACACTCACCCCACACGCATCCAGCACAGACGTCACTGGACATGTGACCCTGGTAATAAAAATGAGTCAAGCGCACCTGCCCGTACCCAGTTCCACAATCTATCTGTGTCCGTGTGTTCATTATGTATGCAAGATGCCGCCCTGGGCCCTACCACATTACATTGTGCTGTGGACAGCGTATGCAACCATGTTACCTCTGGCAGTGGGGAAAACTTCGGTTATGTAACTTTCTCTCGGTCATTGTACAAGTACGTACGTAGAGACTGGATCATTAGAGTACTGCAAGGAGAGTGTATAGTGAATTTATAAGTGCTTGGGGATTGGCGGAGTAATTCTATAAGTACATATGTTGGCGCAGCCTAACCCCGAACACAAGCTTGGCTCTAATTGGCTGCCCTCCATGTGCCAAAAACTGAAACTTAAACTTTCCATGGCCCTGTATTGCTACAGCTGCAACACTCCACTGAATGTGCAATAAACATTCATATCCACACAGATGTGTCATGTCCACCATCTTTCATGTGTGGAACTATGGATGAATGTAGGGTCAGTGATTCCCCGTACCTTCCATGTTGGCCATGTTGTGGGACTTGGCTCACGGAGTGACACATTGGCGCTTGCGACCCGGGTGACGTCAGCACTACAACAGGGACACACGCATCAGTTGATTCCTCATACAGCCCAGGATGGAGCCACGCCCATAGCTCCGGAGTCATTCTTCACAGCCTCATGCAGGACTGGCAAATGCCAGGCCAGCCCACTCCTCTTACGCTTACAGGGAAGGACAACAACGCTACATGGCCCAGATTTTCATTGCAGTGATCTGCTGGTCACACCCTAGTTGTCAGTACGCCACAGCCACTCCCTCACGGCTAGTATACACCCACACCACACCCATCCAGCACACGCGTCACAGAACACGTGACCCTGCCAATAAAAAAGACCGGGCGCACGTGCTCGACGCCATTTCAGAGTTGCTCGCACCGGATACACTGCGGCCGGCACAGGCACGCCGGCACGGGACGGTGATTTTCGGTCCACTGAGGTACGGGTACTGTAACTGCTGAGCGGGTGTGGAGCCTGCGGTGATGGCCCATCCCGGCGGTCTGGACAGCTCAGGTTTTGGGTGCCCTGCTGGAGCGCAGTGTAGGCCTGAGCCAACAGACAGCGCAGGCCTACCGCCATGTGGTGTTGCCTCGCTGGTCACAGTGTTAGTGGCATCGCAAGGGCTGAGCGGGTGTGCAGCCTGCGATGAAAAGCCCGGTGCACTGGTATGTCCTTTGCCATGGCGAAATCAAGAACCAGCACCAAATGTGAGACCTGGTGGCCTGCGGAGCGGGGCTGCATGACATGTAGGGTGCGGTGTCCGCGGGCCCAGGGCTTGGGGCTTGCAGCGGCACGTAGTAGGCCCTCTTTTCTACACGCAGGTTGCGAAAGGTGAGCAGAGAGGCTTGTTAGTGCAGCGGCGGGCAGCCACCTCCGGGCAGTGGGAGTGGATGGGGTGCAGCAGCCTGGGTGCACAGCGGCGGACAGTTACCTCCGGGCAGTGGGAGTGGATGGAGTGCAGCAGCCTGGGTGCACAGCAGCGGGCAGACACCTCTGGGCAGTGGAAGTGGATGGGGTGCAGCAACCTGGGTGCGCAGCGGCGAGCAGACACTTCTGGGCAGTGGAAGTGGATGGGGTGCAGCAGCCTGGATGCACAAAGGCGGGACAGAGAATTAGGCATGTGCAGTTGTATGTACTCTGCCATTACTGATTACATACTACGTTTCAGATGAGTAAGCTTGAGGGCTCCACTATGTCCCGGCACGTTGTTGGAGACACACCGGTGACGGAAAGGTGAGCTGTGAGGGTTTTGTCCACAGTGTCGGCACTCACTGTCCCTCTCCATCTCTTCCTTTCAGTCCCTCACACTCTTTCTCTGTCCCTTCCTCTCTCTCTCACTCTATCTCTTCCTCTCTCTCACACTGTTTTTTTCTTTCTCTCTCTCTATCTCTCTCTCTCACGTTTCCTCTGTTTCTCTCTTCCTCTTTCTCACACTGTTTCTCTCTTTCTCTCTCTCTTCCTCTCTCTCACTGTTTCTCTCTCTCTTCCTCTCTCTCTCTCACTCGTTCTCTCTTTCTCTCTGTCTACCTCTCACTCTTTCTTTCTTTCTTTCTCTCTCTCTTCCTCTCTCTCTCTCCTTTGATGGACGCATGACGCACAATCTTATCTTGCTTTTTGTCTAGCAGGCTGTGATTCACAGATTGACGACCCCCACCCCAGACACGGACCTCCCGCCACGAGGCGATGACTTCAGTTCCACTGAGTTAGTGCCACCAGAGCTGAGCGCGTGTGCAGCCTGCGATGATGCGTGGCCATCCTGCAATCAACAACCGCTCTGAATTGTGAGCTCGGCTTGACCGCGTGTAGGCAACGCCTGAGGAGGTTGCTTCAGCACGTGGCGGACCCTCTTAGACACACGCCGGTGGCGGAAGGTGAGCAGAGAGCCTTGTTTCCGCAGCAGCGAGCAGTCACCTCTGGGCGGTGGGAGTGGATAGTGTGCAGCACCCTGGGTGCACAAGAGCGGGCAGACACCTCCGAGCAGTGGAAGTGGATGGGGTGCAGCAGCCTGGGTGCACAGGAGCGGGCAGACACCTCTAGGCAGTGGGAGTGGATGGGATGCAGCACTCTGGGTGCGCAAGAACGGGCAGTCACCTCCGGGTAGTGGGACTGGATGGGGTGCACCAGCCTGGGTGCACAGCAGCAGGCAGACACCTCTGGGCAGTGGGAGTGGATGGGATACAGCAGCCTAGGTGCGCAGAGGCGGGCAGACACCTCTGGGCGGCGGGAGTCGATGGGGTGCAGCAGCCTGGGTGCGCAGGGGCGAAACAGAGAATTAGGCGTGTGCAATTGTATGTACTCTGCCATTACTGATTCTATACTATGTTTCAGATGACTAAACTTGAAGACTCCACTATGTCCCGGCACGTGGTTGGAGACACACCGGTGGCAGAAAGGTGAGCTGTAAGGGTTTTCTCCACAGTGTCAACACTCACTCTCCCTCTCCATCTCTTCCTTTCTGTCACTCACACTCTTTCCCTCTCTCTCACTCTGTATCTCTTCCTTTCTCTCTCTCACACTCTTTCTCTCTTTCTATGTCTCTTCCTCTCTCTCTCATTATTTCTTTCTCTCTCTCTTCCTCTCTGTCTCACTCTTTCTCTCTCTCTCTACCTCTCTCTCACACTGTTTCTCTCTTTCTCTCTCACTTCCTTGTATCTCACTCTTTCTCTCTTTCTCTATCTCTTCCTATCTCTCTTTCTCTGTCTTCCTCTCTGTCTCACTCTTTCTTTCTCTGTCTCTTCCTCTCTCTCACTCTTTCTCTCTCTCTCTCTCCTTTCATGGATGCATGATGCACAATCTTATCTTTCTTTTTGTCTTGCAGGCTGTGATTCACAAATTGTCGAGGGATGGCACACCATACCTGTACCTACTTTTATTTTGTTGTTTTGTTTAAATAAAATGTTTTATATGTAAATCCATAGATGACTGAGATTCTTATTTGCCCAACCTCACATGCATCTTCTTTACTATAATTGTGCGACATGAGCCAATTTGTTACGTTCCAGATTTCCTAACGTTGCTGTCACATTTGTTTGTGTGGGGGGGAGGTGAGGGGGATGGCGGACAAGGGGCTGGTGGCGGGGGGTGTCGGAGCAGTGTTGGGTGTCCGAGCTGCATGATCGTTGGCTCCATTGCATCTGTTGTCATTCACGTATGGCTCTGGGTGGGTTCCCTTTCATATTGCAGGTTGTAGTCCCACTTTACACCAGCTCAGAGCAGGTGTAAACTTTCTGCTACTAACGCACCTTATCGCCTGTTTTGTACTCTCTTCGACGATCTTGCTGGTGGTTGAGACACTTGCGAAGTGATGTGTTCGCTGCTTTTTGCATGAGAATGCCTACTCTACATCTCATTAGCAATATTTGCCGGACTCATCCGTGACGATGCTTTTTGAGGCTGCTATCGCTGGTAAACTGGTGATATGGGCTGTTTGCTCCAGCTTGTGAATGGTGCGTTAAATTTATCACCATTTTGGTTGCGATAAAGTGCCGTTAACTCGGCGATATGTCCTTGAGAATATACCCCTCGGTGTTTGAAAGACTTAAGAAGTACTCAAGTGCTGCGCTGAGAGCCGCGCACCCATCGCTTTCACAAGTTTGCTATGACAGGGCGGGAGAGAGCGAGGGAGAGAGACGGAGTGAGATAGCACAAGCAGCGCAAGGCCGCACGGGCACCTGGCTCCACATACCAACATGTGTGTGTGCATCGCCATCCGTGCACAGGCAATTCCCCCACAATGCAGCCCACACACAAATCAATCACAGAACATCAGCAATGAAGGCAATGTGGTACAAAACTCCCCTCATACGGGTTCTGTGTCCTGTGTGTGTGGTGGGGTGATGGCTGCATGGCTGTGTGCCCCTGACTCATCAGACTGAGTAGGTGATGGGGCTGCATCAGATGTCGTCCAGCACCTATGCAAAAACAATGTCTGGCTCACAGAGGCAGAGCTTGCCAAAGGGATACACCCCCGTTGCACATGCAACAGTCAGTTCTACCCTGTGTTGGGACGAGGCTCATTGTGGCACACGAGTGGACACTTTTTACAACACACCTCCCAGTTAGACACCAGTGGAGTGGCATAGGCTTTATTGGCATGTGTGTGTGAGTACGGACGAGGCAACGGCCACAACAGGCACGGACATGCTTAAGACACTTACACGCAGCATGGGTACATGTCGAGGGGCAGATGATGTTGGGCCTGAAATGGACAAGATTTATCACATATGGCAAAGCTCACAGCCCACCTTGCCTTGCTCCCCAACAACTTATATTTCCTAGGAACACCCAAATGCAAAGCCTCGCAGTACCACACCAGCCTTGACTGACATTGAAATCTACCTCTCAGTGTAAAAAATGAGACCACAAAGTGTGCACATAACATTTCTTCTTTTTTGTGTGGAGGATATGCCACAGCTCTGAGCAATGATTTGAATGTGTGTACAACGTTGTGGGACAGGGGTTGCTGTTTTCGTGGGTATCAACGCCATCCCATGCGGGGGTACCACAGGCAGGGGCTTCTATGTGTGGGCTGTGGATAAGTCGGATGGTTTATTTGGCGTCTGCACAGTGCCCCGTGTGAGGGTTCACGACTCACTGTACGTGGGGTCTGCATGGTGCTCTGCCTCTGGGGTGCAGCAATTGTCTGCTCTGCCGACAGTGATCAGGTGTGAGGGTCCGACAGGTTCACATGTCGTGCTACATGGCCATGTGTATGCTCTCACCGAGAAGTGTGTCGGAATTGGCAAAGTGCCCAAACGACGCTGTGTTACTTGGACCATGGACCTGCGTCGCCTTGGACAGGTGTGTGTGCACACGTATTATTCCACGCACATGCATCCAGAGCTCGACCGAAGGGAGACGTGTCCTCTGTTTTGGTGGGATATGTGAGCAATCCCCACTGTGCAACAAGTTGTTGGACCATGTGCTGTGGGTGGCAATAGGATGTGGCTGCAGGTACGTAGTTACTCGTCCATGAATGCCCGTGCAGCTTCATGTGCAATGTGTTCCAATAGTACGTCGTTGTCGTGTTCAAGGAACACCAGGGTGAGCCAATCCATTAGGTGGTCCGGGCAGGTGTGCTCAGCCCACGCCGTCTCACCGATCCGCAACACAGCCCAATAGGGGAGTGCCTCGATGTGGTCACTGCACACGAGAAATTGTGCCATCTCCCATGCACAACTACCAATACATACGCAGTATGTCAACGCATCCCATGCACGGCTGTCTCGGTTACACTCTTATTCGTTATCCAACAGGGGGCGCAAACACAAGTCATAGTCCAATTCATCAACAGTTGTGTTGGATAGGCAGACATCCATGGGACACTCCAATGTGCATGTTCGGCAGTGGAACCAGGGCTGGACGCAGGTGACGTGGGCAATGCAGAAGCTGAGCCTGTAACTGATCCACATTCCATCTCTGTTAAGTTAATAACACATGCATTTTTTACTGTCACCCCTTCTCCACTATTTCCAGACTGAGCATAATTTCCAAACGTGCCACATTTTGTTTATCTCGCCGGAATAGATATACAAATGGAAATTAACGCTACATCGAATTTTCAAAACCATACAGGGCCATATTCACAAGAATGGCGATAACATTATCGCCGCTTTAGCGGCAGGAAACTGCCGCTAAAGCGGCGATAATGTTATTGCTGGTCTTGAGAATATAGCCCACAGTCTTTACAGATGACAACTTACACTTTTTCTTTGTGAAAAACTCCTAAACATATATAAAGTACTTGTTTAACAACTAGTTACACATTATGCATATTTTAGAACCAATAAAACACCAGACTTTACTAACACTATGTTATTTAGAAATAAAAAATACTTTCAAAGTTAAAAATTTCGTCTCAAATACTTAACCACTACTACAAAACATATAACACACCTTCTTAATTTCTAATTTACCTTCCTTGTTGGTTTGCCGATTTCAAATGTCACAAACGCATGCAATTCTTTTCTTGTCACACAGTACATGTAATGCACCACTTTCATCAAGAATGGAACCAGTAATGGCACAATTTCCCTGTTGCTCCACACATAAATCCATGTAAAGAACAAATCAGAATTGTTCCTTATTTTTTTTAGATTGCAAAACCTCTCTTTATTGCTTATTTTTGAACTTTCCATATAAACTGTTTTGTTAAGGACACATACAGGTGAAAAGTTCAAGGTATTTTATCAACACTTTCTAGAACATTCTACAACACGTGCAGGTTAAAAGTGCCCCATTTTTTTAAACCTACCGATATTTTTTTTTTGCAACATTTTCTTCTACATTTAACGGCACGTGGAGGTCAAAAGTTCACCATTCTTTCAAGTTTGAACTGCACCTTCCAAATACAATTAGCAGGTGTGGTTGAGCTGAGCAAATTTCATCCTATAATATGTACTCCACGTATAAACTGCTTTTTTATTAGCCAATCACAAAGATGCTTTTCATCAAAACTAATATACACCCTACTTTTTAGGACACAATACATTTCATCTCCCAATCCGTTAACGTTTTGTATGTAAAAAAAAAGTAGTTCCCCATGTTTAAACATATCTCTTATTCTACGAATGGACTGCATGAGCTACAGACATTTATCCATATCTTCTAGCCATACCTTCAAAATGCTAGTGTGGATTGTAGGACATAACTATGTTTTCTGGTGCAAGAGGTATGCAGAACAGAGACGTATTGACTTAGACCTAGGTTTACAAAATGTGCACATTAAATGGTTTGCACAGAAAGGATTGAAGTGGCACCAATTGCTCCCTTTGGTTAAAACCTGTTTGCATCTCCAACACCCTGATCTCATGATTGTGCACTGTGGTGGTAACGACCTAGGCACATTGACTGGGTAGGTTTGGAAATGCTTATGAAGGACACCTTTGGACAATTGATGTTACTTTTGCCTCAAACTGTCTTTGTATATTCCAATATATGCCAAAGACAGAAGTGGAAATGGTCAAACCAATTTTGTCATAAGATTGAAATATCTAGGAAGAATGTCAACAAAGCTGTGTCTGCATACCTCAGAGACCATAGAATGGGGTCGATTTACAACAACAACATACGTTTTGATATCGCTGATAACTACAGAAGTGATGGAGTACACTTCACAGATGAGGGAAACCGAATTTTCCTGATTAACCTGAAGCTGTGCATTCGCACTTACATGTAGCTCCAACTAATAAACACAAAGGCTCTTTTTAGAGCCACCTTATATTCCCAATTTCGGCTTGCAGAGTGTCAGCTGCGGTTCGGCTAGCAGAGGGACCCCTGCGGGCCGTTGGGCAGGCTCGCAGAGGAAGAGCTGCGGCCCGTGGGCTCAGCTCGCAGAGGGAGGCCTACGAGCTGTTGGCTCGCAAAAGCATAGCACCGTACTGGCTCGCAGAGGGAGAGCTGTGGCCTGACTCGCAGAGGGAGACCAACGGGCCAACAGGCCTGCTAGCAGACACACAGCTATCAGTTAACGGGCTGGCTCGCAGATATACAGCTGCGAGCCCTCGGCACTGCAACCCGATGGGCTAACTCACAGAGGGAGAGTAACGGGCCGACGGGCCTGCTAGCACAGACACAATCAATCAATCAATCAATCATGTCACTTATAAAGCGCACTACATACCCGCGAGGGTCTCAAGGCACTGGGGGAAGAGGGGGGTGGTGCTGCTACTGATCGAAGAGCCAGGTCTTGAGGAGTCTTCTGAAGGCCAGTAGGTCTTGGGTCTGTCGGAGGTTGGTGGGGAGGGTGTTCCAGGTCTTGGCGGCGAGGTGGGAGAAGGATCTGCCGCCGCCGGTCGTTTTCCGGATGCGGGGACTGTGGCGAGGGCGAGGCTGGTCGAGCGGAGCTGG
Source organism: Calotriton arnoldi (assembly GCA_963921515.1). Lineage (NCBI taxonomy): Eukaryota > Metazoa > Chordata > Amphibia > Caudata > Salamandridae > Calotriton > Calotriton arnoldi. The sequence continues at coordinate 760,799 of CAWUFW010008084.1, forward strand.
CGGGTGGGGGTGTAGAAGCTGAGTCGTCTGTTGAGGTAGGCTGGTCCGGAGTTGTGGAGTGCTTTGTGTGCGTGGGTGAGGAGCTTGAAGGTTATCCTCTTGTTGACAGGGAGCCAGTGCAGGTCTCTCAGGTGGGGTGTGATGTGGCTGCGTCGGGGGATGTCGAGGATAAGACGTGCAGAGGCGTTCTGGATGCGTTGCAGCCGTCTCAGGAGCTTAGCCGTCGTTCCTGCGTAGAGGGCGTTTCCGTAGTCCAGCCTGCTGGTGACGAGGGCCTGGGTGACTGTTTTTCTTGTTTCGGTGGGGATCCACTTGAAGATCCTGCGGAGCATTCGGAGGATGTTGAAGCAGGATGAGGAAACGGCGTTGACCTGCTTAGTCATGGAGAGGGTGGGGTCGAGGATGACCCCTAGGTTGCGTACGTGGTCGGTGGGTGGCGGGGCTGTTCCCAGTGATGTTGGCCACCAGGAGTCGTCCCAGGCTGAAGGGTTGGAACCAAGGATGAGGACCTCCGTCTTGTCCGAGTTCAGCTACAAGCTAACCGGGGTACTCACAGAGGTAGAGCTGCGGGCCCCACGGCTCGCAGACACAGAGCTGCGAGCCGACGTACTTGCTTCTAAAGGCATACCCGCGAGCTGATGATGTGGGGAGAGGGACCGTGAAAGGGGTATCTCGCACAGACAGAGCTGCAGTATATTTTTAGTGTTGCCTCGCAGAGGTAGAATTACGGATCCGATGCCTTTTAGAGGGAGAGATGCGAGCTGACGGACTGAGTCACAAAATGGCTCACAGCTCGCAGTCGCAAAGCTGCGAGCCGACGGACTCGCTTCTAAAGGCATAGCCGTGAGCTGGTGATGTGGGGAGAGGGATCGTGAAAGGGGTATCTCGCACAGACAGAGATGCAGTATATTTTTAGTGTTGCCTCGCAGAGGTAGAACTATGGACCTGATGCCTTGTAGAGGGAGAGTTGTGAGCTGACGGACTGAATCACAAAATGGCTGCCAACACTTCCTAGTTTCAACAGTTCGCAGCCAATCAGACGCAAGCTTGTGCTCGTAACGATTTAGCCAATCAGATGTCAGAATTCTTAAATATCGATACCTGGAAAATTTGATATTTCTCTAAAACTACTTAACGGATTTACCTGGTTTAAACAAAAGCATGCTTTCTGGAACAAGACCTTTCTCTGTGCCAAATTTGGCATAATTCCGTTCAGCAGTTTGACCTGTAGCCTTGTCTAAAGTTTCCTATGGAAATTGCATGGAGAAAGCACGTTTTGGGACCCCCTTTTTCTTAGCCTCCCTTGACGAATGCCCTCCAAACTTTTAGGATAGCAGCTGACCTGAAGAGAGGAACTTTTTGGAAAATTTCGTAAAGATTCGTCAAACGACACCAAAGTTATAAGCACATCAAAAAATGCTTTTCCTATGGAAACGTGGTCCTAACTATAACTACCTACTGGCGGTCGCCAGTAGGTAGTTATAGTTAGGACCTCGTTTCTATTCAAAAAGCGTTTTTTCTTTTGCCAATATCTTTGGCGCCGTATGACGAATCTTCGCGAAATTTTTAAAACTAATGGTTCATTCAGGTCAGCTCCTGTCTTGAAAGTTTTGGGGTGATTCGTCAAGCAGGGGCCGAGAAAAAAGGGGTTCCCAAAACATGTTTTCTCCATGTTAATTTCCATCGGAATTTTGGAACAGGCTACAACTTGAACTGCTGAACGGAATTACACCAAATTTGGCAAAAAGGTAGCTCTTGGTTCAGAAAGCGCCCTTTTTTTAAATGGTGTAAATCCATTCAGTAGTTGCTGAGAAATTAAAAAAGTTAAAATGTATATATCTGAGCACCGAGGAGGATTTGCGAACCCTCCCGAGCACGAGATTCATTCTGATTGGCTGCCAACACTCCAAACCAGGAAGTGTTGGCAGCCATCTTGTGACTCGGTAACCGAGTCACAAGAAAACAGCAAAAAAAAAGATGAAAAACAAGAAAAGGGGGCAGGGTAGAAACACCCTAACCTCCTAGGCCTGCTCAGGGGGTCCCACAAGGACCCCCAGGGCCAAGAAAAGCATTAAAAAGAAAAAATCAGCCGAATTCGCGCTGGGTGCGCAAATCCGGCTGAGAAAATAAGCCCCCGGGTGGGCCAGGTCCCGGGGGCAATGTGTAATTATATAGCCACCTCCCTGGGGCTTTATCCATAATGTGCAGGGGGCATGCAGCCCCGCCGCAGCCCCGGGGACCACCACCTTCCCGGGGCTTTATTTATATATAGGTGGGGGGCCTCGTGGGCCCCCCACAAGCCCTGTCGACCGCCACCTCCCCGGGGCTTTATTAAAATAAGGGTGAGGGCCTCGTGGGCCCCCCAAGGACCACCACCTCCCCGGGCTTCATTCAAATAAGGGCGGGGGCCTCGCAGGCCCCCCCAAGCCCCGGGGACCACCACCTCCCCGGGGCTTTATTAAAATAGGGTGGGGGGGCCTCGTGGGCCCCCCCATACCCCGGGGACCGCCACCTCCCCACAGCTTTGACAAATAATTAGTGTGGGGGGCTCGAACTCCCCCACACTGCCCCAGGTATTGAATATGTAAATTCGGGGGTCCATTGCGGCCCCCCGGGGACCACCAGTGATGTCACTGACCATGTCATGAGTGATGTAATACGTGACGTCATCAGCAGTGCATTGCGGAGGCGCGAGTTATAGTTACCTCAACTAACTATAACGCCTAATTTCTCTGGTTTTGTACGAGTGAAATGTCCAACTAACTATAACTTCCCTGAAACCTGTGTTTTTTTCCAGTGAATTTCTAAGGTTTTTTAAATACTAATTTCTAACTATAACGTCCCTGAAACCTATGGTTTTTTCAGTGAATATATATATATATATATGTATATATATATATATATATATTATCTACTGGCGGTCGCCAGTAGATAGTTATAGTTAGGACCTATTTTCCATAGGAAATCCGCAACATTCTATTTGAAATAACGTTGGCGCCGGTTGACGAATCTTCGCGAAAGCTTCCAACTTGTTGGGGCGCTCCGGTCCGCTCCTATCCTGAAAGCCTCGGGGTGATTCGTCAAGCGGGGGCCGAGAAAAAAGGGGGGTCCCAAAACGCGTTTTCCCCATTCATTTTTCCATAGGAACCGTTCATCGCAGCTACAGCCCGAACTGCTGAACGGAATTACACCAAATTTGGCAAAGAGGTAGCCCTTGGTTCAGTGTCGTGCCTTTTGCTTAAATGGTGTAAATCCGTTCAGTAGTTCCTGAGAAAATCAAAAGTAAAGTCACATATATATCTATGGCCGAGTAGGGTCCGCGTACCCTCCCAATCACGAGCTGCATGCTAATTGGCTGTCAAGTGGCTGTCAACACTCCAAATCAGGAAGTGTTGGCAGCCATTTTGTCCCTCGGTAGAACCGAGGGACAGAAACAAGTGCGCAAAGCGCAAAAAGGGGGCAGGATAGAAACACCCTGACGCCCTAGGTCTGCTCAGGGGGTCCCACAAGGACCCCCTGGGCAGAAAAAAGCATTTTTTTTAAAAAAAAATCGGCGGGATGCGCTTAGGGTGCGCGGATCCCGCCGATAAAAAAAAAAAATCGAAGCGCGGTCTCTCGCGCTTCGATGCTAATTTGCCCCCGGGTGGCCCAAGTCCCGGGGGCATGCGAGGGTGGGTTTAGATTTTATGGGGGCCTCTAAGGCCCCCAAGCCCGGGGACCGCCACCCCCGGGGCTTTAAATAAAAAATGGTGCGGGAGGGCTCTCCGCCCTCCCGCAGCCCCGGGGACCGCCACTTCCCCGGGGCTTCTTTTTTTTAATTTAATGACCTGTGTGGAGGGGGCTCCAGTCCCCCCACACGCCCCGGGGACCGCCACCTCCCCGGGGCACTAACAAATTTAAAATGGGGGTCCGTTTTGGACCCCGAAGCCCGGGGACCACCACCTCCCGGGGCTTTGCAGATGTGGGGAGGGGGCCACACGGCCCCTCCTGGAGCCAGTGATGGCCCTGGGGACCACCACCCCCAGGGCCGGCTCCTGCAGTGTCCCGGGGTGCCTACCCCCGGGACACTGTAGTTTGCTATGGCAGGGCGGGAGCCTCGCGGCTCCCGTCCTGTCATAGCAAACTGCTTGAATTTTGGAAGAGAGAGCAGGAAACCTGCTCTCTCTTCCAAAATTCAAAGCAGATTGCTTTTCCACACGGGGAGCTGCATCTTAGCAGCTCCCCATGTGGAAAAGCAATGCCGGCTCCCGAGGGACGCGGGGAGCCGGCGGGACCGTGGGGGGATTGGGGACCCCCCCCACAGTCCCCAACAGAGAGGGCCAGCCCCGGGGATGGGGTCCCCGGGGCAAGTAGTGGCCCGGGAGGGGGGCCACGCGGCCCCCCTCCACCAAAAAAAAAATCATTATTAAAAAAAATAAAGGCCTGCCCCGGGGATGGGGTCCCCGGGGCAAAGGAGGCCTGAGGAGGGGGCCACGCAGCCCCCTCCTTAAAAAATCAAAAAGTGTGGCCATGCCCCGGGGGATGGGGTCCCCGGGGCCGGAATCGACCACGGGAGGGGGCCATGCGGCCCCCTTCCCGTTTCCTTTTTTAAAAGGGGTAAGGCCCTGGGGGATGGGGTCCCCAGGGCCCAAAAAAAGGAAAAAGAAAGGGGGGCCACACAGTCCCCTTTCGGGAAAAAAAATAATTTAAAAAAAAAAACGATTGTGCCGCATGCCCTGCCCCCTTCCTTTACCACTATGCAAACGCGCCCCCTGGCGCGTTTGCAGAGGGGGAATGAATTCCCCTTGAATACTGGGGGTCCCTGGGGGCCAACTAGCCCACCAGGAACCTCCAGTAAGCGCCAGGGGGCTGCGTTGCAGAGAGGTGTACAGAGGCCACGCCCCTTTTACACCTCTCTGCAACGCAGCTCTGTGGCGCTTTTGGAGGTACATGGTGGGCTAGTTGGACTCCAGGGACCCTCAGGATTCAAGGGGACTTAATCCCCCAACTTAAACGCGCCACGGGGCGCGTTTGCACAGTGGTGAAGGGAGGGGGCGGGGCTTCAGGTGACATGTGTGCAAACAGGCCCCGTGGCGCGTTTTAAGATGGGGAATTAAATCCCCTTCAATCCTGAGGGTCCCTGGGGGCCAACTAGCCCACCAGGTACGTCCAGAAAGCGCCACAGAGCTGGGTTGCAGAGAGGTGCCAAAAGGGGGGTGGCCTCTGAACACCTCTCTACAACGCAGCTCTCTGGCGCATACTGGAGGTATCTGGTGGGCTACTTGGCCCCTAGGGACCCTCGGGATTGAGGAGGAATTAATTCTCCAACTTAAAACGCGCCACAGGGCGTTTGCAGACATGTCACCTCAGGCCCCACCCCTTCCTTCACCATTGTGCAAATATTCCTCTAAAATCAGCCGAACTACGAATTCCGATTTACTCACCTGTTATCAGGAGAGACCTCAGTGCTGCATCTTTGAGCCCAGTACTGATCCTGAAAAGTAATTTTAACCGTACTTACCAGTAACTTGAATTTCCTTCCATAGGATATCATTGCCTGCTTTTTGCTGAAAAAGTTTCTAAGTGTCGATTTTTGAAACATAAAAATATTCCTCTAAAATCAGCAGAACTACGAATTCCGATTTACTCACCTGTTATCAGGAGAGACCTCAGTGCTGCATCTTTGAGCCCAGTACTGATCCTGAAAAGTAATTCTAACCGTACTTACTAGTAACTTGAACTTCCTTCCGTAGGATATCATTGCCTGCTTTTTGCTGAAAAAGTTTCCAAGTGTCGATTTTTGAAACATACAAATATTCCTCTAAAATCAGCAGAACTACGAATTCCGATTTACTCACCTGTTATCAGGAGAAACCACAGTGCTGCATCTTTGAGCCCAGTACTGATCCTGAAAAGTAATTTTAACCGTACTTACCAGTAACTTGAATTTCCTTCTATAGGATATCATTGCCTGCTTTTTGCTGAAAAAGTTTCTAAGTGTCGATTTTTGTAACATCCAAATATTCCTCTAAAATCAGCCGAACTACGAATTCCGATTTAGTCACCTGTTATCAGGAGAGACCTCAGTGCTGCATCTTTGAGCCCAGTACTGATCCTGAAAAGTAATTTTAACCGTACTTACCAGTAGCTTGAATTTCCTTCTATAGGATATCATTGCCTGCTTTTTGCTGAAAAAGTTTCTAAGTGTCGATTTTTGTAACATCCAAATATTCCTCTAAAATCAGCCGAACTACGAATTCCGATTTACTCACCTGTTATCAGGAGAGACCTCAGTGCTGCATCTTTGAGCCCAGTACTGATCCTGAAAAGTAATTTTAACCGTACTTACCAGTGACTTGAATTTCCTTCCATAGGCTAACATTGACTGGTTTCACTTGGAAATTCTTCTAAGTGTGGAGTATTGGAACTTTATAATATTCCTCTAAAATCAGCCGAACTACGAATTCCGATTTACTCACCTGTTATCAGGAGAGACCACAGTGCTGCATCTTTGAGCCCAGTACTGATCCTGAAAAGTAATTTTAACCGTACTTACCAGTAACTTGAATTTCCTTCTATAGGATATCATTGCCTGCTTTTTGCTGAAAAAGTTTCTAAGTGTCGATTTTTGTAACATGCAAATATTCCTCTAAAATCAGCCGAACTACGAATTCCGATTTACTCACCTGTTATCAGGAGAGACCTCAGTGCTGCATCTTTGAGCCCAGTACTGATCCTGAAAAGTAATTTTAACCGTACTTACCAGTAACTTGAATTTCCTTCCATAGGCTAACATTGACTGGTTTCACTTGGAAATTCTTCTAAGTGTGGAGTTTTGGAACTTTATAATCTTCCTCTAAAATCAGCCGAACTACGAATTCCGATTTACTCACCTGTTATCAGGAGAGACCTCAGTGCTGCATCTTTGAGCCCAGTACTGATCCTAAAAAGTAATTTTAACCGTCCTTACCAGTAACTTGAATTTCCTTCCATAGGCTAACATTGACTGGTTTCACTTGGAAATTCTTCTAAGTGTGGAGTTTTGGAACTTTATAATATTCCTCTAAAATCAGCCGAACTACGAATTCCGATTTACTCACCTGTTATCAGGAGAGACCTCAGTGCTGCATCTTTGAGCCCAGTACTGATCCTGAAAAGTAATTTTAACCGTACTTACCAGTAACTTGAATTTCCTTCCATAGGCTAACATTGACTGGTTTCACTTGGAAATTCTTCTAAGTGTGGAGTTTTGGAACTTTATAATCTTCCTCTAAAATCAGCCGAACTACGAATTCCGATTTACTCACCTGTTATCAGGAGAGACCTCAGTGCTGCATCTTTGAGCCCAGTACTGATCCTAAAAAGTAATTTTAACCGTCCTTACCAGTAACTTGAATTTCCTTCCATAGGCTAACATTGACTGGTTTCACTTGGAAATTCTTCTAAGTGTGGAGTTTTGGAACTTTATAATATTCCTCTAAAATCAGCCGAACTACGAATTCCGATTTACTCACCTGTTATCAGGAGAGAACCCAGTGCTGCATCTTTTAGCCCAGCACTGACACTGAAAAGTAATTCTAACCGTACTTACCAGTAACTTGTATTTCCTTCCATAGGAATAAATTGTCTTGTTTTCAGCAGAAAAGTTTCAAAGTGTCGATTTTCACAAACTACAAATATTCCTTAAAAATCGCCTGTATGACTTAAACGCATTCTTTCAACTGTTTACAGGAGATGCACCAGTGCTGGATCCAGGATCCACCACTGAGTAAGAAAAAGTAACGATAACACTACTTACCTGCTAAGTGAATTTCCTCCCATAGGATAACATTGGTGATTCTATGTGAAAAAGTTTCTAAGTGTCAACTTTTAAAATACAATAATATTCCTTAAAAATCACTACTGTAACCAAAACGCTTTTACTCAACTGTTTACAGGAGATGTCCCAGGACTGAATCTAGGATCCAGTCCTGTGGTTAGAAAAGTAATCCATAAAGTAACTAATTGCATTTAACTTGAAATTCACATTGAGCTCAATGTTGCATTGTGTTTGAAATTGTGTTGCCCATTGCAACAACTGTAACTACTGTACTTAAAAGTCTATTACCTATTTGCAAAGTATTTAAACTAAAGTAATTCATTCTGAGAAAGTATATTTTGTAATGTAATGTATAATGTAATTACAATGTATTTTAAAAAATAAAATATCTAAAAATAAATAGTTTAAAAAAATGTAGTAAATCAGTATCAAAAAAATAAATATAACAATTAATACATTTAAAAATTGTCATTTACAAAACCTTTGAAATTCACTGAAAAAAACCATAGGTTTCAGACATGTTATAGTTAGGAATTAGCATTTAAAAAGCCTTTGAAATTCACTGAAAAAACCATAGCTTTCAGGCACATTATAGTTAGAAATTAGCATTTAAAAAACCTTACAAATTCACTGAAAAAACCATAGGTTTTAGGGACAGTTATAGTTAGTTGGACATTGCACTCGTACAAAACCCGTGAAATTCCCCCGTTATAGTTAGTTCAGCTAACTATAACTCGCACCCCCGCAATGCACTGCTGATGACGTCACATATTACATCACTCATGACATGGTCAGTGACATCACTCATGACATCACTGATGACATCTCAAATGACATCACTGATGACATCATCCAGTGACTGTGTGTTTCTGTAAAGTTTAAATATGTTTAATATATATAGGGAAAGGCGTATTGAAGAATGAGTGGGTGTATAAGTGTCTGAATGGATGATTTAGTAGGTGTGTGACTAACTCTATAAGTGAGTGATTAAACGTATCTTACTGAATGCATGGGTTAGTGACTAAACTGGGTGAATGTCTGTATCCGTCTGTCTGTTGCTGTGTAAGTGGCTGCATGGGTTTGTGAATAGCTACATGAGTGTCTATATGAGTTATTGATTGGTTGTCTGAGTATCTGTATGGGTGCCTGAGTGTTTGTGTGGGTGCGGTGTGTGCGACTCTGTACATAGATGTGTGAGTGGGTGATTCACTGGGTGCATGATTTGAAGAGTGCGTCTGTGATGGACTGCTTGGGTGGGTGAGTGTGTGTATGGGAGTGTTAGTGAGTGAATGTATATCTCAGTGGTACATGTGCGAGTAACTACATATGTAAAAGGCAGTATATATGTGTGTTAGAGTATTTAAAAGGCTATAAGTGAGAGTGTGTGATTGTGAGAGTGGCTGTATGGATGCGTGTGTGCTTGTATCAGTGATTGTATAAGAGCGTAAGAATGTGCTAATATTTGTATGAGTAAGTGAGCTGGTGTGTGGATAACTGTATAAGTGAGTAAATGGCAGTGTGTTTCATTATTTGCATGACTGACTAGGTGTGTGAGTACCTCTATGGATGAGTGGCAGTGTTTGAGTGTCTATATAGGAGTATGAGTGCATATGATAGTCCTGTACTGAGTGACCATAAGTATGAGTGACTGTACGGGTGAGTGAGTGGATGTGTGTGTAGACCTAAGAATCAGTGAGTGGATATGTAGTTATTGGTGTTGGAGTGTCTATGGTTTTGCGAATGGCAGTCTGTAATTTAGAGTGGGTGTATCAAAGGTTATATTAGGGTGTGAGGAGGTGCATCAGATTATCACGTGGATGATGTCATCAGTGATGTCATCAGTGATGTCATTTGAGATGTCATCAGTGATGTCATCAGTGATGTCACTGACCATGTCATGAGTGATGTAATATGTGACGTCATCAGCAGTGCATTGCGGGGCGCGAGTTATAGTTAGCTGAAATAACTATAACGGGGAATTTCACGGGTTTTGTACGAGTGCAATGTCCAATTAACTATAACTGTCCCTAAAACCTATGGTTTTTTCACTGAATTTGTAAGGTTTTTTAAATGCTAATTTCTAACTATAACTGGTAACACTTAAAACATTTAATTTAAAAAGGAACAAAATGATGGGGTTCATTTTGTCATAGAAATTATGGTTAGTGCTGTAGAAAGAAAAATTAGGACATGTTTTAAGTGAGATCTCAAATATCTTCCTGTTATATTTCAACAGGAGCAGCCTGTCAGTTGATGCCTTTGTGTTCTACTGCAGCTTCCCAGAGTGTTCTAAAGAACAACTAGAGTGCTAACAGCCTTACTTATGACAAAAGTATGGCACACCTGAAGCCATCTTGATTGGAATAAACTGGTAACACTTAAAACATTTAATTTAAAAAGGAACAAAATGATGGGGTTCATTTTGTCATAGAAATTATGGTTAGTGCTGTAGAAAGAAAAATTAGGACATGTTTTAAGTGAGATCTCAAATATCTTCCTGTTATATTTCAACAGGAGCAGCCTGTCAGTTGATGCCTTTGTGTTCTACTGCAGCTTCCCAGAGTGTTCTAAAGAACAACTAGAGTGCTAACAGCCTTACTTATGACAAAATTATGGCACACCTGAAGCCATCTTGATTGGAATAAACTGGGAACACTTAAAACATTTAATTTAAAAAGGAACAAAATGATGGGGTTCATTTTGTCATAGAAATTATGGTTAGTGCTGTAGAAAGAAAAATTAGGACATGTTTTAAGTGAGATCTCAAATATCTTCCTGTTATATTTCAACAGGAGCAGCCTGTCAGTTGATGCGTTTGTGTTCTACTGCAGCTTCCCAGAGTGTTCTAAAGAACAACTAGAGTGCTAACAGCCTTACTTATGACAAAATTATGGCACACCTGAAGCCATCTTGATTGGAATAAACTGGTAACACTTAAAACATTTAATTTAAAAAGGAACAAAATGATGGGGTTCATTTTGTCATAGAAATTATGGTTAGTGCTGTAGAAAGAAAAATTAGGACATGTTTCAAGTGTGATCTCAAATATCTTCCTGTTATATTTCAACAGGAGCAGCCTGTCAGTTGATGCCTTTGTGTTCTACTGCAGCTTCCCAGAGTGTTCTAAAGAACAACTAGAGTGCTAACAGTCTTACTTCTGACAAAATTATGGCACACCTGAAGCCATCTTGATTGGAATAAACTGGTAACTCTTAAAAACATTTAATTTAAAAAGGAACAAAATGAGGGGGTTCATTTTGTCATAGAAATTATGGTTAGTGCTGTAGAAAGAAAATTTTGTGCTAAAACACTACCCCCAGCACGACACCCTACACTACCCAAACATAACTGCACTACCCTAAACCCTAAAACACTACCACCAGCACGACTCCCTACACTACCCAAACACCACTGCACTACACTAAACCCTAAATATACCCCCAGCATGACCTCCCACACTACACAAACACCACTGCACTACCCTAAACCCTAAAACACTACCCCCAGCACGACCCCCTACACTACCCAAACACCACTGCACTACCCTAAACCCTAAAACACTAACCCCAGCATGACCCCCTACACTACCCAAACACCACTGCACTACCCTACACCCTAAAACACGACCCCCTACGCTACACAAACACGACTGCACTACCCTAAACCCTAAAACACTACCCACCGCATGACCCCCTTCACTACATAAACACCACTGCACTAACATAAACCCTAAAACACTACCCCCAGCACGACTCCCTACACTACCCAACACCACTGCACTACCCTAAACCCTAAATCTACCCTCAGCACGACCCTACACTACCCAAACACCACTGCACTACCCTAAACCATAAAACACTACTCCCAGCATGACCCCCTACACTACACAAACACCACTGCACTACCCTAAACCCTAAAACACTACCCCAGCACGACTCCCTACACTACCCAACACCACTGCACTACCCTAAACCCTAAATCTACCCCCAGCACGACCCCTACACTACCCAAACACCACTGCACTACCCTAAACCATAAAACACTACCCCAGCATGACCCCCTACACTACTCAAACACCACTGCACTACCCTAAACCCTAAAACACAACCCCAGCATGACCCCCTATACTACCCATACACCTCTGCACTACCCTAAACCCTAAAACACTACCCCCAGCATGACCCCCTACACTACTGCACTACCCTAAACCCTAAAACACTACCCCCAGCACGACCCCCTTCACTACAAAAACACCACTGCACTGCCCTAAACCCTAAAACACTACCCTAGCACTACCCCTACACTACCCAAACACCACTGCACTAACATAAACCCTAAAACACTACCCCCAGCACAACCCCCTACACTACACAAACACCACTGCACTACCCTAAACCCTAAAACACTACCCCCAGCACGACTCCCTACACTACCCAAACACCACTGCACTACCCTAAACTCTAAATCTACCCGCAGCACGACCCCTACACTACCCAAACACCACTGCACTACCCTAAACCATAAAACACTACCCCCAACATGACCCCCTACACTACACAAACACCACTGCACTACCCTAAACCCTAACACTACCACCAGCATGACCCCCTACACTACTCAAACACCACTGCACTACCCTAAACCCTAAAACACTACCCCAGCACGACCCCCTACACTACGCATACACCACTGCACTACCCTAAACCCTAAAACACTACCCCCAGCATGACCCCCTACACTACTGCACTACCCTAAACCCTAAAACACTACCCCCAGCACGACCCCCTACACTACCCAAACACCACTGCACTACCCTAAACCCTAAAACACTACCCCCAGCATGACCCCCTACACCACACAAACACCACTGCACTACCCTAAACCCTAGAAAAGAAACCCCCACCCCATGTCTAATCCCCCTTACCTCTCACTCCTCATGGTTCCTCTCTCCTCATGGTTCCTGCTTCACGTCATCTCTGAGGGGCGGTGCACGTCGTTGTGAGGAAACGGAACAGCCTCTGTTTCCTTACAATGACATGGATCGTCTACATGTTTTTTAGAACACATGGTCATTTACCATACATACCTTTACAACAAAATTCGTTGTAAAGGCATGCATGGTAAATGACCATGCGTTCTAAAAAAATGTGTAGAAATGACTTCGTGATGTACAACGCATGCGTGGTAATGCATGCGTTGTAATGGTATCGCAAAGTAAAAAAGTTGTTGTAACGGCTGTTTACCGATCGAAGCTGGCCCCTGTTCTTCAGTGAGACGTTTATTTGATTAATTAGGAGGAAGGAATGGGGTTTTTTACCAAAAGTGCATTCCCGGCTGTTGTATTGTGAAAGTGTCCGCGTGGCCTGGTTTCACTTCCGGTGAGAGAGTGGAAGAGTCTGTTTGGATCTAAAGGAGTTCTGTTGTTGGACGGGGCCGGCGCGACATGTCATCAGAAAACATAGATAATGGAAAGCGTCCTCCCTGAAGTGTGGAGCAGTGCCATGAGAGGTCAACGAGTGTGCGTCCCACCGCAGTATGACCGTACCGCGTGACCCATGTGCCGCCTCCAGGGTAGGGGAGGCAGAAGCGGCATCTAATTCTACATTTTGGTACTAGGGCATTTTAACTTCGTTGTTCCTGCCAGATACAAAGAGAAGATCCTGTGTTATTCAGTGCCCTTGTTGCCTTTTTTGTGGGTTGTGGTGCTTGTCACTTCGCTGCCCCGCCGGTGCACATGGCTGGGCACCCCACCTCGTGTGCCATCTGCAGGGCCTCTGCCCTCGGATCACTGGTTTCGGTTTCTGGAGTGGCAACATAAACAGTTGCTCCCAAAGGACTAGCCTGAACACTTAGGTGAATATCCCCTGCACCAGCATTCCACGGAAATTCTTTCATGGCTCTCCCACGTCAACGAGCACGGCTCCGCTCGCGACTCCGTATGACGTCATCGGAGCCATAAGAGGACCTCGTCGGCGTGCTGACGTCAGTTCCACCCATTTTTTCCGTGCCACCGAGGCAAACAGGGGACCGAGACATTTTCACATGTATACATAGTATAATAAATATATATATATTCACTGAAAAAACCATAGGTTTCAGGCACGTTATAGTTAGAAATTAGCATTTAAAAAACCTTAGAAATTCACTGAAAAAACCATAGGTTTCAGGCACGTTATAGTTAGAAATTAGCATTTAAAAAACCTTAGAAATTCACTGAAAAAACCATAGGTTTCAGGGGCGTTATAGTTAGTTGGACATTTCCATCGTACAAAACCATAGAAATTCCCCCGTTAGTTAGTTCAGCTAACTATAACTCGCGCGCCCGCAATGCACTGCTGATGACGTCACATATTACATCACTCATGACATGGTCAGTGATATCACTCATGACATCACTGATGACATCTCAAAAGACATCATCCAGTGAATGTGTGTTTTTCTGAAAATTAAATATGTTATATATATGTATATCTCAAGGTCGATGGAAGAATAAATGGGTATATAAGTGTCTAAATGGATGATTTTGTTTTTGTAAAATTGATTGTATAACTGACTAAGTGTATCTTAGTGAATACATGGGTTAATGAGTAATGTTTAAATATGAAAATATCTGTATCAGTCTCTCACTTTGTGTATAAGTGGCTGCATGGGTTGGTGAGTAGCTACATGAGTGTCTATATGGGTTATTAGTTGGTTTTTGAGTATCAGTATGAGTGTCTGAGTGTCTGTATGGTTTGGTGGGGGTATTACTTAGTGCATAGATGCATGAATGAGTGACTCACTGTTTGTATCTGTTGAAGACAGCATGTGTGCAGGACTGTATAGGTGGATGAGTATGTGTATGGGTGTGTTAATGAGTGAATGACTGTCTCAATAGGTCTTTATGAGTAACTACATATGTTTTAAACTAGTATATGTGAGTATTGGTGTATATAAGTGAGTATATGTGAGAGTGAGAGATTGGAAGAGTTCCTGTACAAATAAGTAGGTGTTTCTATAAGTGATTGTTTAAGAGAGTAAGTATGTGTAAGTTTCTGTAGAAGTAAGTGTCGTAGTGTGTGTGTATAACTGTATATGCAAGTAAATGGATGTTTGATACTTTGTTTGCATGTGTGACTATGTGTGTGAGTAACTCTATGGATGAGTGGCGGTGTGTAACAGGATGTATAGGTGTATGAGTACATATGATGAGTGAGTACATGTATGAGTGACTGTATAGGGACTGTTGGTGAATGAGTGGATGTGTGTGTAGATCTTGGAATTACTGAATAGGTGTGTTGTAACTGGTATTGGTATGTCCATTGTTTTGAAAATGTTAGTTTGTATTTTTGAGTATGTGTATCAAAGGTTATATTAGGGTGAGAGGAGGTCTGCCACTCTATCACAAGGATGATGTCATCCATCAGTGATGTCATCAGTGATGTCATTTGAGATGTCATCAGTGATGTCATGAGTGATGTCACTGACCATGTCATGAGTGATGTAATATGTGACGTCATCAGCAGTGCATTGCGGGCGCGCGAGTTATAGTTAGCTGAACTAACTATAACGGGGAATTTCTATGGTTTTGTACGATGGAAATGTCCAACTAACTATAACGCCCCTGAAACCTATGGTTTTTTCAGTGAATTTCTAAGGTTTTTTAAATGCTAATTTCTAACTATAACGTGCCTGAAACCTATGGTTTTTTCAGTGAATATATATATATATACTATTTTCTTCCTAGTAAAGTTGAACCTGAAAGTTTATTTTGAAAAGTCTGTTATATATTTACTATTATTATTTTTAAAAGTCTGTTTAATATATATGAATATATATATATATATATATATTACCTACTGGCGGTCGCCAGTAGGTAGTTATAGTTAGGACCTATTTTCCGTAAGAAATTCACAACATTCTATTCCCAATAACTTTGGCACCGGTCGACGAATCTTCGCGAAATTTTCAAAACTTGTGGGGCGCTCCAGTCCGCTCCTATCTTGAAAGTCTCGGGGTGATTTGGCAAGCGGGGGCCGAGAAAAAAGGGGGGTCCCAAAACGTGTTTTCTCCATGTTATTTTCCATAGGAAACTTTAGACAAAGCTACAGCTCGAACTGCTGAACGGAATTACACCAAATTTTGCAAAAAGGTAGCCCTTGGTTCAGAAGGAGCCCTTTTTGTTAAATGGTGTAAATCCATTCAGTAGTTACTGAGAAATTCAAAAAAAAAAGAGTCAAAAAATCAATTTCCCATAGGGAACTTTGTGCAAGGCTACAGCGGAAACTACTGAACGGATTTACCCCAAATTTGGCATAAAGGTACTGCTTGGCTCAGAAAGCGACCTTTTCAAAAATGGTGTAAATCCGTTCAGTAGCTTTTAAATATTAAAGGAAAAAGAACTATATATATCTGGGCGGAGCCTAACCACACATGTCATCGTGAGATCTGATTGGCTGTCAGCACTTCATCCAAGAAGTGTTGGCAACCATTTTGGGACCAATATACATGATAGCACCCCAATGAAATGCATTGTAGTGAATAGAAGATTTTGAGGGTCACCAAAAGGAGAACTATAAAGGGTGATAACAGACTTTAGTTACATTAGAATTCATTTGTTGATGGTACCATACTAATTTTAGGAATTGTGGTGTGTTCTAGGGTGATTTTACCCTGTGAAAAACCTTCTGCTGGGATTTCATGAATCATGTTTGAGAGAAAACAATTTTCTCATGCTTGTCCCACAGAGGTTTGGAAGGTGCTCCAGAAGCTAAAATGAGAGCATATTTTCTGTAAATTCACATTATCTTTCTCAGTCATGTGAGAATGAAGTCTGACATTCTCAGTAAAACATGTAAATCCAACAAGGGCAGAGACTGTCAGTTGATTCCTTTGTGTTCTACTGCAGCTTCCCAGAGTGTTCTTAAGAACAACTAGAGCGCTAACAACCTTACCTATGACAAAAGTATGGCACACCTGAAGCCATCTTGATTGGAATAAACTGGTAACACTTAAAACATTTAATTTAAAAAGGAACAAAATGATGGGGTTCATTTTGTCTTAGAAATTAGGGTTAGTGCTGTAGAAAGAAAAATTAGGACATGTTTTAAGTGAGATCTCAAATATCTTCCTGTTATATTTCAACAGGAGCAGCCTGCCAGTTGGTTCCTTTGTGTTCTACTGCAGCTTCCCAGAGTGTTCTAAAGAACAACTAGAGCGCTAACAGTCTTACTTATGAAAAAAGTATGGCACACCTGAAGCCATCTTGATTGGAATAAACTGGTAACACTTAAAACATTTAATTTAAAAAGGAACAAAATTATGGGGTTCATTTTGTCATAGAAATTATGGTTAGTGCTGTAGAAAGAAAAATTAGGACATGTTTTAAGTGAGATCTCAAATATCTTCCTGTTATATTTCAACTGGAGCAGCCTGCCAGTTGATTCCTTTGTGTTCTACTGCAGCTTCCCAGAGTGTTCTAAAGAACAACTAGAGCGCTAACAGTCTTACTTATGAAAAAATTATGGCACACCTGAAGCCATCTTGATTGGAATAAACTGGTAACACTTAAAACATTTAATTTAAAAAGGAACAAAATGAGGGGTTCATTTTGTCATAGAAATTATGGTTAGTGCTGTAGAAAGAAAAATTAGGACATGTTTTAAGTGAGATTACAAATATCTTCCTGTTATATTTCAATAGGAGCAGCCTGCCAGTTGATTCCTTTGTGTTCTACTGCAGCTTCCCAGAGTGTTCTAAAGAACAACTAGAGCGCTAACAGTCTTACTTATGACAAAATTATGGCACACCTGAAGCCATCTTGATTGGAATAAACCTGTAACACTTAAAACATTTAATTTAAAAAGGAAAAAAATGAGGGGGTTCATTTTGCCATAGAAATTATGATTAGTTCTGCAGAAAGAAAAATTAGGGCATGTTTTAAGTGAGATCTCAAATCCTCTTCTATTTCATTAGAAAATTCTGACATGCAGACTGAAACAATCACTTTCAATACCAGCAGTAGACTTCCAGTTAACTCCCTGGTGAGCAGTAGCTTTACTACAGTGATCTAATGAGCAACTAGAGTGCTAACATTCTGAATTTATGGCAAATGCATGACACATCTGAATGCCTTCTTGATGGAATCAAAGTAAAAAACTGAAAGCATTTCCTACTGAGGAGACTGCAGTAAATGAGGAAATTAGGAAACTTCATAACAAATAAGTATCCCAAGATGGCCACCAGAGAAAAAAGAGCCCAAATGTAGCACAAATATCACCCACATGTAGCCCACATATAGCCCAATGACAGAAGTGTGGAAAACACTTTTTATTTTTAGTTTTTTTGCAGTTTTATATAGTGCAGACTGGTCAGGTATTGGAGCGTTGCATCTTACTTGGACCCCTTATTGCGTATTTTGCATGAAGTACATGAGATTGATCTTGTGAAACATTGAACTTTACTATTCTGTTAACCTGAAGTTGCTCAGAACCGGGCTTTGTAACACCCGTTTTTACCTACTGGTTTTAATTAATTCTCACTGTATTGTATTAAGAAAGAGGATTTACTGTTTTTATGTACACTTTTATGATCTATGTTTCTAAATCAGATCGAATAAAGTTTAATGAATGTAATTGAAGTCTCCCAAGATGGCCACCAGAGAAAAATGAGCCCAAATGTAGCACAAATATCACCCAGATATAGCCCACGTATAGCCCAATGACAGAAGTGTGGAAAACACTTTATATCCTTTGTTTTTTTGCAGTTTTATATAGTGCAGGCTGGTCAGATATTGGAGTGCTTTACATGAGCATTGGTTACATCATACAAGGACAAACTCATTTTGGTTGTAGGCATGGGGAGGTTAAGTGATTTGACCAGAATCACAGAATGACGAGCTGAAGCAGAAACTCCAACTTGGTAACACCACATTTTCTCCCCTAAGCGTAACATTTAATCAAGTGGTCAACTGGATAAAAAACATAGAGTTAACAAATAATTCAAAAGTGCTTTGTCGCTATTTGAGAACTGCTTGGCTCAGAAAGCGACCTTTTTTAAAATGGTGTAAATCCGTTTGGTAGTTGCTGAGAAATTGTAAAAAAACAAATATTGATATCTAGAGGCGCGGTGGATCCGCGAACCCTCCCGACCATGAGCTTCATTTTAATTGGCTGCCAACACTCCAAACCAGGAAGTGTTGGCAGCCATCTTGTGACGAGTCACAAGAAAACAGGGAAACAAAGGTGAAAAAGAAGAAAAGGGGGCAGGGTAGAAACACCCTGACCCCCTAGGCCTGCTCAGGGGGTCCCACAAGGACCCCCAGGGCCAATAAAAGCATTTTTTTTAAACAAATTGGCGAAATTCGCGCTGGGGTCGCAAATCCCACCGAAATGTTAAAAAAAATGAAGCGCGGGATACCGCGCTTCATTTAATTGAGACCCCCGGGTGGGCCAGGTCCCGGGGGCATTGCCAACAAATATATGCAGGGCCCGCGGGGGCCCCGCAGCCCCGGGGACCGCCACCACCCGGGGCTTGTTTTTTAATGTTTGGGGGGCCTCCAAGGCCCCCAAGCCCCGGGACCGCCAGGGCTTTTATCAAATAGGGACCCTAAGGATTCAAGGGAATTAATCCTCCAACTTACCCTGAGCACTACTGATGCAGTCCAGCCATCGCCCTGTCACTACCCATGCACTCCTCCAATCAACCAGCGAGCACCATGTACTTATCCAATCACTCCACCAAAACACAAGCACTTATAAATTCACCATCCACTCTCCTTGCAGTACTCTAATCATCCAGTCAGTACCCATGTACTCATCCAATGACCCAGTCACTAACTCATGGCAAATACAGAGGAGGTCATGCTAATCACATGGGTACCCCAACGCATAGTGTTCCCTAGTGTATGTAGGTGTTTTCACTGTATTCTAAGTGTCTTTTACCACCAGAGACAGAGTCAGTTACCACCAGTACCCATCAGCAAAAAGTTGGGGGCACAGGAGTACTTTCTACTCCTCTGTTGGTTCTTTCTGCACATCTCTTCCTTCTTCTTGCACTTTTCTTCATCTTTCTGGACTTCTGTTGCCTCTTTCTGAATTTGTCTTCCTTCTTTCTGCGCTTTTCTTCTTCTTTCTTCACATGTCCTATCTCTGTAGGCATAGTTAGAAACTAGCATTTAAAAAACCTTTGAAATTCACTTACAAAACCATAGGTTTCAGGCATGTTGTAGTTAGAAATTAGCATTTAAAAAACCTTTGAAATTCACTGAAAAAACCATAGGTTTCAGGCACGTTATAGTTAGAAATTAGCATTTAAAAAACCTTAGAAATTCACTGAAAAAACCATAGGTTTTAGGTAAAGTTATAGATAGTTGGACATTTCACTCGTACAAAACCAGAGAAATTCCCCCGTTATAGTTAGTTCAGCTAATTATAACTCGCGCCCCCGCAATGCACTGCTGATGACGTCACATATGACATCACTCATGACATGGTCAGTGACATCACTGATGACATCACTGATGACATCTCAAATGACATCACTGATGACATCTCAAATGACATCACTGATTACATCACTGATGACATCATCCATGTGATAATTTGATGCATCTTCTCACACCCTAATGTTACCTTTGATACACCAACTCTAAATAACAGACTGCCATTCTCAAAACCATAGACACTCCAGCAGCAATAACTACATACCCACTCACTGATTCTTAGGTCTAAACACATATCCACTCACTCACCCGTACAGTCACTCATACTTACAATCACTCAGTACAGGACTATCATATGCACTCATACGCCTATATAGACACTCACACACCACCACTCATCCATAGAGGTACTCACACACCTAGTCAGTCATGCAAATAATTAATCACACTCCCATTTACTCACCTATACAGTTATACACACACCAGCTCACTTACTCATACAAATACTAGGACATTCTTACGCTCTTATACAATCACTGATACAAGCACACACTCATCCATACAGTCACTATCATAATCACACACTCTCACTTATAGCTATTTATATATTCCAACACACATATATACTGCTTTTCACATATGTAGTTACTCACACATGTACCACTGAGATATACATTCACTCACTAACACACCCATACACACACTCACACACCCATACAGTCCATCACAGATGCACTCTTGAAACCATGCACCCAGTGAATCACCCACTCACACATCTATGCACAGAGTCACACACACCCCACCCATACAAACACTCAGGCATCCATACAGATACTCAGACAACCAATCAATAACCCATATAGACACTCATGTAGCTATTCACAAACCCATGCAGCCGCTTACACACCAACAGACAGACGGATACAGACATTCACACAGTTTAGTCACTAACCTGTGCATTCAGTAAGATACATTTAATCACTCACTTATAGAGTCAGTCACACACCTACTAAATCATCCATTCAGACACTTATACACCCACTCATTCTTCAATATGCCTTTCCCTATATATATTATACATATTTAAACTTTACAGAAACACACAGTCACTAGATGATGTCATCAGTGATGTCATCAGTGATGTCATTTGAGATGTCATCAGTGATGTCATCAGTGATGTCACTGACCATGTCATGAGTGATGTCATATGTGACGTCATCAGCAGTGCATTGCGGGGCGCGAGTTATAGTTAGCTGAACTAACTATAACGGGGGAATTTCTCTGGTTTTGTACGAGTGAAATGTCCAACTAACTATAACTTTCCCTAAAACCTATGGTTTTTTCAGTGAATATATATATATATATACACATTTATATATATATATATATATATATATATATATATATTTATAGATTTATAGTTATTTTACTGCTTTCTCTCGACACAGTGGAAATCAAGAGGCGCCGCAGGGGTAGATTTTCCAAATTTTATTATATCACCATTAGTGCAATTGTACAGGGACAGTCGACGCGTTTCGGCGCTTGCCTTCCACAGGACCATAGAGTCGTGCCATCCAGATTGTCCATTTTAAAGTGTTCATAACATTTTTCCATCTTTGCTTTCTACGTTTTAAAGAACAACTAGACCGCACATTTTTTATCTTTCTTGTCAAGTGATACCTACCATTTTGTTTGATCACAATCAATGTAAAGTATATATATGTAACCGACTTTTCAAAATAAACTTTCAAGTTCAACTACACCAGAAAGAAAATAGAACTCATCAAAATACAACAGAATCGACTAATATTCAGCGACTTTATTAATATAAGACAGAGGCTCAACCCTTGTAAATTTTGGGTAAAAAATAGAATTTGTGTATATACACATTTGATATGACATATTGGGAAGTTTAATGTGTTGCAATATATATACATAAAAAAGCATTTTTTGACTTGGCTATAACTTTGGCGTCTTCATGAATTTTTCAAAAAATGTGTCAAAGTAGGTTCTGGTTGTTGTGGAAAGGTAGATGTTGGTACGCAGATTGTACTTTTTGTTATTTGGTGCAAATATGTCCAGTAGTTTTTGAGAAATTTAAGCTGAAAATTATAGCTATATCTCTGGCCGTGGATAATTCGCAACAGTTTCGCGATGAATCCCAATGTGCATGCCAACGGGAATGCTCTGATTGGCTAGACACAACCTGGACAGAAAGTTGCGGCCGCCATTTTATTGTCCAGGAATGGTTCTCGGGCTGAAAATTTGTGTGAAAGCTAACATAAGTGGTCAGGATGGAGATCCTCTGAGCCCATGTTTGAGAAATGGGTGTGTTAGTGACACAAGTTATGTATCCATAATAGATTTTTTCTATTGCGTGCGATATTCGTGATGACACGCAACTGCCAGTGACCCCCCCCCCATGTACCGTCGCGGGGTCATCTCGAATATTGCGACGTCAGCGCGAATATTGGTGGAAAAATAAGAAGATATATCGGTGAATCATTAATACGCATTGTTATAGAGATATTGAGATTCTGATAAATGTTTTTATAGAGTTATTTAGATAGTGAGTTATCTACTGTGGTGGTTAGAAATAATTATATAGTTATCATTTTTTAATGTGGTGGTGGCAATTGAATTGCTGATTTTGCTTTCCGCTTTCGCGATGTAACGGCGGGTATCGTGATGACCAACTTCATCGCGATCTCTGGCCTCACTGCGAAAACAGAAAATAGGTTTTAGAGATGGTTGTTCTAGAAATACACTAAAGTTTGAAGTGTATAGTAATAAACCCCTAGTGTGTAAAATACTGTAATATGTGTGCATATGTGTGTTTTTCACTTTATGGAAAAGGCGTGATCATCGTGGTTAACGGCAATGTCTCAACTTCCCGAATAACCGCGAAAACGGAAAATAGGTCTTAAAGATGGATTTTAAAGAAACTTAGTACTAAAACATGAGTTTAAACATGTTTTTAAAGAAGCATATGTATAGTAATATGTGTAAAGCAATGTTTAGAATGGATTTTTTTACTTATTATTTTTTAATGTGGTAGTGGCCGTTGAAAGTCTGCTTTTATTTTCCGTTCTCATGACGTTTCCGTGACCATTGTGACGTCATTGCAAAGATTCCCAAAAACTAAAAGAAAGGATCTTTTTAAAGAAAATGAACAATATTTTGGGTACTAGGGTGACTCTGACAAGAGCCTTTGTGTTGATTGTGTGTCTATGACAGCTACACATAAGACCAGATGCAGAGTTTCAGGTTACTTAGAAACACACTGTTGCCTTCATTTGTAAAGTTCACTCTATCATTTCAATAAATTCCATGCATGCCAAAATGCAGATTGTTTTTATAGATACAGCCCATGCGATGGTCTCTGAGGAATGCAGAAATAGTTTTATTAACATGTTTTCTGGCTTTGTCAATCTGTAGACAGAATTGATTTGACCACTTCCATTTCTGTCTTTGACATATATCAGAGTACACCAAGACAATGTGAGAGAAAAGCAACATCAGTTCTGCAAAAGTTTCTTTCATTAAGATTTCCAGCCCTACCCCAGTCCATGTGCCTAGGTCATTGCCACCACAGTGCACAATCATGAGGTGAGGAGCCTGGGAATCCACAATGGATTGAACCAAAGCCAGCAACTGATGAAACGTTAACCCTCTCTGGCCAAACCAAGTAATCTGCACATTTGGCAAACCCAAGTCCCTGTCCATACCTCTCTTTTTTGCAGCCTCTTTAGCCCAATAGATTTTTTTGTGGCCCACAATACATACTCTAACCATTTTGAAGTGAAGGAGCAATAGCAGTCAACAGAAGGCTGGAGCTGAATGAGATAGTTTTCCGAATGAAAAGCAGTTAAAATGGAGGTGTTTTAAAAAAAAAAAAAAGATATATTTCATTGGATGCTGTCAGCATGAAAATGAATAAAGTTAGGTAGTGTGTCGGATGCCTTACCAAGAAGTCCTATCATTGGCTGTTGTTTAAAAAAAGAAATGTAATACAGACGTGGATATGCTTTTGAATCTCCGAAGTAAACCACACCTGCTGTATCACATTTGGAAGTAGCATGTTCCTTCTAGAATGTGCTGTGAACTTGTAACCTACTGGTTCCACTGTGTTGCTAGGTACACTGAGCTAAGAGTGTATTGGGGGGAAGGATGTTAAAGAGACACAAGAATTTTAGGTTACAGGGACGTTGGGCCTGAATCAGAAAGGTAAACTTAGACCAAAAGTCTAACTTAGACCAAAAGTCTAACTTTAGTAGTAGTAAAGTTAGACTTTTGGTCTAAGTTTAGACCAAAAGTCTAACTTAGACCAAAAGTCTAACTTTAGTAGTAGTAAAGTTAGACTTTTGGTCTAAGTTAGACTTTTGGTCTAAACTTAGACCAAAATTCTAACTTTACTAGTAGTAAAGTTAGACTTTAGATCTAAACTTAGACTTCAGGTCTAAACTTAAACTTTTGGTCTAAGTTTACCTTTGTGAATCAGGCCCCTAATATTTAGGAATAAGCATTTAAAAAACCTTAGAAATTCACTGAAAAAAACAAAGGTTACAGGGACGTTATAGTTAGGAAATATAATTTAAAAAAACCTTAGAAATTCATTGAAAAAAAACAAAGGTTACAGGGACGTTATATTTAGGCTGACATTCCACTCGTACAAAACCAGAGAAATTCAGCAGTTATAGTTAGCTGAGCTAACTATAACTCGCTCCACCACAATGCACTGCTTATGACTTCACATATTACATCACTAATGACATTATCAGTGACATCACTGATGACATCTCAAATGACATCACTGATGACATCATCCACAGAATCTCAGATGCACCCACTCACACCTCCATATAACCTTTCATACACCCACTCCAACTTCTACACCAGCATTCTCAAAACCATTAACACACCCATACCAGTACTGACACACCCACCCACTGATTCATAGGTCTACACACACATCCACTCAGTTACCCATACAGCCACTCATACACTAACTCACTCACTTATACATTCATTGATATATCCACTCATACATCCATACAGCCACTCACACACAGTCAGTCACTCATAGAGCTACTCACACACCTATTCACTCACCATTAGAGTCAATCATACAGACATTTACTCACCTAAACAGTTATAAACATGCCCACTCATTTATTCATAGAGGGCCCGATTCACAAAAGTAATCTGAGACAAAATCCTAACTTTACGACTTTCGGTATTCACAAAAGGCATTTAGTAGTAGTAAAGTTAGGATTCCTAACTTTACTACTGCTAAACTGAGACAAAATCCTAACTTTACAACTTTCGGTATTCACAAAAGCCATTTAGTAGTAGTAAAGTTAGGATTCCTGACTTTACTACTACTAAATGCCTTTTGTGAATACCGAAAGTCGTAAAGTTAGGATTTTGTCTCAGATTACTTTTGTGAATCGGGCCCAGAGATACTAACACATACTCACTCACCTATACAGTCAAGGAAACAAGCACACACTCACCCATATGTCAACTCTTGCAATTGCTCAGTCACACATACAGTCACTCATATACTCCAACACTCACTTATACTGCCTTTCACATATGCAGTTACTCACCCATATACCACTGACACATCCATTCACTCAACGACACAGCTATACACACACTCCCTCACCCATACAGCCCCTTACACACACACTCACTAACTCACAGACCCACTGACTCAACCACTCACTCATCCATGCAGGCAGTTACACACTCCCTCACCTACCCACACAGACATTGAGACACCCATAAATGTACTCAGACAACCAATCACTCATCCATACAGTAACTCACGTACCCACTCACAAACCTATACAAGCACTTAGACACCAACTGACAGACAGAAACAGACATTCACACAAGTCACTCACCCATACATTCACTGAGACACTTAATTATTCACTTATACAGTTACTCACGCACCCACTGAATCATCCAATCAGGCACTCATACACCCACTGATTCACCAATACAACTTGATATGTATATTTAACACTCATAAACTTTTTAAAAAACACTCACAGTCACTGGATGATGTCATCAGTGATGTCATCAGTGATGTAATTTGAGAGGTCATCAGTGATGTGATCATTGATGTCACTGACCATGTCATGAATAATGTAATATGTGAGGTTATAAGCAGTTAATTTTGGGAGCGCGAGTTATAGTTAGCTCAGTTAACTATAATTGCTGAATTTCTCTGGTTTTGTACGAGTGAAATGTCAGCCTAACTATAACTGTAACATTTGTTTTTTCAGTAAATAAATATAGTATATAAATAGATATATGTGTATATATATATATATATGAACCAACAAACAGTCCTGAGCAGGGGGCGCACAATCCAGCTGGTGCACACGGCGAAAACAGGACCAGTTTTCGCACTAATATTCTCAACAAATGAAAAAATACGTGGCACTCTCCTTGAATATTTCAGTTGTTTTATTTAAATCATCTCTCTCCTCTTCCCTACGCAGTTTACTGCCGTGATCAAGACCGAGATGGTCGAAACGCGTAGGGAAGAGGAGAGAGATGATTTAAATAAAACAACTGAAATATTCAAGGAGAGTGCCACGTATTTTTTCATTTGTTGAGAATATATATATATATTTATTTATTTTTTTCTGCTGCAAAGTACAAAGTACAGCACTTGCGGGAAACTTCTACCCAGATTTTATTCGGGTTTGTAGCACACAAGATGCGTTTCGGCGACTGCCTTTTTCAATTATCAATCGGCAGCCCGAGACAGCGTCATTTAAATATACATACACACATTTCATTGGTGGTTTGAATAGAGTCAAAACAAACAAAGGACTGTTTTGATGGAACGTAAACCATTTCGGCCATCTTGAAACATGCAAACGACATTCTTTTGATCATGTTCTTACTACTGAATTCATATAGATAAATATATATCAATTAATAGCTTGCCCTGGATGGGCTTTGCTGAACATGTTTTGTTAATCCATTACAGACATTTGATTGTTATCAGCAATTCTGGATATTTCTCACAATTGAGCCCAAGATGAGCATATCCTATGCCAAATATGTACAATGAAACATCACTGTATATCAATTCAATACTCATTCCCCACCAACTAAAAAGAAAATGAAAAGAAAGAAAGAAGAGAGACAAAAGGGAAAAGCAAAAAACCTTTTCATTTCATAGTACTAATATTTACAAATATTTACAATCCAGAACTTAACCTTGCTACCTTAGAGATGTATAGCCAATTCCTCCCCGCTATTAAGTCCATGAGGTATTTTAGTTTGAATATCTATAATATATCTGGACTCAAGTCTCCGAAGTTTGATATATATATATTGTTTATTTCTTGAATGCAGGTGCATAACTTTTTGCCCATAAAAGAGAGGAGACTTCTGGAAATACATAATAGGAGAGAGTAACTACCTCCGCAAGGCAGTCTCTCGGGTGTTTCACTCCACTTCCCCTTTCCCCTCTGCTTTTGCTGTACACAGATATATATATTAGTCAGCGTAAGCAATGGTTGAGGGGCATTGGGTTCAGCTTCTGCTCCTGTGGAATTCAAGATACGGTGCCTTCTTATACACAGACTGCAATAGTAGGCCTGGGGCATATTTAAAGTGCTACTTAAGTGGATGGCACAAGCAGTGTTGCAGGCGCACAGTAGCATTTAATTTACAGGCCCTGGCTACATGTAGTACCACTTTACTAGGGACTTCTAAGTAAATTAAATATGCCAAATAGGCATAAGAAAATGTTGCCATATTTAGGAGAGAGAGCAAAAGCACTTTAGCACTAGTTAGTGGTAAAGTGCACAGAGTCCACAGGTCAGCAAAAATGAGATCAGCAAACATGGAGAAGGAAGGTAAAATGTTTGGGGGAAGACCACTTCAAGGCTGACAGGTCTAATACTGAGCAATGGTGCTGAGTGCTGAGTCTTGTGCCTGTTGTCGTGTGTGTAGGAAATGACCTGCCATTTTGGAATTGCATTAAATAAGTATAGATTTATAATAATTGAAATGGGACTGACCATGTGTGTGCTGTTTCAACCGCCATGTTGAGAGGTTGAAACTATCAATGCATGTGTTATTGCATGAGTGCCTATGTGGGGAGTTCAGAATTGTCCTGCCCATAAAACCTTAAAATGTGTATCTCAGCAGTGTGCTTTCTATGACAACCTGTCTGATGGGTCGACTACAACCTCATAAAATATAATGAAAAGAGATAAGAATTAAAATAAAAAATGAAAAGCCGAAGCCGACATCATACTGGGCGAAGATGCTATGTCCTGCTCCTGTATGACTGTCGTGTGCGAAGCACCCGCCATGTTGGAATCTAATTAAATGAGTATGAATCTTTGGTAATCAAAATGGGACTAAACTTGTGGTGTTGCTTCAACCGCCATGTTAAAAGGTTGAAACGATCAGAGTGTATGTTCTTGCATAAATGCCCCTTTATAGTATTTCAAGAGGTCCTACTCATAAAAACTTAGAAAGGTAATATTGTTGTCTGAATGATACTAACCAAAATGGTCCTTATGAAAGAAAAACCCTCCATGAGTAACCATGCAATAGCCTGTCTTGTTCACCTTTCTTGCTGGCTAACCCTGATGTTGTCTACCTGCCATGTCAAGGAGTTATCACCATTATTTGATAAATACTGCAAAGCGGACAAATACCATGCATATTCCAGACGATCAATTAGCCCCTAAGGCATCATTCAGCCCAGTTTTTATTCCAAACAAATCCCACTCCTCGATAATTCCTCCTTGTTGTCCATGTCATCCCATTGTTTGACAACTTCCAATTTGGTGAATAATAATTGACTAATATTGTGTCTCTGAGTGTTGAAATTGACTAACACTGATGACTTCTCATTGTTGGTTCTGATGTTGCTTTTGTGTTCAGTCAACCTGATTTTAATTTTGAGTTCTATTTTACCAGCATACACAAATCCACACGGACACGTCAACATGTATACAACATTCTTGGTGTCATATGTCGCTGTCGTTTTCAACTTTATTTTATTCCCTTTTAATGAATGTGTGATTTCCATGCTCTTTATAATGTTATTGCAATTGCCACAATTGTAACGCAATGTCCCCTTGTATACACAGAATTTTCTTACTCCATGCCATGATTCCTGGTGCTACTCAACAACTCCTTTCAATTCCTGAAACATTCATATACAAACATTGGTGGATTTCAGAATATTCCTTCAAAATCTGGTTCCATTCCTAACATTGGCCAATGTTGTAAAATTATTCTCCTTAATTTGTAATTGATAGTGGAGTATTTAGACACATATGTGAATCTGTTATGATCCTGTCTTGGTGATTTTCCTTCCAAAAGCTTCAATCTATCTCTAGTTTCTGTACGTTCCACCGTGTTTGGTATAATGGTCTCAGGGTAATCTCTGTCTTCAAATCTTTTGCACATCCATAATTTACCTTGTTCATATTTTTCATGATCTGATGTCATTCTTTTTATGCATAGTAGCTGTGAGTAGAGTAAATGCTTCTTTAATGATGCCAGTTGAAAACTCTCAAAGAGTAACAAATTCTTGCGGTCTGTGGGTTTGACATGGATGTTGGTACTGATTTTGTTAGTAAAATTGCCTCTACATCTAAAAATAAGCTAATGTTACAGAATTTAGCTCTAGAATAACCTTCTCCAATTCCAATTTATTCCTGGTACCATTCAATAACAGAAAACTGTTGTCAACAAACCTCCAATATGTTACCAAATGTTCCTTTCCTTCATTTTAGAAAGTATATACTCCTCTTCAAATTTTTTC
The DNA here is from genome assembly GCA_963921515.1 of Calotriton arnoldi. Classification (NCBI taxonomy): domain Eukaryota; kingdom Metazoa; phylum Chordata; class Amphibia; order Caudata; family Salamandridae; genus Calotriton; species Calotriton arnoldi. The sequence continues at coordinate 790,841 of CAWUFW010008084.1, forward strand.
ATGAACCAATTAGCGTAGCTGGGAGCTGCACAAATGTCCATAGATGTTCCAGTAAGTTGCAAATAATACTTATCCTTCCATTTGAAATAACGGTGATATAAAGCAAAGTGAGTTAATTTCCAAATGAAACATTTTCCAGTCTTCCTCCATGGGACTTGTTAATGCATCCTCAATTGCTGTAATTCCCAAATCATGGGATATTGATGTGTAGAGTGACTTAACATCAATGGTGCATAATATTATGTCATTTCTGTTTTTGTTTATTCCCTTTATTTTATAGTGGAAATCAGTAGTGTCTTTCAGATACGATTGAATGGATTGTACAGAAGGTTGTTAATGCGGTTGCAAATATTTTCCTATTGGTTCATGAATGGAGCCTCTGATGGAAACTATGAGTCTGAACAGACGTGTTTTCGCATTCTTGTGAATTTTAGTCAGAATGAGTATTATTAGAACCCTTGGGTGCGGTTGCGTTAAAAATCTTCTTTCCATTTCTATAATAGTCTCTCCATCCATGGCTTTCTTCAAGATTATTCTTAAAATTCTTGAGAATTCTTCAATGGAATTCTCTTCAACTTTCATGTAAGTATTTCCATCAGAGACATGTGTGTCAAACCCCTGTACATAATCTGCACTATCCATGATGAGCAGAGCGCTGCCTTTGTCATCCACGCCAAAGATGATGGTTGTGCCTTTTGAAAATTTCTTAATGACACCCATTTCTTTGTGGGTTAATTTGCTGTAATGTTGATGATGAGCAGAAAATATTTTACATCATTAGACTGAACCTGAGATTGTCCCAAGTCTAAACTCATCTACCTAACCAAAGGTTTACTACGACCACTGATTCAAAAACTTAGGGCCAGATGTACAAAGCATTTTTGCTGTCGCAAACTGCTTGATTCGCAGAATTGAGCCGTTTCAGACTGCAAAAATGTTTTTAGAATTGTACAAATACCAAACTGTGATTTTAGCGAATCACAGTTTGGGTTTTTGAACAAAAACAGGATCGCAATTTGGAAGGGACGTCCCTTCCAAATAGGGAATCGGATGTACTAATGTTTGGCGACTGAAATACGGCCATAAAGCATGAGTACTTTATCACCAACTAAAAGTTGGTGTCAATCACTGGTCGTGAAGTGCGAGGCTGAATGCAGGAGACCTTGACTCCAAAGTATGAAATATCTCCTCCCGAAGCCACCCTGCCAATGGAGGGAGAGCCCTTCTGTCAGTGGATGCCAAAGGTAAGAAACCACTTCTGGTGGAGGAAAAGCGCTTTGGCACCAAAAAATTCCAAAGAATGAAATTCCAGAAGAGCAGGACTTAGCAGAGAGAATCAAAAACCACCTGGAACAAAGGTAGGGAAAGGACTAGTTAGTGTAACGGAAACTAGCTAGCAGTTTGCCTGAATCCAAGAAACAACTGTGAAGCACAATTCCTTCAATCTCTCACCCTTAAATACCCTTACAAAACCCGGAAGGAACGGAAATGACCCAGGAAGTTACAGCTGCCATTATGGATTTGGGATACAAGATTAAGCAAATGGGCGGGCTGCCATCTTGGATTTGGATACATTAGAAGTTCCCAAGATGGCACCCACTACCCCATAATGCCAATGAGACCTGCAGAAGAAGTCAGGACAGGTGCTGGACCCCCACCCACCACTGTGGCCAGCAGCCCACAAGTACCTAGGGTGAGCCTCTGACCCATCCTCAGTAAGTGCCTCGCTGATACAGAAATTGAAAAGCAGCACATCTGGAATGCAGAATTCCCAATAGTTGATGGTTACCCATTTGCAAATAGTAAGGAGTCCCCTTGGGATGCCTTCCCCTTTAAGAATGTTTAAAAATAGAGGCAGTGGCCCCACAGACCTCTGCCTACTCTTAAAAAGTGAAACTTCAAAGTCTCATTTTTTTCTTTTAAAATGCATCCCATTTTTCTTAAAAGAAAATGGGCTGCATTTAAACAAATTGTGTTTTATTGAAAAAGCAATCACAGACAAGATGATCTGCGGAAACCTGCAGGCAAACATCCCTGTGATGGTGGCGAATCCTAGTTGGTCACAAATTGCTACCTACCTCAACAATATTCATGAGGTAGGTAAGGTCCAGATATAACTTTAGTACATTTGCAGCTGTGATTACCAAATATTGATTCGCAAAAAATCGCTAGCTGGTAATCGCTATTATCTCTTGTTTATATTTTGTTCTTCAAAGTTTTATTAGATTTCCCATTTACTGTCTCATTAATAGTTTGTTAGGTGTCTATGTAGCGTGGGAGCCACTACTAAGCAAGCATGACTCAATTTGATGGTGCGCCACAACATTTGAAAGCTTGCCATTTTAAGGCAAGAGTGCAATGTGTCATTTTTATTGTTTTTCAGTTACATAGGTTGTTCTAGATGGTTCATTCAAAGCTACACAATGAAGGAAGTGACCCGATTAGGGTCACCCGGGTCACTCGCGACCACCTCTCAGCCTTCTGTACCAAATGAAGAGTCGGTCAGACAGTAGAGAATACAAACCAATAATAGTTTATTAAGAGTACACTCAGAGTGGAGCCCAATCTGCCCAGTCGCTTAGGAGTGCTGCAGAGGGACTTACATCAACAAGCATAACGATACATTATGTACATTTCAAAGTCAATGAAAACACGCCGACCATGGGATTTTCCAGAGAGAAGCAGCTGGACAGTAAATTACAAAGGAGTAAGTTTCAGTCCTGAGGCTGGGCACACTTTATCTGCTATTCAAGGTCATTCTGCCTATGCCCGCCGCTAGACAAGTGGGAGAAGGCTTACATCTAAAGGAAAGGTATGCGCTAATAAGAACAGTGCATTCATTAGTGTGGCAGAACACAGCTCAGAAGAAACATAACCTAGAGAAGGCCGTTTCTCGGTAATGGCAAAGGATTAGTTTTGATCATGATACAAAATGGCACCCGTACACAAAATGACACCGCAAATGCTAACTTACGTAATGCAATGCGAGAGCATAATTTTTATTCCTACAACAATAATGAAAATGTTGCAAAGGGCTTTGCACTGTTATATTGGTTTGGGTGTGAGGTGCACTCCTAAGTCTAGTAAATGTTCAGCAACCTTTGACACTATTTAACTAATGGTGCTACACCGCTACGTATGCTGTCATACATACATCAATAATAAACAGTGAATATTTTCAAGTAATTCAACTTGAATGCAGTGTGCACTGTACACATTGGTATCTCTACAATATTAAACACATTACTAAAATGTCATTTTGTTCTTTACCATTATTTATTCTCATCTTTTACCATGAATCACCGTTATGTAAAGAAAAAAATAAACCAAAATAACGTTGGACAAGGGTAGATCTATTGTTGCATAATAATATCGTGAATTAATCGTTTCTAGATGTTCACCACCAATAATGTGTCATGCCATCTGTTTCATCAATTTCCTTATGAGTTGCATGCTATGTTTCTCTTGTGATATGACATAAAAAGAAAAAAGGAAAATAAGTCTAAAACCTTTGTACCAATCGTAGCACTTGTGCTGTTATTCATCATGCTGTTGTCAGCGTCGGTGTTAAGCACGTGAGTGGATTTGATTTTCAATCACCATTGTGTATTCTAGTCGTGACATCTATACGAGCACACGTATATCACATCTCCATTCTCCTATGTGCTCGTGGTGACATCACTACATGCTGATTCCTACCACTCAGCTTACTTTCTGGAAGCCGCGTAACCCCCCAATTTTTTTCTTTTTCTGAATTGCCCCTGAAGAAGGGACCTAAAGTCCCGAAATACATTGGGCATGAAACATTCAGAATGGTTATATTATGTTCATGCAAATACAGAATGTACATGAAAGAAAACCATGTTTATGTGTAACAAACAACGTGATGTATATTCATGAATGTGAATGAATTACATAACGGTGAATCATGGTAAAAGATGAGAATAAATAATGGTAAAGAACAAAATGACATTTTAGTAATGCGTTTAATATTGTAGAGATACCAATATGTACAGTGCGCACTGCATTCAAGTTGAATTACTTTAAAATATTCACTGATTTGCACTGTTTTAGCCATATACTCAGTTAGGATTATCTTCATAAAATATGCTCTACCTGATAAAGAATGTAATATGCGTATATGCACTTATCTCCATGGAAAGCATGTGCACAAACTGAAAATTAGACTTATAAATGAAGGCTGCATTTGTGAAAATAGAGGCGTGCAAACCATTTTTTGTACATGTGCGCCTTGTTCAACAAACAGCTCATGATGTTCATTTCCCCTATGACTCATACTGGATTTGCTTCTCAAAGACCGATGTATGAGTAAGTGTGACTTACTCTTGTAGTAGTCCTCCTGGCTTACTCCTGCAATTCAGTACTCCAAGAGTAAGTCAAAGCAATATCTTTTTGAATCGGGCCCACTGAGAGGAAAGCCTTTTTAGGTCTCAGCTACAGCCAGCTTTAGTTGTCTGTAGAAAACCACACTATTCTCAAAGGCATTTTTAGATTGTGTAATAGAGTACTTCTGAAGTACTGCTTTAAATACTCTTACATGCATTGGTAAAGTCGCCTCAACATCTCAAGCATAGGAATAAAATTAGAATACCCCAAGAATGCTCATACACAAGTAGTACTAACAGAAAGACTGTGCCCTCGTTGCACTTTTACTAATAGGGTGTTGGTCCTTTCCTAGCCGTCTCACAAAAGCATGTAAAAGTATGTAGGTGACTACACCTGTAGTACTACTTCCTGTACTCATAAATTCTTTTGTGTATTGGCCCCTATTAGAGTGAGCTTTGGGCCAGTCCCTTGCTCGTGTTTACCTAGTGTTGTGTCTATCTCAGATGTCTGCTTTTGATTCAATGGCTTTCATAAAGAAAGTTTGTGTTTGTCTTGCCTAGAATTCTGATTGGCTAAGTGGTATCCTTCCAATGCATTCTTGAGGGGACTCTTTTTATTATCTATTGAGCACTCCATGGGAGTGTTTTGTTCCTTTCTTTATTTCTACCCCTTCTTCCTTTCCCACCACCACCAGAGAGCTCTCTTTTCACTCCCCACACTCCTCAATGCTTCCCGGTCCTCTCCGTGTCCAGCTCGCCATCCCACTACCCATGTTAAATATGTTTGTAACATTTTTTAACAAGGTGCCAGCAGCTGCAAATGGATACTAGGCTGCTTGCTTCCATTTTTGCGCTATTGGCACACTACTTTTAACTTTTGTTTTACATTTTAATTTGATGTTCTACCCTGTCCAGTTTGCATCACAATGCATGCACACGCAAGTGTCATGAAGCACATATGTACCTGTATCATCATGCACACACGTGCAGACATCACGATGCATGCATCTACATTAGCAACCATTTTGGAATGGGGTTTCTTTTTAAATAAATAAAATGCAAGATTGTCAGTCATGAGTGTGCGTGCATTTTAATGTACGCACACTCGTGATGTTGGCAAAAAGCATTGGCAAAGCCAATAGCTCTTTATTACCTGTAATGTGTACCTCAGAAATTGGATCAGTGAAAAAGCATTTGATCAGTTGACATTATTAAACAAATCTTTGCTTGCAATTGCTAAACTTTTAAAGATTGTTTTCGTTAAGTCTTAAGAGAATATTTCTTTATTGTATTTGATGTGTTTTCTGTTTACATGGCCTTAATGTGCAATAAAGGTAATTGCATTTTTGATTTCTGTTTATCGATGTCTGTGTGTTTTTTCAAAGCGATGACAAAGACCCTCATCTATTTTATTGATAGGGTTACCCTTCAACTATGTGTTGGGATACGTTCGCAAAAAAAAAATGATTTTCTTGCAAATACAGAGTTGCCTCCTTAAATGCTAGAACATGAATATTTATTAATGAACAATTCTGTGCGCGCTTATTTAATTCAAGTTCCTACTACATTTCTTTTTTATAGGACACCTGAGAAATCCATATCCTCTGTTTTCCAACAGGCTACACAATAAATATTAAGCGAAAAATGGGTTCGCTGCAATGTGGATGATTAATATAATGCTTCGTGAAGGCTCCTCTTCTGGCAGGTAGAAAATTGATTGTTGTCTGAGCCTGATAGGCCATTGATTACCCGTAAATGCATTACAGGAGTAATTATGATCAATAAAAAAAGCTTTCTCTCTTGCTGTTGGTTATAGTTCACAGTTAAATTAAACACGTTCCGTCTGATTCACTATGTGCTGAAGGAATGCGTTTCATAACCAGCTACATTAACAACATTAACAAGGGTGTTAAGGCCCTTCATGCGGATTGGCACCAACCTGTGCAGGTGAGAAGGCCCAAGTTGCACAATAGTGGCAGATAATGGGAGATATTGGGGGCATATTAACAACGGCCAGCGATAATTATCGCTGGCCGTGCTTAGCGTGAGGAATCCTATCGCCGGCTATCGCTGGAAATTATCGCCATGCTAGCGCTGTATTAACAACGCTTAGCGCAAAGGCGATAATTTCCCAGTGATAGCGATGTTTTCCATGGAACATCGCTGGTTTTCCAGCGATGTCCCATGGAAAACGGCGATATACTTGGCGATAGGGCCTGTGGTCTTAGCCACACAATCCACCCCCATGTTAGGTATGCCTTAGTCAGGAATTTAGCAGACGTTAAATTCCTGCGTTAAGGCATACTTACGCAATTTAATATATCGCTAACCCACGTTGCTAATATGGCGATACCTGGGTTAGCGATATTTCCCCTGTTGTATTCACAGGCACGCCCCCTTTGCATCTCATTAGCGATGCAATGGGAGGCGTGCAGGAAACGGACGCTAGGTCAGGAATCACGCGCTAGCGTGTCCTTGTTAATTCGGCAATAAAATTATCGCCGCTTTTCGTCCGAAAATGGACGCTAAAGCGGCGATAATTCATTAACGCCGCCTTGTTAATATGCCCCTTGGTTCTCCCTAAATGACAACTTTTAAGAAAAGCTCTAAACACGAAAAATGATATCTCTACCTGGATTGCATGTCCATCATTTCTCCTAAATAAAGAAAAAGGACCTTTATCTTACCCACCAGGTCAGCAGAAGACGTGGCCTCCACTCCTCTGGTGGAATACTGTCAACCGAAATTAGATATCCCCAGCAGGAAGGCATGGGTCTCTGTGTCTTCAGTGGTGCCCCTGTGTGGCATACTTTGCCTAGTGGCAACCATATTTGATGCGGCCGCTTGTCAAAGCATTTTGTTCTGCAACAACAAAACATATGCAAAGCAGGAGTTTGTTCTTGCAGAGCACAATAACAATGCAATATTGCATGAGCATTGCATGAGCACTCACACAACGTTTAGTCAATCTAGGCTTTTGTATGTCAGTGACAGCTTAATCTATGTTAATATAATCTATAATACACTCAGAACTTGCAGATGGTAAATATCTCCATTGTGGCTTGTAAGCCATACACTAAATGTTATATTATTAATTTTGCGTTTAGGGATTGCTTATTTACCGCTCAGGTGTTCTTGCACATAGTTGAATGATTGTATGAAAACTGTATATTATTAAATTTGTATTTGGGCCGTGCTTATGTACCACTCAGGTGTCCTTTCAAATGATAGAATGACTGTATGATGCTTGAGAAGTTTCCAAACATTATGAGGTTTTAGATACAGGAGCTTAATTTAAGGGTCACCAGGAATTGCAGAGTGATGCCCGTAATGTCCCTATCTATCGCATTTTGCCTGCTTCACATCTTCCGAACACCTTCTGTGGAAACCATTATTAATGCTGAGTGATCACCAGTGGGTAACAGCTCTAGAAAAAGTTAAATTGAAAGTTCAGAATGATGGGTTTGTGCAGAGTACCTAATGGGTAAGCATTTTCTTTCATGAAAGGTGATGGACTGTCATTGATAAACATAATACCTGATGGGAAGGAATTGTGTGGAGAGTTTGGAATGGGCAGGAATTCAATGCCACATTAACTAATGGTGAGCAACTTCTGAGCAAGCAATCTTTGCCATATTAACGAGTTGCCTACTTAGCTCCATCTTTATGGAACTCACTCCCGTTTCAACTATCTACCACAAATTTCGTAAAGATTTAAAAACATGGCTATTCAACCACTAGAGTCCTGTCCTCTTCTCTCTAGTGCGGGTCCGTAGGCGCCGGGAAACCTCCGGGTAGCTGTGCGCCATATAAATTTAAAAAAAAAAAAAAAACGAGTAGTTAGCTATTCTGTGAAGAGTCACTGCTCAGTAAACATTCTCTGATGTGGAAACTAAAGGCAAGCGGTCAGTGACACAGTGGCCTGACTACCCACATTATTTGACATGTTGTTGAGAATCTTGTGAAATTTTAAATTCACAGGGTATCCGGCAGAGTCTGGTTGCTGGAGCATAAAACTGAGGTACGTTCTTGCTGATCGATGATCAATTGCCCTGCATGACTTTATGTATGATTTTGATGATTTAGGATGATCTGGCTATAGGCTGATGGCCACCAAAGACATGTCAGTGCATGGGTGATGTGTGATACTCATTTGATCTGAGTAACCCATCACACTTGTTGTGTACATGCTGCAGGCCTGCACTAGGGAAACATTTTTAATTTATTGGTTTTTAAGGTCGGTTAGAAAGTAGGTTGAGAAGAGATATCTTTATTTTGTGCTTGGGTTTAAGCATTAGGAGTTTTTTCAGAGCCATTGCAGCTCACAAAGTTGTATCTCATCCATGCTTTACAACTCTGCATAGGAGGACCAAATGCATTTATGACAGCAAATATGTGCAGAAAGTGAAATAGCAGGCTTTCAGGCATATGCGACTGTTTTGAGGCCTAAGCTCAATATAGAATAGTCTAGTGAAAATGCTGATGCCTTGGGGATGGCTCATGCAAATGCTTCTGTGAGTGGTGGTTCTATCTAAACTGACCTGTCAGGTGATAGGAGTTAGGGTGTGGAGTGTCCTATATTAATTCATCTGATGTAAAACATAATACAGGCATTAAAGGTTGTACGCAATTCTGATTTTATTTCAGAGCTTTTCCCTTGTGTTATTGACTGGCACATGAAACTTTGCATTCCACCAATGGATTTTGAGTGTGTATAGGCAAACAGTGCCGAGTTGTGTAAGACTCCTGGCTGTGGAAAGTACATAATTATTGTTTTTAAGTTGTAGTTGTGCATCTGTGTCTCTATTTGTCTATTCTTCCTCCCTTTGTTGCTCCCACGTTATATTTGTTTATTCCCTGTTATTTCAGTTGTGTTAGAAACCATGAGTTTCATCCCTCATTTTCACTTCAAAACATCCAGCAGCACCCACAATGAAAGATTACCTGACACAAGGCTCCACTTCCTGTTCCAAATCAGCAATACTTGATCTTGACCTTGCCCTGCCAGGATACCATTGACTGCCAGTATTCATCAAGTTATTATATCAGCAGTCACGTGACTCAGACATGCCTCTTTCAGAATAGGCAACCAGCTCACCTGACTATGTAATTGCAGTTGTAGACAAGAGAAGTAAATGTGGCAACCGCTTTTTGGTCATGGTAATTCCTGGAAGGAGCCACAGTTAAGGATTCATTTACCTTGTAGCTCAGTTACCAGAAACGTCATATGCTTAAACCCAACCGCTCAACATGCTGTCCCAGTGCTTACATTTACTCATTAGCCCCCATAAATTCAGAGGAAACAAGTAATCTCAACCCTTGCAACCTCATTCACATGCTACTCACAAAAACAAAAATGTCCCACTTTATGCTCATCAATTCACTTTCTATACCAACATTGTCAGCGCTATCTTCAACCATATTCTGGACTTCCCCTTCAAAAAAACAAAAACGAACTAAGACACATCTCCACATACATCTTCAATAGGCTCTTGCTATTTGGATATATCATACATTGCATGTTCCACACACAAAGGACTGGTGCCTGACTGGTGTCTGACTAACTTTTTTAATTCCTTTCCTGACACTTTCCCCTTGTATTCTTTCTAACAATTTCCTTTCATTTCATTAATGACTTCAAGAATACAGAAAATTATTGGCTAATGGCATCGTTTAACTTGTGACCAACATGTCCCTCAATTAAACAAACTCCATACGCTTAGAGACTTCAAATCCCTTGTTAGAAATGGGATTATTGGGTGGCTGATGTGTGCAGCCAGGTCAGGCAGGAACCCCCACTCTAGTCAGGGTGAGCTAGATACACACTAAAAGATAACCTGTGCTCACCCTCTGGTAGCTTGCCACAGAGCAGTCAGGCTTATCTAAAGAGGCAACATGTAAAGTATTTGTGCAACACACACAGTAACACCATGAATACACCACAAAAGACTCCACACAGGTTTGGAAAAATAGATTATATCATAAACAAAACAAGACCAAAATGACAAAAATCCAATGTATAGAAGTTGAGATATTGAATTTTAAAGGAATAAATGCAGTAAAGCGCTTAGAAGCAAGTAGTACTAAAAAGGTTACTTTAGGTCGCGCTGGACCAGGGCAAAGTCAAAGTTCAGGCTGACTGCAATGGAGCACCAGCGGGGTACAGGACCCACGCAGGCCTCGGTGAACAAAGTACCTTTCCTGGTCACAGACAATGAGATGCGTCAATCTTCTCCATGCAGTAAAAGCGATGCGTCAGTTACGAAGAAAGGTGCTGGAGTCGAGAGGCGTCGAGTGATGCACTGGATTCTGCCAAACAGTCGAGGGGATGCATCGATCTCACCAAGCCGCAGCGGAGGCGATATGCTGTCCGATGTGTTGATCTCTAGAGGTAAAGTGCTGGTTCTGATGTAATGCAGCAATTTTACTCCCACAACTGAGTCGATGCTCCGCTTCTGCTACACGCAAATAGGAGATGCGTCGAAATCTGTGTTGCAAGTATCTGGGCCACTTCCAGCGAGCCAGGCACAGAAGCAGGGTTAGAGACTTTGATATCCCTGAGTCTCAAGCAACACAAGGTAAGCCAACAAGCCCTTGGAGATCACTAGGAAGGAAGGCAGAGTCCTGCTCTCCTTCAGCATAGTCAGAAAGTAACAGACAGCAGGGCAACAATCAGAAAAGCAGGCCCTCCAGATCAGCAATCCCGTTGAGTCCTTTAAGCAGCACCCCAGTTCTTCTGGCAGATCTTCAGTTACAAGTCCAGTAGTGTCTGATTTTAGGGGGTCAGAGTACCAGTACTTATACCCAAAAGTGCCTTTGATGTTGGGTGACTTCAAAGCAGCTCTCTGAAGTGCACAAGTATCCCTTTCATCCATGTCCTGTCTGCCAGGCTATCTGTGGGGGTAATCAGACCTTTGTGTCGGGACAGGACATATTCTATACAAGTGAAGTGTTAGCCCCTCCCTTCCATCCTGCCCAGGCAAGGCCATCAGAATGCAAATGTATGCATATGGGTACTCAGACCTACCTATCCTTCCTGTGTTGTGGCTGTCTAGAGGGAATGCACAAAGTGTAGCTGTCACCCACCCCAGATGTGTATTGGAGACAGGCGGTCAGGGACACAGAGCGGAAAGTGCAAAGAAATGTCCACTTTCTAAAAGTGACATTTCTAAAACAGTAATGTTAAATCCAACTTCAACAGTGAGGAGGATTTATCATTACCATCCCAAAGATATGAAACATGAAAAAGCTACTCCTCTATGTTCAGGAATTACAGCTTAAAAATGTATTAAGGAATTTCCAATGCTAGCCTGTGAGATGGGTAGGTCTCACTGCAGTGAAAAACGAAATAGGCTGTTTGTCACTACCAGGACATATAAAACATAAAGGTACATGTCCTACCTTTTACTTACATAGCACCCTGCCCTTTGGGGTACTAAGGGCCTACCTGAGGGGTGAAATATGTGATGAAAGGGGAGTTTGAGGCTTGGCAAGTAGTTTTAAATGCCAAGTTGAAGTGGCAGTAAACTGCACACACAGGCACTGCAGTTGCAGGCCTGAGACAGGTTTGAAAGACTACTTATGTGGGTGGCACAATCAGTGCTGCAGGCCCACTAGTAGCAGTTGACTTACAGACCCTGGGTGTATGTTATACCACTTTACAAGGGAATTGTCAGTAAATCAAAAATGCCAATCAAGTATACACCAATGTCACCATGTTTAGGGGAGAAGCACATGCACTTTAGCACTGGTTTGCAGTGCTAATGTGCTCAGAGTCCTAAGGCCAACAATCAGCAAAAACAGGAGGTAAAAGGAAAAAAGCCTGGGGAAAGACCACCCTAAGGAAGACAGGTCTAACATCCCTGGAAACTCAACAAGACAATAAAAGCGTCCCCCACAATCTTCTTGACTCACTGAACCTTCGCCAAAACACCATTGCCCACACAAAATTAAGGCAAACATCAGAAAAATTATACACCACTATGCTGTGGCTCTTGAAATCTTTACATTCTTCTTTCCATCCACCACAACTCACCCTGATACAATGGCCACCTCAAAGAGAACCAAGAGTTTATTCACTTATTGAGGAGCTTCGCTGAAGGACCATTCAGCCAAAGCCTCAGTGACCTGGCAACCTCTAAATCAGACATGCTGCATATGGACAGCCTGCTAACTGCATTCAACCACATCTTAAAAGCTAGTTTAAATGAGCATGTAAGGCAAAATATCAGGACCATCAAAACAGTGTCATCACCTCCAACTAAACACAAGAGGTGAATGCGGATCGAAAGAAGCCATAACATGCCCATATCTGGGTATGGTTAAGTATTTTACTGTCATTCTTTACAGTCTGAGGGTTGCAGGGTATAGGCTGTTATGGTATAAAAAACAGAAGAAACAAACAAAATTAGGCTCTCTTGATATGGATTTTTGTTTCTTGCTCAGGGCTTTCTTGAAATTCATCTGTGTTCTCTTCAAAAGAGAACCAGGGAGGAATAATTAGTGGAGTAACAACAGGCCCAAGATGGAAAGTTGGTGAGTGTGAGATCTCGTGAAACATAAGCTTGGCTCAACCACACTGTGAAGACATACAGAAAGGAAGCAAACATACAATATACACTGCTGTGTCCTTCTTTTCTACTCCCTGGTCCCTCATCTAAACATAGTGCTCTGGGGCTCCTCTAGCTTCCTTTTTCCCACTTCCCTCTGCCTGTGCCACCAGTAAGCTAGAACCTGCCTTAAACAATGACCCCAGCAATGGGTTACGGCTTTGGAAGGCTGTACAACTGGTCACTCCTGACAAATGGGTCTCAAGGGTCGTGTAGGATGCTATGGTTACTGGTTTCTTGGAGTCTTGGATGGTGGTGTTTTCTTGGTCCAGCTTGGCTCCCTCGGGCCTTATTTGGATTTACAGGTGGCATTCTGTCTCTTCTGAAGTGATTTCAGCAACAACCTCGTTTTCTGCGGTGGGGATCTCCTCTGACTCATTCTTCAGCGGTGGCCAATGAAGTATTTCTGTAACAGTATTTTCTCTCCACCTAATTGCTTCAGTTCCTCCTCTTCATGCCAGGTTTTATGTCTTGCTTGTCACTGTTTTTAAAATCTTCCTCTCTTGCCTGGAGATGTGAGGTTATCACAAAAGGGGGTGAAACAACCTTGCTGAAACAGGACAGACTGTTCCTGTGAAGGTTGATCTACAGCATCCCTAGGGCAGGTAATTCATTGGGTATTCATGGGATATTCATTGGGTGTTCATGAAAGGACAGGGGAACAAGGTATGTACCATGTGACATGGAATGAAAGCAAAAGGATAATCAACATACCAAGAAATCTTAGGTCTAACTCCTGCTGGAGCTGCGTTAACCAAAGCCTTCTGTAGCTCACAACAAAAAACTAATCAGTCTCAAAAGCCAGTATCAAACTACTATCGCAGAAGAAAAAAGCACGATCTGAGCACAATTGAAAGCCACCAGTTTTCAACCTGGTGCTACTCTCACCAGTACCCAACTCCATTGAAAAATCTACTAACATCAGCAAATGATCAACAAAATTCAATATCACATTAGTGAAAGCATTAATTCCTTCTATGTACTGCCAACATGATTGATACTGAATAGAATTGCACCAGGTAAGTTTTGGAGTAATGTTCCCTGAACAATAAAGTCTGCACATGATTTGTACATGTACAAATAGCAGTTTCGTTCCATACACAATTTTGTGTTTGATATATAATCCCAATACAGAGTCGGTCAGTTTTTGTCTGTTTTAAAACTTTCTTTCAAATTCCACAAACTCAAGGTGGCAAAGTATTTTGCAGGAATAGTAACACTTATAAGACTATTTTTTACACTTCTAAATCCTCAACTTGTTTTTTGCCTTTTCTGACTTATGGACAATTCACTAGAATTCCTTAAACATTTATCTCCTGTTTGCATCTCGGAACTAGTCCACTCATACACCATTTTACGCCTTGCCAGTATCAACAGCAACAGCATTGCTCTCATTTCATTTTAACCTTCATCTTAAACAGCACTATGCTCAATAGACAAGCTCGAGTTATCTTTATAATAACCATCTTTTCAATCAAGTCAAATATATAGATATATATATTCACTGAAAAAAACTAAGGTTGCAGGGACGTTATAGTTAGGAATTAGCATTTAAAAAACCTTAGAAATTCACTGAAAAAACCAAAGGTTACAGGGCCATTATAGTTAGGAAATAGAATTAAAAAAACCTTAGAAATTCACTAAAAAAACAAAGGTGACAAGGATGTTATATTTAGGCTGACATTTCACTCATATATAACCAGAGAATTTCAGCAGTTTTAGTTCAGCAGCTATAGTTAGCTGAGCTAACTATAACTCACGGCCCCGCAATGCACTGCTTATGACCTCACATATTACATCACTCATGACATGGTCAGTGACATCACTGATGACATCATCCATAGAATCTCTGGTTTTGTATGAGTGAAATGTCAGCCTAACTATAACGTCCCTGTAGCCTTTGGTTTTTTCAGTGAATTTCTAAGGTTTTTTAAATGCTAATTTCTAACTATAACGTCCCTGTAACCTTTGGTTTTTTCACAAATTTGTAAGATTTTTTTTAAATTCTATTTCTTAATTGTAACGTCCATTTTATTTTAAGTGCGCCTCTAACATTTTCATATTGTCTTTCTATAATTGGATATTGTATATTATATTTATATTATATACCACAGATTTTTTTTGTTTTGGTGTCTGTTTATCAGAAAGTACATTAATAACTGGTTTTATTTTTAAGAATTTTTTGAGTCGGCACAACATTGTCACATTTACTGTGGGGAATCTGCGATCAGCAAATGTATTTCACATACTGAAAAATACACTTAAAGAAATTTTTTAAATGAAGTTTAAGTCTAAATATTTAGTGAGATATTGTTTTAGCTTTTCTTTCTGTAATCAATTTAGGAGAAAACCACCTTTACAAAAAAATGATATTCGCGACTACTGACGTCGGTAGCCGCAAGGAGGGCGTGGTTTGTACAAAGAGTACAACATATATAGACACATTCTACAGTATATTTAAGAGTAGAGCTTTATTAGTGTACTTTCCAAACTCATATTTTTGTACTGAGTTTCCAGAAAACTCGTCTTCAAAGACTCTTTTCCGTTTTCACGATAAGGCCGGGAATCACAACGACGTCACTAGTTGTGGACATTGCGTGTTTTTGAGAAACTCTAAAACACATATATACAGATATTTTAATTGATGTTTGACACTAGTTGTTTACTGATCTCCTGTTTAAAGTTGTCTGTCTATAATAATTTTTTAACAAAATCACTTTTACTTTGCGTTTTCCATGTTCGCGGCAGCAGCGAAAGTAGCGATGACGTCGTTCATAGAGGATACCGCGTGTTTTACAGAAACTCCAAAAGACATACATACACCTATTATATTTGATATTTGACACTAGTTGTTTACTGCTCTCTTCTTTAAAAGTGTCTGCCTATAGTAATTTTTTTACAAAATAATTTTTATTTAGTTCCCGTTGAAGACAGCATAAGTCGCGATGATGTCGGTAATCGCGGATTCCGTGTGTTTTTCAACAACTCTTAAACATATATATAGAGATATTGTGAACAAGTTTCAGTATAGCTGTCCACTATTATAGTATTGAAAGTTCTGCTTTTGATTTCATTTTTTAGGAAAACTACTTTAAACTTGTCTTATGAATGTAATTGTTTAATTGTTTAATTGTTTAACTTAATTGTTAATCGCGAATATGTTGGTCACCGTGAATAACACATGACTGTGAAAGCAAGGAATATCATTGGATAATATACTTTTTATCAAAATGAATAGGAAGTACACACCCACTCCTCCTTCTTGAATCTTCTTTCCTTGAACTTCATTCTGAGCAGGTGGATCTATCTTGGTGTGGAGAGTTTTTGCCCTTTTTTTTACATTAAAAATGGCAACACAGGAAGGAGGTGGGGGTCA
The DNA here is from genome assembly GCA_963921515.1 of Calotriton arnoldi. Taxonomy (NCBI): domain Eukaryota; kingdom Metazoa; phylum Chordata; class Amphibia; order Caudata; family Salamandridae; genus Calotriton; species Calotriton arnoldi. Next base: position 807,172 of record CAWUFW010008084.1, read on the forward strand.
GCAGCAAAAACAACAGGACCAGGATGTGGAGGAGATGGGGACAGATCATTTAGAAGAAAAGGAGCCTCCACAAAAGAGAGCCAGTGTAGCATGGGACTTTTTTTAAAAACCCATCTGGGGAATCTAAAACAATGGCCAAGATAGTGCAATGCACCATCTGTGACAAGACCCTCTCTAGAGTTATAAATAAAAAATATTCATATGGGACGTCATCCATGTTGTACTACCTCAAAACCTACCACAAAAATTGTCTGCAACTTGCACTGAACCAAAGAGAAAGTAGAGGACCATCAACTTCAATTGCAGCAGGAATAATTCCTGGACAGAAAGTGCCATCAAATGTCCAAACTGCTCTAGAGTTATCTACAATGGCCACTCATTGTATGGAGTGTGAGGTTGTCATAACCGCTGGTGAGCAGTCTGTTACTGTTACTACTATTCGCAATAGCAATGCTGCAAAAAATCACAAAATTCCCCCTTTTATAGTTTTTGCACATTTCTTAGTGCATATTTGTGTAATTTTTCCTGTCCCAGTTGCCATTTTTGTTTGTACAAAAAAGAACAAAAAAAATTTAAATTATAAAAAGGAAAATTTTTTTTTTAAAAAGGCTCCTGTTTGAAAGGCCTTTTACAGTAAAAACAAAAGTATGCATGTATGTTGGAATAAGAGTACGACTGGTGTATGGTTGATTGAATGAGTGCATGACTGGTGCATGGATGTTACAATGAGTACAGGAGTGGTGCCAGTGTGAATCTATGAGTGCCTGAGTAATTGTATGACTGCATGGGTTGTACCTGGATGATTGGATGAGTGCATAGGAACTGCCTGGGTAATTAGATGAGTGCATGGCTACTGTCTGGGTGATTGGATGAGTGCATGGGTAGTGCCTAGTGACTGTATGAGTGTATGGGTAGTGCCTAGGTGATTGTATGAGTGCACAAGTAGTGCCTGGGTGATTGAAGGAGTTCATGGGTCGTGCCTGGATAACTGGATGAGTGTATGGGTAGTGCTAGGATGATTTGATTACTGCATGTGTAGTGGATGGGTGATTGGATGAGTGCAAGTGTAGTACCTGGTTGATTGCATGAGTGCATGGGTAGTGCCTGGGTGATTCCATGAGTGCATGGGTGGTGGGTGGGTGAATGGATGAGTGCATGGGTAGTGTCTGGTTGATTGGATGAGTGAATGGGTAGTGCCTGGGTGACTGGATGAGTGAATGGGTAGTGCCTGGGTGATTACATGAGTCCAGGGGTAGTGCCAGGGTGATTGGATGAGTGCATGGTTAGTGCCTGGGTGATTGGATGAGTGCATGTGTAGTGCTGGGTGATTCAGTGAGTGCATGAGTAGTGCCTAGGTGATTGGATGAATGTATGGGTAGTGGCTGGATGGTTGGATGAGTTTATAGGTAGTGCCTGGGAGATTGCATGACTGCATGAGTAATCCCTGAGTTATTGTATGAGTCCAAGTGCAGTGCCTGAATCATTTGATGAGTGCAAGTGCAGTGCTTGGGTGAATGAATGAGTACAAGTGCAGTACCTGGATGATTGCATGACTGCATGGGTAGTGCCTGCGTGCATGGATGAGTGCCTGGGTGAATTGATAAGTGCAAGTGCAGTGACTGGATCATTGGATGAGTGCAAATGTAGTGCCTGGGTGAATGGATTACTGCAAGTACAGTGCCTGGTTGAATGAAAGAGTGCAAGTGTAGTGCCTAGGTGATTCCATAACTACATTAGTAGTGCCTGAGTGAAGGCATGACTCCATGGTTACCACCTGTTTGATTGGATGAGTGTCTGAGTAGTGGCTGGGAGATTGGATGAATGTAAGTGCACTACCTGAGTGATTGGATGACTGCCTAGGTAGTGGCTGGGTGATTGGATGAGTGGAAATGTAGTGCCTGGGAGATGGGATGAGTATATGAGTAGTGACTCAATGAATCAATCACTAGATTAGTTATTTGACACACATAATATATCCCTATCTCCAACCAGTGTGAAAAAAATAAACAGAAAAAAAGGATTAGAATTTCATTGTGAACATTAGGCAACCAAAAGGACACCCAATATTTTTTCTCCAAAACTTTAATTCAACATAGACAAATGTTTTACTGGTTTTTACTGCTTTCAGCTTTCATACTTCATACTGCTTCACTTTCAACAGTGCTCTGTATGAAACATCGTCATCAAACAATGGGGAAAATACAATCAATGGACTGTAAAAAAAACAAATGTGCACAGTACATCATTACAAATATGTCATACTGTGCACTCCACTCGCTACAAGTTTTTTAATTGGGGCTTGCTGACAGGTTACTACCTTAATGAAAGCAACGATATGTTAAAACTGTTTCTGATATTTTCATATCTGGTACAAAATGTCCAACAATTATGAAGCAGTCTTAATTTTTGGATATCCTTTGTAAACATCATCCCTGTTAAGCCAAATGATGTCTAAAATGTTCTTGGTCCATGTACGAAAAAAATAACACACAGAACTATATACAAGTTGCTGTAGCAGAAACAAAAGGGGGCATTTTTTAGCGGTGAAGAGACTTCTTGGATACAGCTTAAGGCTACTGGTATTACAGTACCTCCATTTAGTTTTTATCTGTAGTAACAGAATGTAGTCCTCAAATGTTTTATAAATTCCTTTCCCACAGTTAAGAAGGGTCTTTCATTTCTAACAGCTTGCTGTAGACAATACCCCAATAGGCTGAATAATGTTTCAGAAACACATAATCCATATATATGCCAACACAATACCACATTTTCTTATCCCAAATTCTCCTTAGAACCTCAGTTCTAGAAATATCAGATATGAGTTTGGTAACTTTTTAGGTAGTCTTGGTTTGATGGTCACTTGTATGTCATTGCACTCTGTTCATCCTGTTTGACATCTTAATTATATTGTGTAGTGTCCAGAGGTTATATTAACTCCTTCATGAAATATGATTGCTATAGTTGTGAAAGTTCTTTTTGAAATGCAAATTTGTCCAGCTACAAAGTTTGTAATTTCAGTTCCTAATTTAGTACCATCCACCGTTGTAGCATGACTATGACATATTTTCCATACTTTTGTAAAAACAACGTTGACCTAAGTTCTGATCTGCAGTTTGGGCAGGTCATATCTTGATGGACGTTTTTAGTTACATTTTCAAGGGCACAGCTTTACAATCTGGTAATATCAAGTAGAGAAATCGTTCTGAATTGATTTTAGTGCTAGATGTTAAATTTCCAATCTTCACAGTTATGTTCCATTCATAAGTTAAACCAAATAATTCATTGATGTTCACATCTTCTTCCTCTAATAGTCCTAGCATTACCATTACAAATTCTTAGGCATCCTGCTGAAGCTTTTGAGAAAACATTACTGATCTGTAAGTTTTCTTATTCCAGTAGCAGAATGTATAATACTTCTGTCACTTCTTAACTCTTCAAGTAAACTACATAGTTGTGAAGACATTCTTTTATCTACCTTTTCTTTAATAGAATTTGTAAAATGAGGCAAATGGTATAGGCCATTTAACATTACATTTGCATTACATTTCACTCCAGATTTATTATCACAGAGATACCCTTCTATTTTCTCATTGTGCTGTGGTTTTCTTTTCTTAGGTCCTTGTTGTTTTTCTTTTTGTTCATCTTTCTGTTCAGCTCTGATAGACTGCTTCAATATTTTCCGCTTTAGACACATTATTGGTTTTTCAAACACAGGATGATGTCCTAAATGAGGAGTATATTGAGCTTTTAACCGATTATACTCCCTTACACAGCTCACATCATCAAAATCAATCAGAAATAAACCAGACAATGTTTTAATTTGTGACAAAGCTACATATGACATTCCTTCTTTGGATACACTGCTACCAATATTAACAAGAGCTGTATCTACACTTAAACCTTGTGATTTGTGGATAGTTACTGCATACGCTAAAAACAGTGGGAACTACTTTTGCTGGACATACAAGTCTTTTACGAGTAGAAAACGTACAACTTATTTTTCAATCTGCTTAACTTCACCAACATCATAAAATGTTATGGCTAAGTATTCCATGTCATTTCTGTTTGGCTAATTAATAAATTTCATAACTTTACCCATTGCACCATTCACTAGCCCTTCTTCAACATTTAAATTATGATGTCAGATTACACGACAATTTTTACAGATATGTAACTGTTTTTCTAATCCTGCAGTTTTTGGTACAGACTTTTCTAAACTATCCAATTTTGATTGCAGTTTTTCTGTCAGTTGCACTGTAACTCCTAGATGTTCCATTTTATCATTTGCTCTAATTTTGATTATCTCTTCTTTTTCCAGTTGCAATATTTGTTCATTGAATTTACTACACTCTTCAAGAGTTGGCATCAAACAAACAATAGACTTCTCTTCCTTAACAAAATTATACATTACTTCTGCAGCTGAAACATTAGCTGGAAACAGATTTTTGATGAGACGGGTTTGTAATGCTCTGTTTCCTTCTTTTGTGAGAACTCCCACTCTAATGTCCTTTAGTAAATCTCCATATTGCATATATGATGCTCGGCGCATATTTCTGATTAACTCTTTGTATTCAAAGTGTAGGAAAATAGGATCTGGTTCTGTGGTTACCCCCACTTTTTACCTGGGGCTAAGCTGTATTTGACTAGTCTGACTGGGATCCTGCTAATCAGGACCCCAATCTATCTGCTTTCTCCCTAAACTGTTGTGTTCAGTACTTAGGTACATCCCAGATTGGATACTGGGGTGCCCTTATAAGTCCCTAGTATATGGTACTAAGGTCCCCAGGGCATAGGAACCCCAGAGATCTCCCATGGGCTGAAGCATGTATTATGCCACCCATGAGAGACCATTCAAAATGGAACTACATTGCAGCCTGTGTAAGTTGGTGCTTGCACCACTTACTGAAGATATAGGTTTCCTATATCTAGGGTCACTCCCCTCTAGCAGGCCTTTACAGTTCTTAAGGCAGGGTGCTTGGTTCTAACTGAGAGGGTGCCCCTGCATGAGCAGGACACCCCTGCAGCCTACGGAGTCCATTCTCCCGGGTTTTCAGTGAAGCAGACATATACTATATAGAGGGGAACCGCGTAAACACGCGATGACCATCTCGAAACTGGCTGCAACAAATTCTATCATGTTTGGTATCAAGCATGTTGGAATCATACCCCCATACTGTAAACAGTGTGGGAGGTAAGATTCCAAGCACTGGAAGAGCCATCCGTTAGGCTCTCTGTTTTACTGGTACCAGCCTTCTTGACCCGGACAGTACAAAATGGTTGCTGCCGACCAGAGACACTATTCTGCCCTCTTGCTGCTGAGCCAAGCTTGAGCAGGGGAAGGCAGAACAATAGGCATCCTCTCACAGGGAGGTGTGACCACCTCCCAGACGGGATTTAGTGTATTGGGATGGGGTGGGTGCGCTTGCCAGCACCACTCAGTCTGCATGAGGGGCACATTTGGTATCCCTGTGCATAGTCCAGTTCAAACCAGTCCTGGGAGCCGTTGGCTCATGCTCTGGCGTGAAACTGGACAAAGGACATGGGTGTAACCTCCCCCCTGTCCAGACCCTCCCCTGGGAGGGTCCCCTGAATCTTCCCAACCCTTTCCCTAGGGTACTTAAGGGCTTACCTGTGTGTAGGTCCCTAGATTCATTGTGGGATAAGATTCAGATCAGACACCACTTCTTCTTCTACCGTCTGGGCACCATGGACTTCACTGGACTTTGTTTGGGCCGGACTTTGTCTCCCTTCCAGGCTGCTGCATTGTATGTGCCTGTGCATCACACAGGAACCTTCCAAGGCCTGTGAAGCATCAAAGACACTTGAAGAAATCTCCCTTGGAGTGAAGGAGTCACTCCCCTGCATTCGCAGGCACCACAACTAAGTCCACCAGTCTGCTGATCCTGAGCTCCTCCGGACTACGAAAGGTTCTCCAACACAAGTGGTGGTTTTCCACAGCTATTGAGGCCCGCCCTGCCCTCTCACATAGTTTGAGGCCAGTATCACTCGTGGGGGTTGCAATAACTGAACCCCTGTGTGTGAGAAGTTGGCCTGGTATATGCTGTCCACTAATTATAGTGGGCACCTTGCACCAGTCCAAACAACCCCTTATTGGAGATAGGTTAAAGACAACCTTATTGAAAGCTATCCTAGTGGTAGCTATGGAGAGCAGCCTTCAGGCTAAGTCTTGAAGGAATGTAAAGCAGCTTGTTTTACCAGTCTATAATCTCTTGAGTGACCAAATGAAAGAGCACCACACCAGGTATATATTCAAAATATATGTATTTATTGCTAAACACACCCCTCTGGTCTCTTTATGAGGCTAGAGTTCGAAGTACATAAGTTATAAGTTATCAAATCACAGTAATAGCACAAATACACGTTTGGGCCCTAGGGGCGTACCAAACCATATACCAATAAAGTGGTATGCGAACCACGACTGAACTAGACACTAGGCCTAGAGCCTCTAGAAGTGCTTGGACCACAAGGAACCACCCAAGGTAGTGACACAGGGTGTGAGAAGTTGGCCTGGCATATGCTGTCCACTAATTATAGTGGGCACCTTGCACCAGTCCAAACAACCCCTTATTGGAGATAGGTTAAAGACAACCTTATTGAAAGCTATCCTAGTGGTAGCTATGGAGAGCAGCCTTCAGGCTAAGTCTTGAAGGAATGTAAAGCAGCTTGTTTTACCAGTCTATAATCTCTTGAGTGACCAAATGAAAGAGCACCACACCAGGTATATATTCAAAATATATGTATTTATTGCTAAACACACCCCTCTAGTCTCTTTATGAGGCTAGAGTTCGAAATACATAAGTTATAAGTTATTAATTCACAGTAATAGCACAAATACACGTTTGGGCCCTAGGGGTGTACCAAACCATATACCAATAAAGTGGTATGCGAACCACGACTGAACTAGACACTAGGCCTAGAGCCTCTAGAAGTGCTTGGACCACAAGGAACCACCCAAGGTAGTGACACAGGGGACCCACGGGAGACGCGTGCAGTGTAAATACACAACCGCGATACGCCGTTGACTTCTATGGAGAAAGTCGGGATCGGGAAATTAGAGAAAAGGGACACTTAAAAGAGGACTAGGACAAAACCCTTTGAGATCTAGGACTTTGAAGAGTCTCTACCCACGGGAGCACCGGAGTACTCGTGTTACCTCACCCAGGGAAGCCGGGTGCATAGGTGCCTTTCGGGGTCGGGTTTCGTCGTCGATTCGAATGGCGATCTGCTGCAAAGTGCTGCTGGCGGCCAAGAGAAAAGTGTCCGGGTGGATCCAAGAGTGGATCGGAGTTCTGAAGAACCTGAAAGCAGAGGGGACAGAGTCTGGGTCACTAGCCAGTGACCAGGAAGGCGATGGACAGATGCCCACCGATGTCGAGTGCTTCAGGTGCGTTGACGGTCGTCTTGACTCTTCAGCCACGAGGTCCAGGAGGCGTTGTCGGCGACCAGGAGCAGGATTCGGGCTGGTACACGATGTCTGTCGAGTGCTGAGGTGTCGGCGACCGGATTGGACCCAACAAGCCTTGGCAACGGCAAGTCTCGATGAAGATGTAGATCGTCGATGGTGCAGACCAGCAAGGTCTGTGGAACTCACCCAGCGAGGGTAAGTGAGGGCAGGCCTGGAGCAACCAGGATGCCAAGGAAGAAAAGGATTGGCCTTCGTTACGGGCTACTAGCCAACGGGCTAGCGACCGCGAAGGAGCCTCGTGACGCCGCACGTGGAGCTGGCTTACAGGACACTCGTGGAGTGGGGGCCAGTGATCTTCGGTGCAGGTGGTGCTGGAGGCTAGGGCTACTCGGAGCCCAAAGCACGACTTCTTGGGAGACCCAGAAGATGGTGCACTTGCAAATGTGCTCGGTGTCCAGGGGTCACAGTCTCAAGTCACCCACGATAGCCACGGGCCTCAGCTTTGCTGGGGACTCAGGGTAGCCTCTGGGAAGTCTGAGAATCCACCTCTGGTGATGCGATGACTTCGGCGTCCGACGGGAGCTTCAGAAATGCGAACCAGACAGATGCTTCTTTGGTGCCTGCCAAGCAGGGGAGTCACTCTTTGACCCCAAGGGAGATTCTTCAGTCCTCTAATCTTGTCGTAGAGCGTCGAAGGTCCAGGATTCAGTTTCAGAGTTTCGTCCAGGTATAATCTAATCTTGCTGTGGCAAGGGTTCCCCATTTTAACCAGTAAAACAGGGAGGGACTAACTCTATGACCCCACCTATGGGTGGGTCAGGGCAGAGGGTGGCTACACCCCTTTCCCTTTGTCCAGTTCGCGCCAAAGCAGGGGCTGCAAGCCCCTGATCCGGTTTGAACTGGGGTATGCACAGAGGACACCAAGTGTGCCCCCAGTGCAGGACTTCAAAGCACCCAGAGGGTGCTCCCGCCCAGCCCTAATACACATTATCCTGTCTGGGGAGGTGGTCACACCTCCCTGCAACAGGAAACCTATTGTCCAGGCCTCCCCTGCCGGAGTTTCATCCAGCAGCAGGAGGCCAGACTTGTGTCTGTGGCAGCAGCATCCATTTTGTGATGCCAGGGCTCTGGAAAGAAGTTACCGGGCAAGCCAGAGTTAACATGTCTTTCCCTCTAGAAGGGTGGAATGCTACCCCCGCTGCCAGAATTGGCGGGGGGGGTAGTATTCCAAGATGTTTGACACCAAACACGACATGTTTAGGTGCAGCCATTCCAAAGTTAGCATTTAACGCGAGGTTATAATGCGCTTAAGAGTATATGGTCAGGCTGCACTACAAACAGCATCAGAGAAGGGTCTCCGAACGCTGCAGAGGGGCCCTGCTCATGCAGGGGCACCCTCTCACATAGGAACCACGCACTCTGCCTTCAGGATTGATAAGGCCTGCCTTAGGAGTGACTTATAGGTTTATATGTGTGTATGTATTTGGTGATATAGGTAACCTATATCACAGTAAGGGGTGCATGCACCACCTTACCCAGGCAGCAGGAGCAGACCTGTGGTGTCAGTTTGGATGGCCTTCCAGGGGTGGCATAATACATGCTGCAGCCCCTGGTAGGCCTCTGAGGTACCTATGCCCTTGGTACATAGTATACCATATACTAGGGACTTATAAGGGCACTCCAGATTCCAATCAGAGATGTGCCTAAGGCACATGGAACCCTTTTACAGAGAAAGCAGATAGACTGGGGCCCTGAATAGCAGGATCCCAGTCCAACTAAGTCATAAACCAGCAAAACACCATAAAAAAAGTGGGGGCAACCATATAGTCAGATTCCACCTTCCTACATAACCCCCCAAACGAAAGGAGATAAGGCTAACCTTGGCCAGTTGAGCCTTCATTGACTAAGTGGTCATATAAGGAAGCACCTGCACTAGCATGGTTGCCCCCTGTCTTATGGTCCACTAAGCAATCCCTCACCCTAAGGGTATGAGAGGGTCTCAACCATGGGGAATCACTACCTGTGGTGTGCTTAGGTAAAGTACAAGGCTGGTAGGGTGTCTGAGTAGGGAAGTGAGGCCCTAGGAATGTTGGCCTCAGCTTCCTCAGATCACTGGTCACCATGTATGCCTGTCTTTCCATGACTGAGTTGCACTTTGCTCTAAGGGTCAACCTTTGGCTGCCTACAGCTGGGGGTTGGGTCCCTTTGGATGGACTGCTGGAGGGACAGGGCAGGTTTGGAACCTTCAGGTCCCAGGTTTGCCCTTGCCTACCAGAGTCCTTCTGGGGAGGTCTCTACATAAAGGCATGGGGGATCCCTCAGTGTGTAGAGGAGTTTTCACCTGGCTAGGGCTACTAGACTGGGTGCCCCTAATCTGCTGATGGGGGGGTTCCTCTGGACAGGGGGCCCTGGGGGGACCACAGACCTCCCTGACCTCTGCAGCCCTGGGCTGGCTGAGGCAGGGTAGAGAGGGGCAGGTTACCTGCTCCAGACTGGGTACCACCTTGGAAGGGTCCTCTGCCATCAGGGGTGTGGCCAGGCCAGGCCTGACTACCTCTGGGGCAGTTCCTTCACTAGGGGTAGGGTCAGTTCCCTGAGGAGGCTGACCCTTACCTACTGTCTGGAGGGAAGAAGACTTTTCTTCAACCCTTGTGCTCTCTTTTGGGGGAGAGTGGGCCTTTCTTTCAGGCTCCATCTTTCCAAATTCTTGGGCTGGGGCTGTGGCCATTACAGCCCCACTAACCTTTACAGGGACGCCCAGCATCCTGAGATGGGTTTGGTGTTCAACTTCAGCCCAGGCTGAAATTTCCAGATCATTGCCCATCAGGCAATCTACAGGTAGGGTTGGGGACACTGCCACTCTTTTGGGCCTGTGACCCCCTCCCAGCTGAGATTGACTATGGCCATGGGGTGATCTGTTCTGACACCATCAATGTTGGTCACCTGGTATTTAAACTCAGGTAAAAGCTGGTGAGGGGGGACTAGTTTCCCTGCCACCATGGTGACACTAGCCCCTGTGTCCCTAAATGCCACAGCTTTCTGACCATTAATTATTGGCTCCAATCTGTACCTGCCCAATGCTATGGGACCCATGGTAAAGGTGGCAAATCCTATACCACCATCAGAGTCAGAGGAGTCTGTTGAGGGGTCCCTGTCTAAACTAGGGCCCACCTCTGTTCCTCTTGCAAAAGCACCTAACTTTTTGGGTGCACTACTCCCAACTGGAGGATTACTACTGGTAGTACCAGGAGGGGTGGTAGTAGTTGTGGGAGGAACATTTTCTTTATTGCCAATCCTGGGGCAACTGGGATCAGTTTTCCAGTGCCCAGGCTTTTTACAGACATGGCAATATGGTTTCTTTTCAGGAGAGGAAGGAGTTTGGGACCCACCCCCAGAAGAGGAATTTTGGGGCCCTGTAGGGGACTTATCCTTAGATTTATCCCCACCTTTCTCTTGGGACTTAGTAGAATCTTTCTTCTGGTCACCACCCTGATTTCTAGTTTTTACTCTGGTTCTGACCCATTTGTCTGCCTTCTTTCCCAATTCTTGGGGAGAGGTCAGATCAGAGTCCACCAGATACTGGTGCAAAAGCTGGTTTTGACAATTATTAAGGATCTGCTCCCTCATAATCAAATTGTACAATCCTAAAAAGTCATGCACTTTGTTGCCATGTATCCAACCTTCCAGAGCCTTTGTAGCACAATCTACAAAATCAACCCAGTCTTGAGTCTGAGCTTTTTGGGTGTCTCTGAACTTCAACCTATACTGTTCAGTGGTTAGGCCAAACCCATCTATCAGAGCACTCTTCAAGACTGTGTAATTGTCAGCATCCTCTTCTCTTACAGTGAGGAGCTTGTCTCTACCTTTGTCTGCAAAGGAGAGCCACAAGATTGCTGCCCACTGCCTCTGGGGGACCTTCTGAACTTTACAGGCCCTCTCCAGTGCAGTTATCCATTTGTGGATGTCATCCCCACTCTGGTAGGGAGGGACAATCTTGTTTAGGTTTCTATGGTCATAAGACCTGTCCCTATCTCTAGGGATATTGCTGCCACCATGGGACTCTAGTCCCAACTTTCTTCTCTCTCTAAGGAGATCTAGGGATTCCCTATCTAAAGCCAATTGCTTTTTTCTGATTTCCAGCTGAGTTTCCTCATACTGGACCAGTCTGGCTCTTCTCTCATGGGAGGATTCCCTCCTGTGAGAGGAGATAGAGCTCCCTATGGAGGTGCCAGAGTGGTTAGACTCCTGAGAAGGAGATCTAGACTTCCTGGGCACACTCTTAATCCTTCCTGGGGGGACAAAGAGGGCATCATTCTGATCATCCTCATCATCTTCCACAGGAGGGATTGGGTTATCCAGGTCAGGGTCATTGTCACCCTCCTGGCCAGTCTCAGAGGGGGGCTGGGGGTATTGGTACCCCTGGCCTCCTCCTCTTCCTCTGCCCCACCCTCAGCTCCTACCCCTTCAGTCCCCAAGGGCTTACTAAGGTCATAAGCCACCAACAACTCCTTGAGGTGTTGGGTGGTGGGGCTTTGGCCTGTCCTTATTTTTCTCAAGTTGCATAAAGCTCTCAATTCCAAGAATGGGAGTGTATCATACTTGGAGGGTGGAAGCTCAATGGCTTCCTGCAAGGATTCTTTGGATCCTGCCCTTAAAGACATTACTAGTGTGGTGTGGTGTATGCACTACCTACTCTAGTGTGGCCTACTAAACTCTCTTGAGTTGTAGAAAGGGTTGTGCTATCCCTTAACACACAACTCTAAGTTCAGTAGAACTTACTGTATTCTAAGCTTAAATTATATGTACCTTAGGTACCTTTAGTGGTTTTCAGTTGATCAATTCAATTGAGATTATCTGGTAAAACAATAGCAAGCTGGAATCCCACACGCTGCACACCAATGTGAGAAGTTGGCCTGGCATATGCTGTCCACTAATTATAGTGGGCACCTTGCACCAGTCCAAACAACCCCTTATTGGAGATAGGTTAAAGACAACCTTATTGAAAGCTATCCTAGTGGTAGCTATGGAGAGCAGCCTTCAGGCTAAGTCTTGAAGGAATGTAAAGCAGCTTGTTTTACCAGTCTATAATCTCTTGAGTGACCAAATGAAAGAGCACCACACCAGGTATATATTCAAAATATATGTATTTATTGCTAAACACACCCCTCTAGTCTCTTTATGAGGCTAGAGTTCGAAGTACATAAGTTATAAGTTATTAATTCACAGTAATAGCACAAATACACGTTTGGGCCCTAGGGGCGTACCAAACCATATACCAATAAAGTGGTATGCGAACCACGACTGAACTAGACACTAGGCCTAGAGCCTCTAGAAGTGCTTGGACCACAAGGAACCACCCAAGGTAGTGACACAGGGGACCCACGGGAGACGCGTGCAGTGTAAATACACAACCGCGATACACCGTTGACTTCTATGGAGAAAGTCGGGATCGGGAAATTAGAGAAAGGGACACTTAAAAGAGGACTAGGACAAAACCCTTTGAGATCTAGGACTTTGAAGAGTCTCTACCCACGGGAGCACCGGAGTACTCGTGTTACCTCACCCAGGGAAGCCGGGTGCATAGGTGCCTTTCGGGGTCGGGTTTCGTCGTCGATTCGAATGGCGATCTGCTGCAAAGTGCTGCTGGCGGCCAAGAGAAAAGTGTCCGGGTGGATCCAAGAGTGGATCGGAGTTCTGAAGAACCTGAAAGCAGAGGGGACAGAGTCTGGGTCACTAGCCAGTGACCAGGAAGGCGATGGACAGATGCCCACCGATGTCGAGTGCTTCAGGTGCGTTTACAGTCGTCTTGACTCTTCAGCCACGAGGTCCAGGAGGCGTTGTCGGCAACCAGGAGCAGGATTCGGGCTGGTATAAGATATCTGTCGAGTGCTGAGGTGTCGGCGACCGGATTGGACCCAACAAGCCTTGGCAACGGCAAGTCTCAATGAAGATGTAGATCGTCGATGGTGCAGACCAGCAAGGTCTGTGGAACTCACCCAGTGAGGGTAAGTGAGGGCAGGCCTGGAGCAACCAGGATGCCAAGTAAGAAAAGGATTGGCCTTCGTTACGGGCTACTAGCCAACGGGCTAGCAACCGCAAAGGAGCCTCGTGACGCCGCACGTGGAGCTGGCTTACAGGACACTCGTGGAGTGGGGGCCAGTGATCTTCGGTGCAGGTGGTGCTGGAGGCTAGGGCTACTCGGAGCCCAAAGCACGACTTCTTGGGAGACCCAGAACATGGTGCACTTGCAAATGTGCTTGGTGTCCAGGGGTCATGGTCTCAAGTCACCGACGATAGCCACGGGCCTCAGCTTTGCTGGGGACTCAGGGTAGCCTCGGGGAAGTCTGAGAATCCACCTCTGGTGATGCGATGACTTCGGCGTCCGACGGGAGCTTCAGAAATGCGAACCGGACAGATGCTTCTTTGGTGCCTGCCAAGCAGGGGAGTCACTCCTTGACCCCAAGGGAGATTCTTCAGTCCTCTAATCTTGTCGTAGAGCGTCGAAGGTCCAGGATTCAGTTTCAGAGTTTCGTCCAGGTATAATCTAATCTTGCTGTGGCAAGGGTTCCCCATTTTAACCAGTAAAACAGGGAGGGACTAACTCTATGACCCCACCTATGGGTGGGTCAGGGCAGAGGGGTGGCTACACCCCTTTCCCTTTGTCCAGTTCGCGCCAAAGCAGGGGCTGCAAGCCCCTGATCCGGTTTGAACTGGGGTATGCACAGGGACACCAAGTGTGCCCCCAGTGCAGGACTTCAAAGCACCCAGAGGGTGCTCCCGCCCAGCCCCAATACACATTATCCTGTCTGGGGAGGTGCTCACACCTCCCTGCAACAGGAAACCTATTGTCCAGGCCTCCCCTGCCGGAGTTTCATCCAGCAGCAGGAGGCCAGACTTGTGTCTGTGGCAGCAGCATCCATTTTGTGATGCCAGGGCTCTGGAAAGAAGTTACCGGGCAAGCCAGAGTTAACATGTCTTTCCCTCTAGAAGGGTGGAATGCTACCCCCGCCGCCAGAATTGGCGGGGGGTAGTATTCCAAGATGTTTGACACCAAACACGACATGTTTAGGTGCAGCCATTCCAAAGTTAGCATTTAACGCGAGGTTATAATGCGCTTAAGAGTATATGGTCAGGCTGCACTACAAACAGCATCAGAGAAGGGTCTCCGAACGCTGCAGAGGGGCCCTGCTCATGCAGGGGCACCCTCTCACATAGGAACCACACACTCTGCCTTCAGGATTGATAAGGCCTGCCTTAGGAGTGACTTATAGGTTTATATGTGTGTATGTATTTGGTGATATAGGTAACCTATATCACAGTAAGGGGTGCATGCACCACCTTACCCAGGCTGCAGTAGCAGACCTGTGGTGTCAGTTTGGATGGCCTTCCAGGGGTGGCATAATACATGCTGCAGCCCCTGGTAGGCCTCTGAGGTACCTATGCCCTTGGTACATAGTATACCATATACTAGGGACTTATAAGGGCACTCCAGATTCCAATCAGAGATGTGCCTAAGGCACATGGAAACCTTTTTACAGAGAAAGCAGATAGACTGGGGCCCTGAATAGCAGGATCCCAGTCCAACTAAGTCATAAACCAGCAAAACACCATAAAAAAAGTGGGGGCAACCATATAGTCAGATTCCACCTTCCTACACAGGGGACCTACGGGAGACGCGTGCAGTGTAAATACACAACCACGATACGCCGTTGACTTCTATGGAGAAAGTCGGAATCGGTAAATTAGAGAAAAGGGACACTTAAAAGAGGACTAGGACAAAACCCTTTGAGATCTAGGACTTTGAAGAGTCTCTACCCACGGGAGCACCGGAAGTACTCGTGTTACCTCACCCAGGAAGCCGGGTGCATAGGTGCCTTTCGGGGTCGGGTTTCGTCGTCGATTCGAATGGCGATCTGCTGCAAAGTGCTGCTGGCGGCCAAGAGAAAAGTGTCCGGGTGGATCCAAGAGTGGATCGGAGTTCTGAAGAACCTGAAAGCAGAGGGGACAGAGTCTGGGTCACTAGCCAGTGACCAGGAAGGCGATGGACAGATGCCCACCGATGTCGAGTGCTTCAGGTGCGTTGACGGTCGTCTTGTCTCTTCAGCCACGAGGTCCAGGAGGGGTTGTCGGCGACCAGGAGCAGGATTCGGGCTGGTACACGATATCTGTCGAGTGCTGAGGTGTCGGCGACCGGATTGGACCCAACAAGCCTTGGCAACGGCAAGTCTCGGTGAAGATGTAGATCGTCGATGGTGCAGACCAGCAAGGTCTGTGGAACTCACCCAGCGAGGGTAAGTGAGGGCATGCCTGGAGCAACCAGGATGCCAAGTAAGAAAAGGATTGGCCTTCGTTAAGGGCTACTAGCCAACAGGCTAGCGACCGCGAAGGAGCCTCGTGATGCCACACATGGAGCTGGCTTACAGGACACTTGTGGAGTGGGGGCCAGTGATCTTCGGTGCAGGTGGTACTGGAGGCTAGGGCTACTCAGAGCCCAAAGCACGACTTCTTGGGAGACCCAGAAGAGGCTGCACTTGCAAATGTGCTCGGTGTCCAGGGGTCACGGTCTCAAGTCACCCACGATAGCCACGGGCCTCAGCTTTGCTGGGGACTCAGGGTAGCCTCAGGGAAGTCTGAGAATCCACCTCTGGTGATGCGATGACTTCGGTGTCCGACGGGAGCTTCAGAAATGCGAACCGGACAGATGCTTCTTTGGTGCCTGCCAAGCAGGGGAGTCACTCCTTAACCCCAAGGGAGATTCTTCTGTCCTCTAATCGTGAGTAGAGCATCGAAGGTCCAGGATTCAGTTTCAGAGTTTCGTCCAGGGATAATCTAAAGTCCTAAGGACTGGGTTCCTATCTTTATACTAAAGATAGGGGTTGGACTACTCTGTGGCCCCACCTATGGGTGGGTCAGGGCAGAGGGGTGGCTACACCCCTTTCCCTTTGTCCAGTTCGCGCCAAAGCAGGGGCTGGAAGCCCCTGATCCGGTTTGAACTGGGGTATGCACTAGGGACACCAAATGTGCCCCCAGTGCAGGACTTCAAAGCACACAGATGGTGCTCCCGCCCAGCCCCAATACACATTATCCTGTCTGGGGAGGTGGTCACACCTCCCTGGGACAGGAAACCTATTGTCCAGGCCTCCCCTGCCGGAGTTTCGTCCAGCAGCAGGAGGCCAGACTCGTGTCTGTGGCAGCAGCATCCATTTTGTGATGCCAGGGCTTTGGAGAGAAGTTACCGGGTTAGTCAGAGTTTACATGTCTTTCCCTCTAGAAGGGTGGAATGCTACCCCCGCCACCAGAATTGGCGGGGGTAGTATTCCAAGATGTTTGACACCAAACACGACATGTTTAGGTGCAGCCATTCCAAAGTTAGCATTTTACCGCGAGGATATAATGCGCTTAAGAGTATATGGTCAGGCTGCACTACAAACAGCATCAGAGATGGTCTCCGAACGCTGCAGAGGGGCCCTGCTCATGCAGGGGCACCCTCTCACATAGGAACCATGCACTCTGCCTTTAGGATTGATAAGGCCTGCCTTAGGAGTGACTTATAGGTTTATATGTGTGTATGTATTTAGTGATATAGGTAACCTATATCACAGTAAGGAGTGCATGCACCACCTTACCCAGGCTGCAGTAGCAGACCTGTGGTGTCAGTTTGGATGGCCTTCCAGGGGTGGCATAATACATGCTGCAGCCCCTGGTAGGCCTCTGAGGTACCTATGCCCTTGGTACATAGTATACCATATACTAGGGACTTATAAGGGCACTCCAGATTCCAATCAGAGATGTGCCTAAGGCACATGGAAACCTTTTACAGAGAAAGCAGATAGACTGGGACCCTGAATAGCAGGATCCCAGTCCAACTAAGTCATAAACCAGCAAAACACCATAAAAAAAGTGGGGGCAACCATATAGTCAGATTCCACCTTCCTACATAACCCCCCAAACGAAAGGAGATAAGGCTAACCTTGGCCAGTTGAGCCTTCATTGACTAAGTGGTCATATAAGGAAGCACCTGCACTAGCATGGTTGCCCCCTGTCTTATGGTCCACTAAGCAATCCCTCACCCTAAGGGTATGAGAGGGTCTCCACCATGGGGAATCACTACCTGTGGTGTGCTTAGGTAAAGTACAAGGCTGGTGAGGTGTCTGAGTAGGGAAGTGAGGCCCTAGGAATGTTGGCCTCAGCTTCCTCAGATCACTGGTCACCATGTATGCCTGTCTTTCCATGACTGAGTTGCACTTTGCTCTAAGGGTCAACCTTTGGCTGCCTACAGCTGGGGGTTGGGTCCCTTTGGATGGACTACTGGAGGGACATGGCAGGTTTGGAACCTTCTGGTCCCAGGTTTGCCCTTGCCTACCAGAGTCCTTCTGGGGAGGTCCCTACATAAAGGTATGGGGGATCCCTCAGTGTGTAGAGGAATTTTCACCTGGCTAGGGCTACTAGACTGGGTGCCCCTAATCTGCTGATGGGGGGCTTCCTCTGGACAGGGGGCCCTGGGGGTCCACTGACCTCCCTGACCTCTGCAGCCCTGGGCTGACTGAGGCAGGGTAGAGAGGGGCAGGTTACCTGCTCCAGACGGGGTACCACCTTGGAAGGGTCCTCTGCCATCAGGGGTGTGGCCAGTCCAGGCCTGACTACCTCTGTGGCAGTTCCTTCACTAGGGGTAGGGTCAGTTCCCTGAGGAGGCTGACCCTTACCTACTGTCTGGGGGAAGAAGACTTTTCTTCAACCCTTGTGCTCTCTTTTGGGGGAGAGTGGGCCATTCTTTCAGGCTCCATCTCTCCAAATTCTTGGGCTGGGGCTGTGGCCATCACAGCCCCACTAACCTTTACAGGGACGCCCAACATCCTAAGATGGGTTTGGTGTTCAACTTCAGCCCAGGCTGAAATTTCCAGATCATTGCCCATCAGGCAATCTACAGGTAGGGTTGTGGACACTGCCACTCTTTTTGGGCCTGTGACCCCTCCCAGCTGAGATTGACTATGGCCATGGGGTGATCTGTTCTGACACCATCAATGTTGGTCACCTGGTATTTAAACTCAGGTAAAAGCTGGTGAGGGGGACTAGTTTCCCTGCCACCATGGTGACACTAGCCCCTGTGTCCCTAAATGCCACAGCTTTCTGACCATTAATTATTGGCTCCAATCTGTACCTGCCCAATGCTATGGGACCCATGGTAAAGGTGGCAAATCCTATACCACCATCAGAGTCAGAGGAGTCTGTTGAGGGGTCCCTGTCTAAACTAGGGCCCACCTCTGTTCCTCTTGCAAAAGCACCTAACTTTTTGGGTGCACTACTCCCAACTGGAGGATTACTACTGGTAGTACCAGGAGGGGTGGTAGTAGTTGTGGGAGGAACATTTTCTTTATTGCCAATCCTGGGGCAACTGGGATCAGTTTTCCAGTGCCCAGGCTTTTTACAGACATGGCAATATGGTTTCTTTTCAGGAGAGGAAGGCGTTTGGGACCCACCCCCAGAAGAGGAATTTTGGGGCCCTGTAGGGGACTTATCCTTAGATTTATCCCCACCTTTCTCTTGGGACTTAGTAGAATCTTTCTTCTGGTCACCACCCTGATTTCTAGTTTTTACTCTGGTTCTGACCCATTTGTCTGCCTTCTTTCCCAATTCTTGGGGAGAGGTCAGATCAGAGTCCACCAGATACTGGTGCAAAAGCTGGTTTTGACAATTATTAAGGATCTGCTCCCTCATAATCAAATTGTACAATCCTAAAAAGTCATGCACTTTGTTGCCATGTATCCAACCTTCCAGAGCCTTTGTAGCACAATCTACAAAATCAACCCAGTCTTGAGTCTGAGCTTTTTGGGTGTCTCTGAACTTCAACCTATACTGTTCAGTGGTTAGGCCAAACCCATCTATCAGAGCACTCTTCAAGACTGTGTAATTGTCAGCATCCTCTTCTCTTACAGTGAGGAGCTTGTCTCTACCTTTGTCTGCAAAGGAGAGCCACAAGATTGCTGCCCACTGCCTCTGGGGGACCTTCTGAACTTTACAGGCCCTCTCCAGTGCAGTTATCCATTTGTGGATGTCATCCCCACTCTGGTAGGGAGGGACAATCTTGTTTAGGTTTCTATGGTCATAAGACCTGTCCCTATCTCTAGGGATATTGCTGCCACCATGGGACTCTAGTCCCAACTTTCTTCTCTCTCTAAGGAGATCTAGGGATTCCCTATCTAAAG
Source organism: Calotriton arnoldi (assembly GCA_963921515.1). NCBI lineage: Eukaryota > Metazoa > Chordata > Amphibia > Caudata > Salamandridae > Calotriton > Calotriton arnoldi. Next base: position 826,801 of record CAWUFW010008084.1, read on the forward strand.
CCAATTGCTTTTTTTTGATTTCCAGCTGAGTTTCCTCATACCGGACCAGCCTGGCTCTCCTCTCATGAGAGGATTCCCTCCTGTGAGAGGAGACAGAGCTCCCTATAGAGGTGCCAGAGTGGTTAGACTCCTGAGAAGGAGATCTAGACTTCCTGGGCACACTCTTAATCCTTCCTGGGGGGACAAAGAGGGCATCATCCTGATCATCTTCCACAGGAGGGATTGGGTTATCCAGGTCAGGGTCATTGTCACCCTCCTGGCCAGTCTCAGAGGGGGGGCTGGGGGTATTGGTACCCCTGGCCTCCTCCTCTTCTCCTGCCCCACCCTCAGCTCCTACCCCTTCAGTCCCTACGGGCTTACTAAGGTCATAAGCCACCAACAACTCCTTGAGGTGTTGGGTGGTGGGGCTTTGGCCTGTCCTTAGTTTTCTCAAGTTACATAAAGCTCCCAATTCCAAGAATGGGAGTGTATCATACTTGGAGGGGGGAAGCTCAATGGCTTCCTGCAAGGATTCTTTGGATCCTCCCTTAAAGACATTACTAGTGTGGTGTGGTGTATGCACAACCTACTCTAGTGTGGCCTACTAAACTCTCTTGAGTTGTAGAAAGGGTTGTGCTATCCCTTAACACACAACTCTAAGTTCAGTAGAACTTACTGTATTCTAAGCTTAAATTATATGTACCTTAGGTACCTTTAGTGGTTTTCAGTTGATCAATTCAATTGAGATTATCTGGTAAAACAATAGCAAGCTGGAATCCCACACGCTGCACACCAATGTGAGAAGTTGGCCTGGTATATGCTGTCCACTAATTATAGTGGGCACCTTGCACCAGTCCAAACAACCCCTTATTGGAGATAGGTTAAAGACAACCTTATTGAAAGCTATCCTAGTGGTAGCTATGGAGAGCAGCCTTCAGGCTAAGTCTTGAAGGAATGTAAAGCAGCTTGTTTTACCAGTCTATAATCTCTTGAGTGACCAAATGAAAGAGCACCACACCAGGTATATATTCAAAATATATGTATTTATTACTAAACACACCCCTCTAGTCTCTTTATGAGGCTAGAGTTCGAAGTACATAAGTTATAAGTTATCAAATCACAGTAATAGCACAAATACACGTTTGGGCCCTAGGGGCGTACCAAACCATATACCAATAAAGTGGTATGCGAACCACGACTGAACTAGACACTAGGCCCAGAGCCTCTAGAAGTGCTTGGACCCCAAGGAACCACCCAAGGTAGTGACACAGGGGACCTACGGGAGACGCGTGCAGTGTAAATACACAACCGCGATACGCCGTTGACTTCTATGGAGAAAGTCGGGATCGGGAAATTAGAGAAAAGGGACACTTAAAAGAGGACTAGGACAAAACCCTTTGAGATCTAGGACTTTGAAGAGTCTCTACCCACGGGAGCCCCGAAGTACTCGTGTTACCTCACCCAGGGAAGCCGGGTGCATAGGTGCCTTTCGGGGTCGGGTTTCGTCATCGATTCGAATGGCGATCTGCTGCAAAGTGCTGCTGGCGGCCAAGAGAAAAGTGTCCGGGTGGATCCAAGAGTGGATCGGAGTTCTGAAGAACCTGAAAGCAGAGGGGACAGAGTCTGGGTTACTAGCCAGTGACCAGGAAGGCGATGGACAGATGCCCACCGATGTCGAGTGCTTCAGGTGCGTTGACGGTCATCTTGTCTCTTCAGCCACGAGGTCCAGGAGGTGTTGTCGGCAACCAGGAGCAGGATTCGGGCTGATACACAATGTCTGTCGAGTGCTGAGGTGTCGGCGACCGGATTGGACCCAACAAGCCTTGGCAACGGCAAGTCTCGGTGAAGATGTAGATCGTCGATGGTGCAGACCACCAAGGTCTGTGGAACTCACCCAGCAAGGGTAAGTGAGGGCAGCCCTGGAGCAACCAGGATGCCAAGTAAGAAAAGGATTGGCCTTCGTTAAGGGCTACTAGCCAACGGGCTAGCGACCACGAAGGAGCCTCGTGACGCTGCACGTGGAGCTGGCTTACAGGACACTCGTGGAGTGGAGGCCAGTGATCTTCAGTGCAGGTGGTGCTGGAGGCTAGGGCTACTCGGAGCCCAAAGCATGACTTCTTGGGAGACCCAGAAGAGGATGCACTTGCAAATGTGCTTGGTGTCCAGGGGTCACGGTCTCAAGTCACCCACGATAGCCACGGGCCTCAGCTTTGCTGGGGACTCAGGAGTAGCCTCGGGAAGTCTGAGAATCCACCTCTGGTGATGCGATGACTTCGGCGTCCGACGGGAGCTTCAGAAATGCGAACCGGACAGATGCTTCTTTGGTGCCTGCCAAGCAGGGGAGTCACTCCTTGACCCCAAGGGAGATTCTTCTGTCCTCTAATCGTGAGTAGAGCGTCGAAGGTCCAGGATTCAGTTTCAGAGTTTCGTCCAGGGATAATCTAAAGTCCTAAGGACTGGGTTCCTATCTTTATACTAAAGATAGGGGTTGGACTACTCTGTGGCCCCACCTATGGGTGGGTCAGGGCAGAGGGGTGGCTACACCCCTTTCCCTTTGTCCAGTTCGTGCCAAAGCAGGGGCTGGAAGCCCCTGATCCGGTTTGAACTGGGGTATGCACTAGGGACACCAAATGTGCCCCCAGTGCAGGACTTCAAAGCACACAGATGGTGCTCCCGCCCAGCCCCAATACACATTATCCTGTCTGGGGAGGTGGTCACACCTCCCTGGGACAGGAAACCTGTTGTCCAGGCCTCCCCTGCCGGAGTTTCGTCCAGCAGCAGGAGGCCAGACTCGTGTCTGTGGCAGCAGCATCCATTTTGTGATGCCAGGGCTTTGGAGAGAAGTTACCGGGTTAGTCAGAGTTAACATGTCTTTCCCTCTAGAAGGGTGGAATGCTACCCCGCCGCCAGAGTTGGCGGGGGGTAGTATTCCAAGATGTTTGACACCAAACACGACATGTTTAGGTGCAGCCATTCCAAAGTTAGCATTTTACCGCGAGGATATAATGCGCTTAAGAGTATATGGTCAGGCTGCACTACAAACAGCATCAGAGATGGTCTCCGAACGCTGCAGAGGGGCCCTGCTCATGCAGGGGCACCCTCTCACATAGGAACCATGCACTCTGCCTTTAGGATTGATAAGGCCTGCCTTAGGAGTGACTTATAGGTTTATATGTGTGTATGTATTTAGTGATATAGGTAACCTATATCACAGTAAGAGGTGCATGCACCACCTTACCCAGGCTGCAGTAGCAGACCTGTGGTGTCAGTTTGGATGGCCTTCCAGGGCTGGCATAATACATGCTGCAGCCCCTGGTAGGCCTCTGAGGTACCTATGCCCTTGGTACATAGTATACCATATACTAGGGACTTATAAGGGCACTCCAGATTCCAATCAGAGATGTGCCTAAGGCACATGGAAACCTTTTACAGAGAAAGCAGATAGACTGGGACCCTGAATAGCAGGATCCCAGTCCAACTAAGTCATAAACCAGCAAAACACCATAAAAAAAGTGGGGGCAACCATATAGTCAGATTCCACCTTCCTACACTGTGCACCCCATCAACTTGCAGTTGCAAAGGCTTGTTGACTTCTTTCCAAGAAGATCTTCGGGCTCCAAGTAGCCCCTACCTCGAGCACCTCCAGTGACTAGAATATTCAGCCACACCACATTGTGTACATCTTGGCCTGCATCTTTTGGTGAGCTGCTTTAGGTCCTCTCGCGACTCCAGTGCCTCTGGCCTGTGGGTCCATTTGAGGGTAACACTTGTTTCTTTTGGGCTCCCCTGATTGCTCGGGGTCTGCACTGACTCCCCTGCTTTTGGTGAGTGCCCTGGACTTTGCTGGTCCTGACGTTGCTCCTTCTTTGATTTCTGCATTGGTTGCATTTGCCAAGGCTTGTTGGTGCTTCCGCCGGACATTGACCCCTCTGCACTCGACATCCTTCATGGGACAGCTTGTGCATGGCTCCTGGTCCTCCTCAGCATCGCCTGGTCCTACAGCTGCAGAGTCAACATCATCGTCATCCATCCTACAACACCCGACATCAGAGGGCATTTGTCTTCCAAGTCTCCTGGTCACTCCTGAGTGACTTAGACTGTCCCCTCTGCTTGCAGGTACTTCTCATCCTGAATCCACCTTCGAATTCCACCGGACACTTTCTCCTCTTCCAGCAGTGGTTTCCGAAACCACTTCACACATATGCACCCGGCTTCCCTTGTATAGGTAACATGGGTACTAGGGTATCCACAGGTGGGATGGCTCTCCAACCTTCTGTCTTCCACGGGGTTTCTTCAGGGTCCAATGGGAAACTTTAAAAATCCAACCGCGACTTCCACGTAGAGTTGTACGGAGCTCGCGGTCATGTTCCCACACTGCACACGCTCTCCGTGGGGTCCCTATCTACTCACCTTGGGTGGTTCCTTGGGTCCCCAGCACTTCTACATCCTCTCAACATTGTCTTGACCCGAGTCATTGTTCTTATACCACTTTCTTAGTATATGGTTTGGTCCCCCCCTGGGTCCACTGTGTATTTCGTGCTATTTACTGTGTTTCTTTGCTAAAGTATTGTGTGCATTGTGTTTATCTCCATGTAGGAGATATTTGAACATACTAGAGAGTATTATATAATAAATACATATTTTTATAAATACTTGGTGTGGTTCTTTTCACTTAATCTATACTATAAGATTGCATTCTGGTACTACAAGCTGCCTTACACTCCTTCTGGACTAAGCCTGAAGGCTGATCTTCACAGCTACCACTTAGAGAGCTTTCTAAGGTTGTCTAAGACCTCTTAAATCACCATAAGGGTTGTCTGGACTGGTGCTTCTCACACAAAGTTTTCCCAAATGTTTACATTTCCAATACTTCCTATTGAATTCCTAGTTTCATTATGTATTAGTGTCTTGAAGACAGGTTGTCCTTTGACTGGAGTTACTTGTAGCAGGTCTCCAAAGAGTATTAAGTGTTTTCCTCCAAAACACACATCGTAGTCAGTTTTTAATATTTGCTGCATTGTTAAATATATAAAAGCTAGCATTAGGTTAGATACCATGCTGACTTCATCAATAATTAATAGCTTTAATTTCTTTAATACTCTTGCCACTTCATGACAAGCATCACCAGATAATTTGTTGTATTCTAATTTGTTGTCGCGTTCAACAGGCAGCATTAATAACCGATGAAGGGTAACTCCTTCAATATTATGTGCAGCTAACCCTGTTGGTGCTGTAACTAGACATGACAAATTGGAATCTGTTGTCTTCTGTATATAGCTTGTCAGTTATTTAATCAAGAAGCTCTTTCCTGTTCCAGCTTGACCACTTATGTACACTCTTTTTTCTCATGCAGAAATCCATTTTCTATTTTACCTTTTACTTCAGCAAAATGTCTTTCTGATCTGTATTCAATTGCTGTATTAGTTGTTCTACATTGAGAGTTTCCTGTCTTGCTTGCTGCATTGCATTCTCCACTTCATTCATGGCTATTGCAGCTTCATTTTGAATAATTGGCTGTGCAAGAGGATCTTGACTTCCTGGTGCTTACCTTTGACTTCTCTGAGAACTCTCTCTTGCTATTTCAGCAGCAATTGTTTCTTCTTGTTCAATCTCATCTCTCAACATTTGAAGATACGCTGGAAACACAGAGCACTCAATGCTGTCTTTCACAGCGTTGTATGAGTCTTCATAACAATCAAAATCTCTGAGTAGCTCGCTTTCAGTTCGCTATGGCTTGAACAACTGTAACAAGGCTAAATAGAAAAACTCTCTTTTGTCTGGAGTTTTGCAACTTAGCTTTCAATGGTTGACTAAACTTCCTTTGTTATGTCTGACCAAACATCCTTCACATCCATCGACAGCAAATGTTCCTACTTCTATGTTTTCACTGACATTATTTATGTATGTATAATGTTGAAGTATTTCATACAGACACGTCCTTTCTAGATGAGGACTTCTTCTTGGATAGTAGGTATCCAGCATGTTAGTCTTCAGAATATCTGTACTGTGTGGCTCAAATTCCGCAAGATATTAGATTTCTGGAAATGACTTCAGTACTCTGTTACGAGTATTAGCAAGCACTAAACTCACTCATAGAACTCCTCTAGATTTAGAAAACAAGCTAGCTGAGCTTAACCTTTCTGCACATTCATAAGAGGCTATCTCTTTGTGAGAAAGCATTTTCAAACTAAAACTGTACAATTTCTTTGTAAGACTCTTTTCTGCTGAAATCTCCTCCCACATCTCCTTCAACTCGGTTTTCTCTGACTTTGTTATATAGGAGGTGACGTACCGAACAACAGCCATTGAGTTATCTGAAACAAACGGTAGATCCATAATTGCATTCAACACCTTCAAAATCACAGGATTGTAGTCATTGATGTATTTTGAGGCTTATGTTCTCCTGAGGTTGTACGTGTTCTTTGGTGATTTCCGTGTGAGAGTGTGTCTGACTGCAGACAAAAAGCTATTAACTCTTCCTTCTGAGATCAAAGGTCGTGGAAATCCAAAACGACATATTGTATTAAATGTTCCTTTAGATCTATATTTTCTATGACAGTATTTTCCACATCTATGATTTTGGAATCTTAGAACTTGTTGTCTTAATATTTTATCAACACTCTCATTTGGTATGATGCAAGTGACATACTGCTATATGAAAGACAACACAGACTCATCAATGTCTGTTCCAAACTTGGGAGCATCTTTTATCCATAGTAGCATGTGAATATGTGGAGCACCTCTGGCTTAGTATTCTTTGCGCCAAAAGGAATCAGTCACTTCACCAAGAGGTGGATTGCTCTTGTTGCAGATAAAAGCCATCATGGCTTGAAATCTGTGGTTACAATATCTGCAAACATTTGCAGAGTTCAATGAGCAGAGTTCTCCTGGAGTTTTTAGATCAATGTATTCTATATTTGAATTTGCCTCTCGCAAGAATTGAAGCAGGTCATCCCATGCATACTCAGCACAACTGAATGTTAGAAACCATGTAGGTGTTCCTAGAGTTCTCAACATGTATTTTAGTTCACAGTGACGAAAATACCAATATTCATTAGTCCCACCTTGACATGCCATGAGATTAATCAAGTTGTTTTCCAGTTGTTCATCTTTTCTGTGGATTTTCTCAACAAATTCTCGTGCAGATAGATTTTGCAGATTTACACCTGTTTTCAAAATGTGGTTTACAGCATAAGACAATAAAGACAAATCACTTTCAAATAATAGATGAAACATATAAGGGATACATTGACGAAATCTAGGATCCTCTGAAAAAAGTCTAGTAGATCTGTACTCGGCCGCAGGTATTTGTACAGACCGGTCACCATATCTACCACCTACTCCAGTATGAAAGAGATGAGGGAAACAGCGAGCTTCTAAACTTTTTTCCCATACACTTAAGGGAGTTCCTTTTGCTCTTTTAGTTGATATAAATCAATACCATCACCAACAATCTCTCTTGAATGTGGAGGATGGATAATGTAATGTTCATAAATTTCTTCTACTCTGCTTCAATCCACTTTTTCTCTCTGACCTGTTGTTGATGTGTTGTCCTCCAGATGTGTGATATCTTGAATAATTTCTGCATTTTTATAATATATGTTATTTTGTACCAGATATGAAGTTGAATTTTTAACTTTGCTATCACCTGCTAACTCTCGCCATATTTTTTTACTCTAATTCGGGACACCATTTACTAGAATTACAAGTCACTCTTCTAAAGTTCTCTGTACCCCTATAGCTTCAATATTTTCCTTAAAATCTAATGCCAAGTATACAACTCTTTCTTTGAGACCTTTCTGGAGCTCAGTTGGAGGTAATTTCCCTGTCTTTGGCTTCATGCGAACTATAGCTTGAAATGGATGTATAGACTGTATTAATATGGATTTATAAACATTCAAAACTTTAAGTACTTCTGGAACAGGTACTATTTCTAAGTTGTTGTGTACTGCTATAGCAGGCTTTTTGTTTTCCTCTAACTCATGTCAGTACTTACATATAACTTGTCGTGTAGACAAGTCAAATCGTCCATCTACAAATAAATAAACAGCAAATTCTCGCCACTTAACATTCTTCTTCTTTTCAGTTTTAATGTAAAAATCATGTTACGAGTTTGATTTTTGTAGTGAGTGCATTGACAACATATACAAACACAATTTGGTTGCTCTGAAGAAACTGTGTTAAACTTTCTAATCTCTTATGCAAAATTACCAACACTAATACATCTATTCTGCCCCACAACTCCTCTTGTTTCCAACTCTTCATTTTTCCTACACACCTGTTCCGGTCCAAAAAAATGAAATTCAACAACATCCCAAACCTTTTCTGTTTCTACTACACTACTATGCAAAAGAGCTCTATTCATTTCGCCTAAACATAGAGCAGGAGTGTTTACATAATAAAGCCTTCTAACAAAAGTTCTCATTATTGAATGGTGTACACCTAACATTCTAAAATGATGAAAGCTGCTTTGACAACTTTTGTTGACAGACAAACTAGTGAGTGTCCTTGTAAATTAGTATGGTTTCTTACTCTGCATGGATCTAATCCTTGCAAAGTATGTATTTTTTGTTTTACACTTCTGGAAGCAAACATACGGAGGAAATTTCTCAATATATCAATTAATTGTTGACGAATACTACAAACACTACTACAATTCCATTTGTACACAGGGGCCTGTCTATGCCTTCCTTGCATCTCTTCAGCAATTTCTTCCTCAGCATTTCTAGGTAACATTACTTCCTGTAGAACAGGAATACCATTTTTCATCTCATAACATCGTACAGATTCATCAACTGCATGCACTAATGTGTTGTCTTGGAAATAGCCTTCTTCATTAAAGAAAGGCTCAGTACTTGAAGTATGTATCCATTCACCGCTAAGGAATGGGACGTTATCCTAGAACATCCTAAACGTGTGACTCAAAATGCAAAATTTAAATTTATACAATGCATGGTTCTCCACAGGTCTTAGCTAACACCACGCCGATTACAGAGGATGTTCCCAAACACACAGCATTATTGTCCCCCGCTGTAAGTTAGAGGAGGCAGATCTCATCCACATGCTATGGTCCTGTCCACGCCTCAGAGGGTTTTGGGAGGAGGTCCGTCACGCTATAGCGGAAACCACACACTTGCATGTTAAGGACACTATTGAGGAATGTCTTCTAGGTTTACGCAGGCGCACAGGCCCTCAGAAAGTTCAACTACGATTTCTAGACCTTGTTCTCATACTAGCAAAATGGTCCATAACTATGAGGTGGAAATCTGTGAGACCCCAGGCGTTCTACACTTGGCATAGTGAGGTAGTACGGTGGAGTGGTGCCGAAAGCGCAGCTCTTAGGTGGGAGGAGGACCGGGGGCTGCGTAAAAATCCGATATCCATGGAATGGGATGTTATGTTAGAAGGCTTCAAAGCCATAGACCCCGGCCCACTACTTAGTACCCCATCTACATAATAGATCATATGGTTCGGCCGCAGCACCCTGGGTTGTAATGGCGCGACTAGTCCCGATGCACGATCACAGGCATTAAGCACATACTCCACGACAACTTACGATGCACCACTAAACCTGACTGTGGACACAATGGGCCAGAACGAGGGAGGAGGGGGGGTAACTGTTGTTAGTTGGCAAACTCATTTTCAAAGACAACGTCCGAAAGTTAAAGAAATGTATTTTATGTGTGCAAAAACACAGTAATAGAGTTAATTCGCATATTGACAATGTATTACTTGCACTGAGATGTTAAATAATGAAAATCGCAAAGTATAAAAGGTAAATGTTTGTAATTGACGCATGTGATCATGTGTAAACTAATAAAATCTGTTTAAACAAAGGATTACAGCTTAGGCAATCTTCAGACTACATGTGTTCACTTTTAAGTACGTAGCACCCATCCTATTAACTACCAACAGCCTACCTTACTGCTGAGTTCTATGTATGGGTGAGTGAGAGGTTGCTCATACACCTACTCACACACACACTTACTCACTCATAGATACTCGCACACCCTCTCACTCACCCGTACACAGACATTAACTTAAAGGAGCATACCCTATTGACTAACTACAGCCTACCTCAAAGGACAGTCATATGGTGTAGAAGAGTAGCTTAAAACTTCACAAGGGCTTTACATGCTAGACTTGAATGTGTCAGTTTTTTCACTTATTTGTGAATAACTGTGTGAGTCCCTATCAGGAGCTGATATTCCATGAGTATGTAAATTTGTTCCTAAATGGCTGTCTGTCTTTGTGATATCTACGGTTCTCTAAATGTGTCTGTAAAATATTGGATTATTTAAGTGTGTAAGAAACTGCCTTCATTACCACAAGATACATATCAGTTGTGCTTGTCTGTGTGAGTGAATCTTTTCGTGCTTCTCTAACTACCTCACTAGGTGTTTCAGGTCTGTCTCCTATTGTACTTAGGTATCTCGGATTTAAGTCTGGGTGTAGGCTGGTTGTATAATTTGGCACATAGGTTTCTATAAGTGCCTATAGCTCACTGAAACATCCAAGTGCATCTTTTACTTTTTAAGCAAATAGCTCCCTGTGCTGTGGCCTAGCTACAGCCTACCTTAGATTTCACTTATATCTGGTACAAAAACAGTTTACGCCTTGTGTAGCACTTTTAAGTGATAAGACAGCTCTACCAGTAAAACTACCTGCCCAAGCTCAAGTATACCAGGCCTGAAACATAATGCAAGGGCTACATGAATGTTTACCATAGTGCATCAAATACTAGAATAAATCTTATGTGTGTCCCATTTTCTGTAGAATGCTAAGTGAAGTCTGTGTAATAAAAAAACTGCTTGTATTTTAAGTTGATGGAAAAGAAGAGCGTAGCGGTACTTTTGTGTTCTGTTTGGTATAAAAAAAAGCTGTCACTTGTGAGAGACTGCAGAAAATGGCTCATTTTTTTGCACTCACTGAAGTTGAGCTGTTTTATGTTAGTGCCACCTGGATACATGACAATGCTATAGTCAGGCTGGGAGTTACTGAATTATTCAAGAGGAATGGCTCTGATGTGACTTAGAGAACAGGATGATCACTTTCCACAGACTAGAAGCTAGATGTGTTCTTTAAAAGAGGTATATTGCAAGGGTTTGCGCTGTGCAATAGTGGGTTTTTGTGTTTCTTTCATGCACAAATTAATAGTGTAATCCCTAGTAAAGACACAATGGAACTCTGAATATTCTGAAGTCAGTGAAGTGTAAAGTGAGACAAGAAAGTTATTTACCATTGAAAGTCACAGTCTATATCCATGTTTGAATCATTTGGTTTCATCAACACCTAAAATCAATTCACATAAGTTAGGCTTTTGAGAACAAATTAATAATGTTGTTTGTCATCTTCTATTAGGTTCAATTTTTAGTTATTTGTCCTCTAGCCCATTTCTCCTTTTTGACTGCCACAGAGGTCAGTTCTTCAATAACTGATTTGGGTATCAGAGCATTGAACCTCACCACACCATTCTCCCACCACAGCCACCAGGTGTAATTACTTCTCAATCATGGAAGCAGCCATTGTGGGAGAATTGTAGGGCCTTGGTGAACATCAGCATGATAGTGTGCACATCACCAGCCATGTGCCTGTTCCACTTGGTGGCTTTGCTGGTCTACTTGATGGAACAAGGGCATTCTGGGCAGCACTGCATGCATCCCCTGGATACTGTGGGACCCCGGATCCCCCATCCCCAAACTGGTGTTAATGCACAGCAATGTAGAGAGGGAGAATTGAGAATTTCCTAGAGCAGGAGAATGCACTGAACCATAGTATTACCTTCCTTGAAGTGCCCAAGCACCCCCAATAAAGTGGAATCCTAGGGTTGCAGACTATTGCCGCAGCCTGTGAGATTACAATCCAACATTAATAATGGAGTGGAGGTTGGTGTAAAAAGAATGGCAAAACATAAAGTTGTTTACTACATACATGGTACGTGGCTCTAAGACTAATTTTTTATCAACAATTAGCCCAAATTCTTGATTGTGGAGACCAATGTTATTATTAAGTCAAAGAGTGGGGTGATTGATACGATACAGTTATTTTGGCTATACTTTGTTAGCTTTTAAACCTAATAACATAAGCCTTCCTTACGTTAAATTAGATAAATGTATCTTTTATTTAATTCCCCTAGACACCTAAGCAGGTCATGAAGCACATCTGGATTACCATCATCTCTTACACAGTGTTGTTTATCACGCACAATCATGGCTGAGATCATCTGTTTGTCTGTCTGAATAAGAGCATGTAGCCTGGACACCTTGTTCCTGCAGTATGTGTAGATGAAGCCAGCAATGGGAAAATCTGTACAGGTGTGCTAGCTTCCCTCATGACTGCCCTTTGCCTGTTACACTAAATAAGGCTATTTGTTCCAGCCAATAGTATACGCTCATGCTAAATATTCTCATGATGTGGGAGGAAATGGGCAAATATTTTGCAGCCCCAGTAACCCAGTCGCTGACTAAACAAAGGTAACCAGCTGGGGACAATCTAAAGTAGTTCTAAATCAGGCCCATATCAGCTTTTAAGCCTTTAAACTGCAGCAAGCAGAAGTGATCAGTAAGCACATACTTGATGTCAACTGCATTTGTTCAAAGGACCACATGTTGAATAATGTTTATTAGGTCCCTTCCAACCCTGGCTGAAATTCGTGACAGAATTAACTTCAGAAACGAGGCCCTAACTATCCTGAAGAACATGCTGAGAATGCAACAAGTGGCCTTTGAAAAAGACAGGAAAGTTTTGGAAAAGGAAATCCCTTGTGCTCATTTAACAGTTCCTAACATTAAATGTTGGAATTTAAACCATCTGTCACTGTCACAACTTAATACGTCTCTTGTGCTGTCTTTGTACTAGTTCTTGCCCAGTTCCCTTCAAAACAGCCTATGATGCCATGAGTTACCAAGAGAGTTGGTATAATTCAATGTGAACTTGTGTTCTGAATCAGCACAACAAATCAGACACATTCCTGATTCTAAGTAAGCCTGGGTGAAATTGTCTTTATGCCGGTGCAATCTTGCATAATTTCTGGCATTTCGCGCTATGATTGTTACACAAAATGCATGAGATTACGCCAATGCACCACATTATGTAATTGAGACTTCATTCTGGTTAAAATCCTATTTTCGGAGCACAGGAAGAACGTGAACGAACCAAACACGAGTGTCTATTGTTCACTTCATGCTCAATCTTGCGCTATTTTTTCTTAGCAATTGCGTTGCAAAAATGGGCATGAGGATGCATTTAAGCCCAAAAAAATAGTGCAAAATGCTGAAACCCGCATTTCCAGTAATAACGCACAATATCACATAGTGTTTTAGCATTGCACGTCATTTCTGCATAGGAAATTATGCAGATTTCTCCCAGGCCTAAAATCCTAAGGTTCCTGGTATGGTCTGTGGAAGTGGGCACTGTGGAATATTCTGGCTCCTCCTTTTCCACCCACTGTCATCTGTTTGCAGTCACTTCAGGGGGTTCTGTCAACAGGACAGCTTGCACACCTTAACTAATCACCCCCTTTTTACTCACAGGTTTCCTCCTTTTACTTGTCACATCCATCAGTTACCTCGCAAATCACATTAAGGTAGTTTACAAAGTTGCCTGCTTCTTTGAAAATATATCTGCATGTAAGCCATGGAGGGCATTGGGACATTCAAAGCACAGACAGGTGTATTACCTTTAAGACCCGAGTCCTGGTGGGAGCATATACATAATACTGTGGGGTTACATTACAAGATGGCAGTTAAATCTTCAGCTTCATCAACAGCATCAGTCTTGGAGGGCACTGGAAAATAAAGTTGTCTATTATTCAAACAGCTAGTGCTGCGTGAGAATGTGCTAATCTCAGAGCATCACACTGATGCAAATTTAATCATTTCTCATTGACAGAAAGCCAGAGGCTTCCCAGCTGTTTGCACTGCTGTCTGACTTATTTGTTTTCCATTTCCTTCTGTCCTCTCTGCCCCAAAGAAAGGAACATCATACCTTTAGAACTCGCCACAGAACAGGAATTAAAGAGACAGATCTCAAGAATGTGCCTGCTCTGAAATACTGCCAATTTTTTGGGGTTCTATGTACATAATGCGCTGAATTATATTGCTGGTTTAAAAGCAACACATCTTTGTTATGTTGTATTCCCATGCTTCAGTATTGACTCTGAACAATGTCATGTCTTTTCTGAAAAACCCAAGTCCTAAAGTGATTATAAGTTATGAAACATGGGTCAGTACAGAATATTGGCCCTTGAAATGTTTGAATCACTAGGGGTGTGTCCAAAAATGGATATGGTACTATGTCTGCATAGAGCCACAATGAGCCAAGGCACGTTCAAGATAGCTGACTTTGTTAAGGCACGTTCAAGATAGCTGACTTTGTTAAGGCACATTCAAGATAGCTGACTTTGTTAAGGTACGTTCAAGATAGCTGACTTTGTTAAAGGAGTACTATAGCTAGACACAATCTTTATAATGATTCTGTTTAAAACCAGGACTCATACGATGCATGTTTCCTTAAATTTGGCCGTATAGCTAGTATTAGCAATAGAAATGCAAAGCAGCCTTTTTATACCTGGCCCTTTTTGCAGGTTTATCCCCAAACATTTGGGCTTTTGCCTCCTATTTTTCTGGCCCTGTTTCTGTTGGCTATAGGACTCTGGGCACTTTACCACTGCTGATCAGTGCTAAAGTGCATATGCTCTCTGTGTAAATTGTGATTCTGATTGGTTATCCATGATTGGCATATTTGATTTACTGGTAAGTCCCTAAAAAAGTGCACTGAGTATACGAGGGCCTGTAAATCAAATGCTACTCATGGGCTTGCAGCACTGGTTGTGCCACCCACATCAGTAGCCCTGTATATGTGTCTCAGACCTGCCACTGCAGTGTTTGCGGGCACAGTTTTAAATTGCCATGTCGACCTGGCAAGTGCACCCACTTGCCAGACCCTAACCTTCCCTTTTCTTACATGTAAGGCACCCCTCAGGTAGGCCCAAGGTACCATGGGCAGGGTGCAGTGTATGTGAAAGGTAGGACATGTACTGGTGTGTTTTGCGTGTCCTGATAGTGAAATACTGTGCATTTCGTTTTTCACTATTGAAAGGCTGTCTCATAGGTTAATATGGGAGCTGCCTTGTAACATCTTACAAGTGGAACTTTACATTGGAACCAGATAGAGATTTGGAGTTTAGGCTCTCTGAATTCAGAATTTAATAACACACCTTTTAGTAAAGGTGATTTTTAAATTGTGTGTTTGGAAATGCCACTTTTAGAAAGTGGGCATTTTGCTGCTTTACCATTCTGTGTGCCTCTGTCTGTTTGTGTATTCACCATCTGGTTTTGGAGTGACAGGAGCTGTCGATGTGCATTCACTCTTGACAGTCGCAAGGGGGGGTTGTGGTGTGTGCTGCCTTTATTGGGTGACTCAAAGCCAGGCTGAATGGACTTTTCTGCATTTAGAGTGGTGAGAGGAGTTTTCACTAGCACCTGAATAGGCTGTGTCTGCTCTGCACAATGCTGTCTCCGCCTCCTGTAGTGCAGCTCGACCAGGGAGGAAAGAACTGGATTTTACTGAGCTCAGAGACCCTTGCAACAAAGACTACAAAGAAAAAATGGGGTATAAATATTAGACCTAAAACCCCAGCACTTTAGATTACTTCTTGAATCAAGAGGAACCTTTGCCAAGGAACAAGAGCTGAAGAGCTGTGAGGAGGAGTACTGCCCCTTTGCTGTGTATCGCTTTGTTGGGCTGGCCTGCAGTTGCTGCTTCTGCTAAGAAGAGGACAAAGACTGGACTTTTCTTTGAAACCTGCTTGAGAAGATTCTCCAAGGGCTTGTGTGTGCTTGGCTCCTGTTCTGAAGTCTCAGGGCCTCAGGTTCCTGGGTCTACAAGTTCCTGGAACTCCACTCCAGGGAGATCTGACCTGCCAGGAGTTGCCTATTCCAGTTCTGGGCCTCTGGAGGTTGTTTCTGCTACAGGAAGCTGCCAAGAACTAAAGTTCTGAAGGAAATCGACACTCCACCTTCTTACGGCTGAATTTTCAAACGCAGCACCGCCATGTGGGAGAAATTCCCAACTCACAGCCCTGTGCGGCTGAAACATTGACGCGGTGCCTGCCAGCGTCCTGAGAAACCGCCGCACGCTGAGCCTGGTGCACCGATCTCCGACAATGAAAATCACTGCATTGACTCCGACGCAGGTGCTGCTGGGCGGCAAGATGAATTGACGCATCACCGGTCAGCGACTGGAGAAATTTGTGCAGCACCTGGTTCGCCATCACTCCATTGCCTCCAGCACGTCCGGATTGTCCCTGCATCACAGCTGTGCACTGAATCTACACCAACACTGGGGCCGCAGTAAGAAACCGACGCATCACCTCCCCACACAGTAATAAACCGACACATCACCTCCTCTCCAGTAAAGAACTGACGTACCACCTTCTCTGCCGCTGTTTTTAATTGTGATTTTGACGCATCCCAGGTACTTTGTGCTGAAAGTGACGCATCCATAGTTTCCTATGGACAGAACTGTTTTTACCTTTAAAAGTCAAAGTTTGATATCTGTATGTTGGATGTTTGTTGTTTTGGTCTTGTTTGGTTTAGATAAAGATACTTTATTTTTCTAAATTGGTGTGGTGTCTATTTGAGGTGTTTTCACTGTGTTACTGTGGGTTATATACAAATGCTTTACTCATTGCCTCTGCTGTTTAGCCTGACTGCTCTGTGCCAAGCTACCAGAGGGTGAGCACGGGCAAATGTAGGTGTGTGCTTTACTCATCCTGACTAGACGGAAGGGTTGCTGCTTGGACAGGGTGCAAGCCGCTGTTAACTAGAGACCAGCATTTCTAACAGGCCTTATTTAAATTGTACTACTATACCTCAATAGTGTCCTGTGTCCTTATTATTGTGACTTATAAACATGTGATCACCATAGTCCATGTTCCTCATCACACTTTTTACGTACGAAAGGTGAGTCATCATCCAGACTAACACTCTATGACCCTTTTCTAGGAAGGAATCTATATTACGTTTTCTACAGCACAGAGAAACGTCTTCTCTTTTTATTTTGTGACCCTATCCCCTTATTCCATAATGCAGCCACCATCTCTGCACTGGGCTGTCTCTGTTGCCAGTCACTGAGCAGGGTAGGTCCGGGTCTATTCTTTACAGGATGTTCTCCTGGGGTTTTGGATGCTTAGCTTGAGAGAGCATACTCCGGACTGACTTGGCCATTTTTATATGCTCGGGCTTTCACACGCCACTGTGGTCCAGGTGCAATTTATTTTCCTGCAGTCTCTGCTTTTGCCTTGATTCTGGTCCACTGGTCAAGGGAAGGGGGGCTCAGTGGCCCTGTGCTCAACTCTAGTGTAAGCAGCGTTCTGTCAGGTGTCAGCTCAGATCCTATCACAACCAACTCGGCCTTCCATCCTTCTCTGGTAGGTGCATCGCTTTTCTTCTGATCATATGTTGGTCTATGGGACCTTCTATTTTGGCTTCCTTTGTTCCATGTCCAGCTCCTACTGCCCTTGTGATCTGGGACCCTAATTCTCTAATTTGAGCAGGTATTTGTTTTCGGCTTCTCTACAGGTTCCCCTACAGTTAACCCCCCTCTATGATGGCTGATCATCTACTTTACATAGACATCCTCTTTAGTGAGGAGGGCAGTCTCCTCAATGAATCATATCAACAGTCTCCTTGATGGATCATATCAACTCCTACGTCTCCTCTGCCTTCTCCCTGGGTTTCTAGAGATGATGGTCTGTGATGCTCTGCTACCCACTTCTCCCTAGTTTTACTCAGTGTGGTTGTGCCTGGTGGCATGGAATCAACTGAAATTTCCTAGCTGAGTCCAAGCACTGCTTTTTGCCTTTTTCTAACTGCCCCACCCCTTTTCTGAGATGGTGCATTATTGAGGGCAGAGTAGAAAGCAGTGTCAGTGGTGTTCTCTCCTCCTTGTCCTCTCTATTTTTGAGTCCCAGCTGTTTAATGGCTGACAGTGGGTGCTTCCATATCACTGCCTGACCTTCGCCCTTCAGCAGCCTCTCTTTCAGCTTCACCTCCAGGATGGAAGCTGTGAGGATGCGGTTGTTGGTGAGGAGTTATTCCAGAGTTGTGGTGCTTTTTTTAAGGTTCCTGGTGTCTCTCTTTAGTTGCCTGTTCTGATCCACTCTGGTCGCAGATCAAGTGGTGCCCTAGAACTGCTGCACCCCATTAGCTGTTGCTTTTGTTCATGTCCATTCCTTGCTCTCTTACCCCAGATTGGGATTCCTGGGCTCTTATAATCCAGTAGCTATGGATCTTCTCCTTATGCTCTGTTTGCTGTGTGGTTCCATTATAGGGGGTGTGATGGTCCCTCCCTTCATTGTCTGAAATCTCCCCAGCTCTCAGGGTCCAGCAGCTCCTCCTAGTGAGCCTTTGAATTCCTCATTTGTTGCTTTGCTATTGGCTGGGTATGAGACATATGCTTGAATGTGATGGATATTTGGTGGTCGCTGCCCCTTTGCTCCACTTCCGTGCAAGGGTTGACCTTTAACCTGGACCTGGGCTTGCTTCTTGTTTTTTTCCAACTTCTCTTCTTCCTAGGATTTCTCGCCTGTTCTGTGTTGATGTTTCTCATATGTGGAACAGATCTTCATTCCCTTGTGTTTGTCGAGTCCTTCTCTCCTACTAGGGTTTTGCTGACTACTCCCTTGAGTCCATTGGTTTCGAATCCCATTAATTCAGCCTCCCTTGGTTGGTACTTGTCTGTTCCAGCTGGAGACAAGGGGAGCTCAACTCTCCTCCTCCATGACCCGTGCATGGACTCAAGTAACTTCCTCTACTCTACAGTGTGTTTCATAGTTCCCTAGATTAATACATTTTCATAATAGATAACAAAATAAATCCATTAATCTCTAATTAGCCTCCTGCTAGAAACAAATAATAATTCCAGTTCATTAGCCAGGCACAACGCACCCTTGAATTAGGGTATTGTGACTGATTATTGCCTACAACCTTCCTAAAAAATAATAAATAAAAGACCTAAGTTGTAATGTTAGGAATGTTTGAAAATGGGTTACCTATTTGAAACTATGTTTAGACTTCATGGCCACAGGCAGGATATTCCATGTATTTTTTCTGCTCAACCACTTGTTCTCTTCTGCGACTTAACAATAAGGAGTATGTAAGACAAAAGTTACAACAAAATTAGTTTATTGGCGCATTGTTGTTTCAATCAAATCTACAATACTGTATTCGTTCTGTCATAAAACTGCAGAATCGTGACCAATAAATATTATCGCCAAAGGGCTCAGTTAGTCTCATTTACGAGAATGACTTTTTCTTCCGGGAAGAAATGTTCAATCGCAGCTATTTATAGTCAATAATCATGGGACGACAACGGAAAAACCGAACCATGATTATCTATTTTTTTCTCCAAAGCACAAATCAATTCTAGCGGGGTGCGGGCACACAGACCATGTACAGTGAGCAGCCCGAGCAAACAGCAGCGGCTTACAGATGCGCCATTACACGCCTCATCTCATTAGCAGCCATGCTGGTACCACTGCCTCTATAATCATCCGGGCCCCCTGTGGCAGGCCGTGCCTATAATAAGCATCCACCAGTGGGACGTCGGCCTTGTAACAATGAATGCTAATGAGGCATTTAATACAACAGCCAATGCTCCCACGGGCGACAATCACAGAATGTCTAGTTTGCAGGTCATTTAGCCGACGTGGGACGACGTTTCCCTGCTTGTGATACTGCAAGCGGTCTAATGTTCAGCCGGCCAGCCCTGCATGTGAACGCGCTCATCTCCCGAGGACCTCAGCGATGAAAGTTTAATCAGTACGCATTGACAGAAAGCCAAAGGCTTCCTGGTTGTTTACACTGCTGCCTGACTTATTTATTTTATTTTCCATTTCCTTCTGTCCGCTCTGTCTCGAAGAAAAGATTAGCATGCCTTAAGCCCTCTCCACAGAACGGGAATTAGAGAGGCAGCTCGAAGGAACGAGCCGTCTCCTGAGTCATCACAAAAGAGCAAGCCGTCCAAGCATGCTAAATATACCCAGAGATACACGTGCCGGACTGGCAAGCAGAAGGCGAGCATGCTTTATTTTAGCATAGTGATTTATGCCCGCAGAACTCTGCACTCGCCTGCTTTTTGATAAGCCAATTGGAGATCTTCGCATCTGTGAGCTGGACTGCACAGAAATGCATCGCACCGGATGACAGCCATGCTTAAAGCAAACTAAAAATCCGTATTATGTCTACTTGAAAAAGAGAAGACGACCAGGTTCTGTTTCTGTCCAAGATATCCTTGCTCCGGTCTGCATGTGTGCGTAGTTTGTGAAGTCCGAAATAGTTTTCAACGTAGTTATTATTTATTCGTGCATTTATTTATTTGTGTATGTGTTTATTTATTAATGTATATAGTAAGCTTTGTATAGTGTTTCCATGTTGCCGTACAACTGATAGAGCGAAATGTTCTTGTGAATTGTAGGGGTGCATCATAATCACTGATAGGCCGCACCCGCATGTAATCAGACATATATTCGCATATATTCAGTTGTGTATTCATGTATGTTTAGTAAGAGTGAATAGTTCACTAATATGAAGTGAACGCAGCAATATAATGGTGTTATGATAATCATGTAATGTAATGCTTATTGAATTGTGTGAAATAATGCATAGAGAAATTAGTTCGTGTGTAATTTAATTGCAGTAGTTTAAACGTGCACCATATTTAAGTTGCACATGTAATTCATTTTCGCATATGAAGTGTAATGGAAATGCTTATGGGAAAAGTAAGATGTGTGTTTAAAAGTTATATGTAAAGGCCTGACTACATATATGCTTAGGGAAGGCCTGGTTTATTCTTATGTTAGCTTATTTTGTAGGCAGAGAAAGGTTTCTCTTGGTAAGGCTCTCTGGGCACAAACGGTAGATTTAATTAGCACAGTAGAAGGTTTCTGTTGAACGTATCTCTTGTTGCAGGTGCAAGGACACATGTCTCGTTAGTAAAGACTAACTCTTTGTTTTCAAAAGTTAGAGAGATGGGAGGCATGGTACGGGGAGTGAAATGGAATTTAGGGATGATACTTTCGGCGGAGAAGGTGCCTGGGACTCAAGGCCATCGCAACTGTCCAGGATGAAGTAACCGTTTCGATGGAAAAATACAAGAAAGAAGACCTGGCCAAGGAGGCGTGACAAAGGCGTGTACAATTGTATTGGGGTTTTGTATTAGGGATAGTGCCCTGAGGGAGGAGGCCAGAGAAGAGGTAGGGGAGACCAGAGAGGAGGACAGAGCTGAGCATAGGTACTAGGTGATTGCACTTCTGAGGAAGTCTTCACAGCTGACATCTTTTATTCACTCTTGCCTTTGAAAATCGTTATGCAGGGATGTCACTTAGCGTTAGTGTAGGGACAGCAATTGATGTAAAGCTTGTTTAGTCCAATTAAGAGCAACTTAGAATTTGGAGCAATCATAGTCTGGTTGATCCTTCTAGAACTTTCTATTCTCTTTATCTTGAGTCGGATGAGATTCCTGCGTAGGTTATTATTTGTATTAGTGCCCATCTATTTCTTTAACCTCGTGTTGAGGTGCTTGCACGTTCAGTTATTTTTGGCGATAATAAATTCTTAAACTTGAATTCGGAGTCAGTGGTCCTTTCAATCAATCAATCAATCATGTCACTTATAAAGCGCACTACATACCCGCGAGGGTCTCAAGGCGCTGGGGGAAGAGGGGGGTGGTGCTGCTACTGATCGAAGAGCCAGGTCTTGAGGAGTCTTCTGAAGGCCAGTAGGTCTTGGGTCTGCCGAAGGTTGGTGGGGAGGGTGTTCCAGGTCTTGGCGGCCAGGTGGGAGAAGGATCTGCCGCCGCCGGTCGTTTTCCGGATGCGGGGGACTGTGGCGAGGGCGAGGGTGGTGGAGCGGAGCTGGCAGGTGGGGGTGTAGAAGCTGAGTCGTCTGTTGAGGTAGGCTGGTCCGGAGTTGTGGAGTGCTTTGTGTGCGTGGGTGAGGAGCTTGAAGGTTATCCTCTTGTTGACAGGGAGCCAGTGCAGGTCTCTCAGGTGGGGTGTGATGTGGCTGCGTCGGGGGATGTCGAGGATAAGACGTGCAGAGGCGTTCTGGATGCGTTGCAGCCGTCTCAGGAGCTTAGCCGTCGTTCCTGCGTAGAGGGCGTTTCCGTAGTCCAGCCTGCTGGTGACGAGGGCCTGGGTGACTGTTTTTCTTGTTTCGGTGGGGATCCACTTGAAGATCCTGTGGAGCATTCGGAGGGTGTTGAAGCAGGATGAGGAAACGGCGTTGACCTGCTTAGTCATGGAGAGGGTGGGGTCGAGGATAACCCCTAGGTTGCGTGCGTGGTCGGTGGGTGTCGGGGCTGTTCCCAGTGATGTCGGCCACCAGGAGTCGTCCCAGGCTGAAGGGTTGGAACCAAGGATGAGGACCTCCGTCTTGTCTGAGTTCAGCTTCAGGCGGCTGGTCCTCATCCATTCGGCGACGGCCTTCATTCCTTCGTGGAGGTGGGCTTTGGCGGTGTGAGGGTCTTTGGTGAGGGAGAGGATCAGCTGGGTGTCGTCGGCGTAGGAGATGATGTTGAGGTTGTGCTGTCGGGCGACGTGGGCGAGGGGTGCCATGTAGATGTTGAACAGCGTTGGGCTGAGGGAGGAGCCTTGGGGTACGCCGCAGATGATCTTGGTGGTCTTGGATCGGAAGGGGGCGAGGCGGACGCTTTGTGTTCTGCCGGAGAGGAAGGATGTGGTCCAGTCCAGAACCTTCTCTTGGATCCCGGCGTCGTGAAGGCGTGTTCGTAGTGTGTGGTGGCAGACCGTGTCGAAGGCGGCTGATAGGTCCAGGAGGATGAGGGCTGCTGTTTCTCCGTTGTCTAGCAGGGTCCTGATGTCATCGGTGGCGGCGATGAGGGCGGTTTCGGTGCTGTGGTTGCTGCGGAAGCCGGACTGGGAAGGGTCCAGGATGTTGTTCTCCTCGAGGTAGCGGGTCAGTTGTTTGTTGACGATTTTCTCGGTGACCTTCGCGGGGAACGGGAGCAGAGAGATGGGTCGGAAGTTCTTGAGGTCCTTGGGGTCTGCCTTGGGTTTCTTGAGTAAGGCGGTGATCTCGGCGTGCTTCCAGCTTTCCGGGAAGGTTGCTGTCTCGAAGGAGATGTTGATTATTTTCCGGAGATGGGGCGCGATGGCTGTACTGGCTTTGTTGAAGACGTGGTGAGGGCACGGGTCTAGCGGTGAGCCGGAGTGGATGGTGTTCATGATCTCGCTGGTGTCCTCGTCGTTGATGTTGGTCCAGGAGAGCAGGCGGTTGGTGGTTGTGGGGGCAGTGGTCTCGGTGGTTGCCGGGGCAGTTGTGGTGTTGAAGCTGTCGTGGATGTCGGCGATTTTGCGGTGGAAGAAGGTGGCCAGTGAGTCGCACAGGTCTCGCGACGGCGGGATGTCGTTGGTGTTGGAGCTGGGGTTGGAGAGTTCCTTCACGATGTTGAAGAGCTCTTTGCTGTTGTGTGCGTTGTTGTCTAGGCGGTCTTTGAGTGAGGCCCTTTTGGCGGATCTGATGAGGTGATGGTGACTGCGGGTGGCGCTCTTGTGGGCGGCGTAGCTGTCCGCTGTCCGTTCGTGGAGCCAGATCTTCTCCAGTTTTCGGCATGTTCGTTTGGAGGCCTGGAGGTCTTTGGTGAACCAGGTGGCTTTCTTGCTGGTGTGGCTGTTGGGCGCATTCTTGAGCGGGGCGAGGGTGTTGGCGCAGTCGTCGATCCACTGTCTGAGGTTGCGGGCGGCGGTGTCGGGGTCGGAGGGTTCGGCGGGTGGGCTCAGGGCGAGGGTTGTGGTTAGCTGGTCTTCAGACAAAATGAATGTTGTTATATAACCAGATGAGATTCTCTCCTTTACACTATTCAACAGGTAAAAAGATCTTGGCGACCAGAAGGTTCTTATAGATAATTAGATAAGAATCGGCGTTATCAGTTGGTAGCAGAGTAGGATGGTTACCTTTGATGGTAAGGGGAGATCTAGAGCAAGATAGGAGACTAAGTTGCCCCATAGAGCCCGAGTGACGCAGATCCAGAGGACCGCGGGAGAAGGATGTCGGAGGTCGTGGAAAACTGACGGAGAGTGACGGTGCGGCGGAAGTAGCAGTTCGTGGTAGAGTGAGTATGAAAAGAGTGGCGTTTGGTAGATTGCGGTGTTTTATTGTTGTGTGATGTCTTGCGGAGTTGGAACGAGAGTTGTGTGATTGAGAACCGGACCGTGAGCGCGCGCGGGACCGGGAGATTTATTGTGGTGTAGAATACACCCAGAGTTGAGAACGTTGACCAGAGGTTGTGGGGGTCACGAGACGTCATTGACAGACCCACTGAAGATAGGGAACACATGAGTGAGTGTGTGAATAACCAACGCAGGTCGTAGGTTATTGTGTGCAGAACATCGAGTGATTGAATCCTATCGAGTGTGTTAGAGGCGATTGTCCGGTCGTTTCGTGGACAGACGGTTGCCAGATTGAGGTCAACAAGCTCAAGAGGCTGATCGGTCATTGGTGGACTGACAGTCAGAGAGGTAATTGTTCGGTAGGACGGACATTATTTCAGAGTATGATAGGGACAGGTGCGAGTGAGAAAGAGTGAATTAGAAAGGAGGGGAACTGCTGCGAGCGGAGGAAAAGTGACGTCAGACAAGTGCCGCGCTCCGATAGGCCGGTTGGTGTGAGCCGCGCTGGTATTGGTGGAGTGAAATCAGGAAGTAAAAGCTGACATTTTGAGTGCAAATAAAAAGTTGATTCATCATGAAATGTTTTAAAGTTTTACGGGAACTTTGTAGAGGTGATAGACATGTGGTTGTTCGGGAAGGAGAGGAAGCTCCTCCCGAGGATACACCGGCACATTATATGGCAAAGAATGTCGGAATGCATACTATAATTTGGCTTGAGAATTGGCATAAAATGACAGAAGCAGAAGGAGAATTGTCGTTCCCACGCTATGGCACTTTCAGGTTAGAGGTGCTGTACCAGCTAAAAAGTATAATGGCTTCCTTACGACCACTACCTAGACCAACACAGTTTGAGGCACTACATGCGTGGATAAGAGCAGCGTATGATAGGAAGAAAGACAGAAGCCAAGAAAGGGTGAAGAAATCGGTCAGGGCATTTCAAGACGCAAGGTGGGATGCATTGGAGAAAAGGTGGAGAGTGGAAACGATCGAAGGAGATAAGTTGTACCCATTGTTAGTACAAAATGGGAAAATAATAAGAATCGATGAGGACGACAGTGATCTAGACGACAGCTTGTTGGATAGGATGTTGGCAGAGAGGCCACCACCATTTAATCCAGACTCAGAAGAGGGAAAGCCGACCCCAGCAGTAACAATTGATGGGAGCCAGAATCAGACTAGTATGAGAGTAGTGGGAAGGATTTCCACAGGAACAGAGGGGCAACGACGTCTATGATAACACAGCCTCCTGTTGGGAACACAAGATTACCGGACTCCTTGACAGTACCGGTTACCATTGGCCCTATAGTACCGGTATATGACCCAGACCGAGTGAGAGAAGGGGGCTCCGTACAGATGGAAAGGGAAGAAGTAACCAGCGAGAGTGGGAATGGGTTTGGAGTACGAGTGGTTCATTTCCCCAGGCCAGTGGAGACAAGTACGCCATTACCGGCTACTGCAGACTCTTCCCTTAGACAAGAAGAGGAGAGACCAGAAAGACCAAGGTCTTTGCGTGAATCTAGGTCAGCTTTGAGGATGTGGACACCAACAGCGACAAACCAAAGTGATAGGATGCAAGGAGATAGGGCACAGAACGTCTTGGAAGACAGACCAAGTTCCAGGAATATGAGGGAAGGGAATAGGTCACAAGGACAGAATAGTGACTGTGATGAGCGGGATGGCTCGGGTTGTCGAGATGTACTGAGAAGTGCGGTACAGGCAAGGTTACTAGACGTAGTGAGATTGAAAGCAGAGGTAGATGAGATGATTGATGGAGGTCTGCCCTTGGAAAGAATAGAAATTTATGGACCAGATGAGCTGCTGTTTGTAGCAAAAGATGTGACTCGAAAAGCTAGGACGGCACATGATAGATTGAAGGAATTGGCCAAAAGATACGAGGTAGACTTGAATAAAACTAAAGCGCTGCAGGGGCCACATAGACTACAGTACAGTGACCAGGAGCTGGAGGAGAAAAGACTAACAGGATTAAGGACACATACCAGAGGATCTGATCGTAGGGATGAGGATATGGATTTTGTTGGACAAATGGGAAGAAAGGTGGTCCAAGAAGAAACTAACAAAGAAAGCTGAGGGGAAACGCCGCCTCCAGGGGGAGCGACGGGTGTTGGAAATTTTCCTTTACGGGAAGTACAGAATGGAGGGTACGTGCATGTGCCGTGGAATAGAGGTGACTTGGCTGCATTTACAAATGATTTTCCTCGGCTGAGGGAGAAACCAGTAGAGTGGTACAAGCAGGTTGAGCGGTTTGTGAAAATTTCAAAAGTATTGTGGATTGATTTGAACACCTTGTTTGACATAGTGGTACCAGGAGATTTGTGGACAGCTTGTAAAGTTGCTATCGAGTGGCCGACTGCGGAACCGGAAAGAGAGGCGGTTACAAATGGCCCATCACCCCTAGTTATGAAAAAGTATGAGCAGGTGATTACATGGTTGAAACTGAAGATTTCACCCCAAGATATAGATTGGGTTAAGATAGATCGGACTGTACAGGAACCCAAAGAAACGGTGCATGAATATTACGAAAGACTTCTACAAGTTTTTAAACAGTATAGTGGGTTAGATATCTTGGATCCCAAGGATATGGGACAGTTTGTCTCAAAGTTTGTAATGGGTCTGAGGATGGAAATCAGCCTCATGATACAGCATCATTTGATCTGCTGGCAGAACAAGCCGTTAGAAGAAATGTTGAGGTATGCGAGATACTGTAGTGATGAGGTGGACTCAAAACATCGGAAGTTAAAAGATAAATTGATGCTTGTCCAGATGCAGACAGCACAGGGTCAGCCTAGTGGAGGGACCTTAGGAAGAAAACAAGGGAATCTCCAGGGGAACCAGAATGGGCAAGGACAGGGAAGGGGAAAACCAGTAGACCCCAAGACAGGAGTGGACATAGCCACACTGAAGAAGACCACGGCGTGTCATCTTTGTCGCCAGGTCGGACATTGGAAACGCGAGTGTCCTTTGAACCCAGCTAACCAGTTGCAGGAAGAGGAAGAGGGGGCTCAGGCACCCGTGCAAGAGGTAGTTAACACAGTAACGAGGCCTAGGACGATGAAAGGTGGGGTATACAGCTCTCACGCCCAGGTACCCCAGGCTCCAAGGATTACACAAGGAATACGAACGTACCAACAGATGCCCCTGTTCGAAGACTATGACGAGAGTAGCTTAGACCCTTTATCCTGACGGTGCCTGAGGGGGGAGGAAGACTGCATGCTTGGAGCGGTCTTGGAGGTAGACCAGAGAGGACCTTTTGTGGAGGCAGATATTGAGGGTCATCCTGCCACACTTTTGGTTGATACTGGTGCTACCCGGTCTACTGTAAGATCAGCAGTAGTCCCTAACCTACCCCTCTCCGGACAATCAATCCAGGTTGTTGGAGTAGCGAACAAGAGAATAAGTAGCCCATTGACAGAACCGATCTTAGTAAAGATAGGTTCCTTCCAAACTAGACATCAGTTTGTAGTGTGTGATACGAGTCCAGTTTGCCTTTTGGGAAGAGATCTGTTGTGCAAGTTGAACTGCACGATTTATTGTACGCCTCAGGGAGTGGAGGTCCAGACGAGAGATGACGATGCTGACTTTAAGGTTACAAATCAGCATCTATGTATAGATCTGTACTCAATGGTGACTGTGGAAGAACTTCCACCAGATCTGAGAGATGCAGTGTCATCTGTGGTGTGGGATTTTGCAGGCGATGAAATAGGTTTGATCAGAGGGGTTGAACCAGTGCGGATTGAGGTGAAGCAAAACGTTGATTTCCCCAGGACACCTCAATACAACTTGTCGCCTGAAACGATTGCCGGGATAAAACCTGTGATCGAGACTTTCATTGAGAAAGGCATTCTAAAAGAGATCCGAGGTAGCCCCTGTAATTCACCGATTATGGGACTACAGAAACCGAGCGGGAAATACAGGATCGTGCAAGACCTGCGAAAGGTCAACACGATAGTTATCCCTTGTTG
The DNA here is from genome assembly GCA_963921515.1 of Calotriton arnoldi. Taxonomy (NCBI): domain Eukaryota; kingdom Metazoa; phylum Chordata; class Amphibia; order Caudata; family Salamandridae; genus Calotriton; species Calotriton arnoldi. The sequence continues at coordinate 854,953 of CAWUFW010008084.1, forward strand.
TCCAGTGGTACCGAATCCTTCAGTAATACTGTTCCAGATCCCATGCGAAGCCGAGTGGTTTACGGTCATCGATTTGTGTCAAGCTTTCTTTTCGATACCGCTCCACGAGGAAAGCCAATTTCTTTTTGCGTTCAGGCTGGAAAATCGCGTGTTAACATGGTGTCGTATCCCTCAAGGGTATACGGAAAGTCCATCGATCTTTAACCAGATCCTGAAGAAGAACCTTGAGAGTCTTGTGTTGCCGCAGAACTCAGTTCTCGTGCAATACATAGATGACTTGCTCATTGCCTCAGAAACAGAAGATGCTTGCAGAATTGACACGATAGCTCTGTTGAACCACTTAGCAGAGAATGGACATAAGGTGTCCCCGAACAAGCTGCAGTACTGTTTGAATGAGGTACAGTACTTGGGACACAGATTAGAAAAAGGCAAGAGGAAGGTGTCACCGGATCGAATCGAGGCAATAATGAGTATGTCAGTACCCACTACACAGAGAGAAGTTAGGATGTTCCTGGGAATGGTTGGCTACTGTCGACAGTGGATTCCTAGTTTCTCCTTGAGAGCAAAGCCTTTGCAGAGGCTTACACACAAGGATGTGAGTGATCCGGTACCATGGGACAAGGAGTGTTTGATATCATTCCTGAAACTGAGAGAGGAATTGTGCAGTGCTCCGGCACTGGGAATGCCAGATTACAACAAGGCCTTTACATTGTTCTGTTATGAGAGGGAAGGATGTGCATTAGCAGTGTTAGCTCAGAACCATGGAGGTGTCCGTAGACCAGTTGCCTATTTTTCAGCTACTTTAGATCCAGTAGCTTCTGCGTTGCCCGGATGTCTAAGATCCGTTGCTGCAACAGGTGTCAGCATTGAAAGATGTGAAAGCATTGTAATGGGACATCCATTGACTGTACATGTGCCACATTCGGTTGAGTTATTGATGACCAGGACCAAGACCCAGCACCTAACGAACAATAGGTTAACGAGGTACGAGCAAGTCATACTTGCCGCAGAGAATGTGACTCTGAAAAGGTGCTGTTAGAACTGGGGGTCTCCAGTTGGCAATGGTTTGCACCTTTGTCCAAATAGGGACCCCTGCTTCTAGTCAGGATAAGGGGGATACACTCCTAAAATAACCCCTGCTCACCCCCTGGTAGCTTGGCACGAGCAGACAGGCTTATCTCAGAGGCAGTGTGTAAAGCATTTGTGACCACATACAGTAATACAGTGAAAACACTACAGATGGACACCACACAGGTTGTTTATGTAAAAATAAGTAATCTTTATATAGACTTATCACAAGACCCAATAGCAAAAATCCACAATACAGTACTCAAAAATAGACTTAAAATGATAGAGACAGTTCACGTTATCTTCAAAAATAGGATAGTCAATCAAATAAAGCTTGTAGCAACAAATAACTCCACTTGGAGTTATCACGACGTCGTGACCGGTGGAAATCCCAAAGTACGGCGCCGACCGCGAGGTGCGCGGCGTCGGGCCCGGAGTCGAGCAGACCCACAAAGAACAGTACCTGGAATTCGATGAAAACAAAGACGGTGCACGGCGTCGGGGAGGTGATGCTTCGTTGGCGCCGGCGGCGTCGGTTCCTTACGACCCCAGGGGAGGTGATGTCTCGGTTCCTTACTGCAGCGCAGGGAGGTGAGGCGTCGGTTCCTTACTGTGTCGGGGAGGTGACGTCACGGATGGCGGCGAGGCGTCGGTTCCTTACGATGGTGCGGCGTCGATGGATTCGGGGGTCACCCACGTCGAGGATCGGCTCCGCGATGATGAAGCCCTGGCGTCGGTGAAGTCGGGGCTGCGGTGCGAGTCGGGACGGTGCGTCGTGAGCGTCACGAGCGGTGTCCTCGGCTCCGGTGCAGGCAGCGGCCTCGATGACGGCTTCGGAGTCGATGTCGCACGGCGTCGGCAGGCGTCGGGCCTACGGTGCAAGTCGGGGCGGTGCGTCGTGCTCTTCACGAGCGGTGCCCACGGCTTCGGTGCAGGTTACGGCGTCGCTCGCCGGCGTCGGTGTTGCAATTTCCCTCTGTTAGCAGCTAAAACAGCAGTTCCAGATGCAGGCAAACAGAAGGGGTGAAGTCTTTGTGTCCCTGTGACTTCAGGCAGGAGGCAAGCTCAGTTCAAGCCCTTGGAGATTCCCTTCTTCAAGATGACAAAGCACAGCAAAGTCTTTTCTCCTGTCCTTGGCAGAAAGCAACCACTGCAGGCCAACCCCAATCAGCAAAACAGCACAGGGGCAGTACTCCTCCTTCAGCTTCTCCGGTTCTTCTCCTTGGCAACAGGTTTCTTGATTTCCCAGAAGTGATCTAATTTCCTAGGGGTCTGGGTCCCCTTTTATACACCTTTTCCCTTTGTTCTCTGAAGGCAGAGAGGCCTTTGCCTAGTCCAAACCAGTTCTGGTCAGTCCTGGAGCACTTTGTTTTTCTGACTTCTTCTTTCCTTTGAGAGTGAGGGGCAGAGCCATCAGACGCCCGGCAGGAGGTGGAGCCAGCATTGTGGAAGGCAGGCACAGCCCTATTCAGACCCAGGTGCAACTCCTCCCACCCATCCTCCTTCAGGCAGACCTATTCAGCCTAGTGCTGACTCACCCTGCCTCCTGGAATCCCCCAGCCCCTGTCACTCACAAACCCAGACATACAATACACAACCTGAGCAGAGGCAGCTGGATGGTTTAGGCAAGAAAATACCTACTTTCTAAAAGTGGTACTTTCAAACAAAGAATGTTAAAACCAACTTCACTAAGAGATGTATTTTATCATTCTGAGTTCAGGCATACTAAATTCGTTTTTCTACCATGTTCCCTGGGTCAGTTAGGATTATAAGGTGTAATAATCAAACTGCCCATTCTGGCCTATGGAGAACAGGTAGCCTTGCAATAGTGAAAAACGAAAATGGCTGTAATTCACTATTAGGACATACCACACACACCAGGGCATGTCCTACATTATACTTACAATGCACCCTGCCCTTGGGCCTACCTTAGGGGTGTCTGATATGAAGATAAGGGAAGGTTTGGGGACTGGCAAGTGGGTGCACTTGCCAAGTCGACATGGCAGTCACAGACTGCACACAGGCTCTGCAATTGCAGGCCTGAGACACATTTTACAAGCTGCTTCTGTGGGTGGCACAACCAGTGCTGCAAGCCCACCAGCAGCATTGGATTTACAAGCCCTGGGCACCCTCAGTGCACTGTACTGGGGACTGATAAGTAAACCAATCATCCAATCATGGAGTCACTAATCCATACATCAATTTACAGTGGGGAGAGCATATGCACTTTAGCACTGATCAGCAGTGGTAAAGTGCCCAGAGTCATAAAACCAACAACAACAGGTCAGAGAAAATACAGGAGGAAGGCAAAAGTTCAGGGATGACCCTGCAAAAAGGGCCAAGTCCAACACAACCCCCTTCCAGCCAAAACGCAGGGGAGACCAATCACTACCCTGATGGGCTTCTCTGCTTTGGGCGATAGAACCTGGACCCTGGCCCGCAACAGCAGGGGCATATTCCAGTTCTACGCCAATCTGAACCTATTTGGATCCCTCTGTCCATACTCTCAGGGCCCTCTAAGCTAACCCATAGGGAACCCTTATCCTCACCTGTGGACACCATCTGTGCAGCACCTAACCTTAGCTTGCTCACAGGTGTGTCCCAACAGACAGACAGTAAGCCACAGTGGCCACTGACAATGGTCAGGGGTGAGACCCAGGCCTTATGCCTCTCAGGGCTCTCAAACCTCTGTGGCGTCAGAGAGCGGGGGCAGTAGCCCCAGGTGCCTGGCACCCTTTGTCCACTCTCCCTCCTGTCAGGTCAGGTATGACATCCTGACACTGACCCACCAGCCCCAGGCCTGTACCCGGCGGCGGGACTGGAGACTGGGGTGGGCTTTCCCACACCCGGTCCTCCTCCTTGGGGCTCTGTACCCTCCCACCTGGAGCGGTACCCCCTTCCAGAATTGCCAGGGCACCTGTGGCAGGTGTCCTGCACAATTCGCCCACCAGTTCAGGGGTTCTATCCTGCAACTGGGCGTCCAGGTCAGGGGGACACCCTGAACCTGGTCCTCCATTCTAGGGTCTAAACCCTCCAGTTGAACCGGGGTCAGAGGCGAGGACTCCCTCCCTCTGCACCCCCTTCCAGAGTACTGCCCCTCCCATCAGGAGCGGTACCCCCTACCAGAATTGTCAGGGCACCTGTGGCAGGTGTCCTGCACAGTCCGCCCACCAGTTCAGGGCCTTGACCTTGCAACTGATCTACCAACCTGGGATCTAAACCCTCAGGTTGCTCCGGGGTCAGAGGCGAGGACTCCCTCCCTCTGCACCCCTTTCCAGAGTTCTGCACCCTCCCAACTGGAGTGGTACCCCTAGAAGCTACATCGGTCAGGACACTGCTTACAGTTGTCCCTCCCTCCAGGTAAGGCACAGCCTGAACCTGGCCTCCCAACCCAGGGATGGAACCCTGTGGTTGAACACTTGCCCGGCACACCAGGACTTCCTGGGGAGCACACATGCCCCCCCAGAGGGTGACACACAACTCATGTGTCGTGTGACAGTCTACCTGGCGCAGATCTCCTGACCCCTGTCCATCTGACAGTGCGTGAAGATCCCCCAGGACAGAAGTGGCGTCACCATTGTCACTCATTGGAGACTCAACCCTTCTGGCTGGTCCTTGACCCACTGGTTCTTCCACTGGGGACTCTTTCCCCCTCTCACCCCTCAATCTGGACTTCTGCACCCTCCACTTAGGAGTGGCACTGCCAGACACCAGAACTGATGGAGGCCTGCTTACAGACACTCCCAGTTCACCAGACACTAGGGGATCCCCCTCAATGGGCGGCCCATCAGGACAGACTAGGCTCCCCACCTGGTGTTCTCTTAAAGAACCATCCAGGCCCTGAGACTGGGTTTCGGGCACCTGGGGACACGCAGCCCCACACTCACTCCGTCTCCTCTGAGACAGGACGTGAGCCCCTACACCCCTCCCACTACACCGGGACCTAGCTGGGCTACTCTGAACCATTTCCACCACTCTGGGCTGGAAGATACCTGAGCCACTCCCCTTAGGGTCACTCCCCAATGCCTTTTCAGACCCTCTGGAAACCACCACAAGGTCTTCCTCCCTCGTGAGCTCCCTGGGGTCAGAGAACTCACTCTCCAACAGGTGTTGGCATAGCTCTGGAAAACAGGGACTTAGAATATGCTCTCCCACAATTGGATCACACAACCCCTCACAGGTGTTAACCAAGCTATCCTTCACCTCACCATCCAGTGCCTCACACATGTACCCCACACCACTCTGCTGAGATTGGCAAGACAGTATCTGACTGTCTCTGTCACTCAACCCACACTCTTCTGGGCGGTCTGCACACTCACACCCCAGGACTTCAAACATGGGGGAACCCCTCTCCCTGCACCTCTCATCTAGAGTCAGTAGAGTGTCCCTCCCACCACTAGGACTATGAACCCCTGTGCCAGTTCCCCAATCCACCTCAGGGACACTGCGCACCACTGGAGCTACCTCATACCCTTGAACCTCCTGGTGTATATTAACCCCCTCCAAGTCAGGCACCACATCTCTGGGTGTGTGTACTACTCCCTCAGCACTAGGTAATACAATTTTGCTGCCACCAGAGGGAGGAATCCCTAAGCCCCTGGCTTTGAACTCCAACTCCCTCATCATTCTCTCATGCTCTAAAAGCATCTTCTTTTCTTCCATGGCCAACCTCTTACTTTCCAACTCCAATTTCTTGTGCTCAAGGCTATCATGGCTTCCCTGTTTCAGTTTGGCCATCTCCATTTCATGCATCCTGCTTTTCTCCCTGTCCTCCAGCTCCTCTGGAGACAGGCCCTTTTGAGAAACACTGCTGCCCTCCCTGGAAGGCACTCCCCTCCCAGGTAAGCCCAATGGCCCCTCAAGCTGCCCATCTAAATTCTCTGCCTCCTCCACAGGCTCCTCGGACTGCCCACTGGCATTCCGTGCTTCCAACCAGGCCCTTAGCGCCTTGTGAAACTCCTCCTTCCTGGTGAGGCCTCTCATAGAGATTTTAAACTTTTTGCAAACAGCTTTGAGTTCTGGCACAGTGTAGGTATCAACCCTATCTTCTTCAAATTCAATATCTGCAGGTGCAATGGATCCTTTTTGCTCATGGTGAAAATTGGCAGTTCTCAACAAAAATAAGGGTTCCAAGGAAAAAAAAATCCTATCAAAATGTATGTGGTCGCGTATTGGTCTGCACTCACTAGTAGTGTACACCAATCACTGTATATGAATCACAAATGCAAGTCCAAATCCTCACCGCTGACCACCAATGTTAGAACTGGGGGTCTCAAGTTGGCAATGGTTTGCACCTTTGTCCAAATAGGGACCCTTGCTTCTAGTCAGGATAAGGGGGATACACTCCTAAAATAACCCCTGCTCACCCCCTGGTAGCTTGGCACGAGCAGACAGGCTTATCTCAGAGGCAGTGTGTAAAGCATTTGTGACCACATACAGTAATACAGTGAAAACACTACAGATGGACACCACACAGGTTGTTTATGTAAAAATAAGTAATCTTTATATAGACTTATCACAAGACCCAATAGCAAAAATCCACAATACAGTACTCAAAAATAGACTTAAAATGATAGAGACAGTTCACGTTATCTTCAAAAATAGGATAGTCAATCAAATAAAGCTTGTAGCAACAAATAACTCCACTTGGAGTTATCACGACGTCGTGACCGGTGGAAATCCCAAAGTACGGCGCCGACCGCGAGGTGCGCGGCGTCGGGCCCGGAGTCGAGCAGACCCACAAAGAACAGTACCTGGAATTCGATGAAAACAAAGACGGTGCACGGCGTCGGGGAGGTGATGCTTCGTTGGCGCCGGCGGCGTCGGTTCCTTACGACCCCAGGGGAGGTGATGTCTCGGTTCCTTACTGCAGCGCAGGGAGGTGAGGCGTCGGTTCCTTACTGTGTCGGGGAGGTGACGTCACGGATGGCGGCGAGGCGTCGGTTCCTTACGATGGTGCGGCGTCGATGGATTCGGGGTCACCCACGTCGAGGATCGGCTCCGCGATGATGAAGCCCTGGCGTCGGTGAAGTCGGGGCTGCGGTGCGAGTCAGGACGGTGCGTCGTGAGCGTCACGAGCGGTGTCCTCGGCTCTGGTGCAGGCAGCGGCCTCGATGACGGCTTCGGAGTCGATGTCGCACGGCGTCGGCAGGCGTCGGGCCTACGGTGCAAGTCGGGCGGTGCGTCGTGCTCTTCACGAGCGGTGCCCACGGCTTCGGTGCAGGTTACGGCGTCGCTCGCCGGCGTCGGTGTTGCAATTTCCCTCTGTTAGCAGCTAAAACAGCAGTTCCAGATGCAGGCAAACAGAAGGGGTGAAGTCTTTGTGTCCCTGTGACTTCAGGCAGGAGGCAAGCTCAGTTCAAGCCCTTGGAGATTCCCTTCTTCAAGATGACAAAGCACAGCAAAGTCTTTTCTCCTGTCCTTGGCAGAAAGCAACCACTGCAGGCCAACCCCAATCAGCAAAACAGCACAGGGGCAGTACTCCTCCTTCAGCTTCTCCGGTTCTTCTCCTTGGCAACAGGTTTCTTGATTTCCCAGAAGTGATCTAATTTCCTAGGGGTCTGGGTCCCCTTTTTATACACCTTTTCCCTTTGTTCTCTGAAGGCAGAGAGGCCTCTGCCTAGTCCAAAACCAGTTCTGGTCAGTCCTGGAGCACTTTGTTTTTCTGACTCCTTCTTTCCTTTGAGAGTGAGGGGCAGAGCCATCAGACGCCCGGCAGGAGGTGGAGCCAGCATTGTGGAAGGCAGGCACAGCCCTATTCAGACCCAGGTGCAACTCCTCCCACCCATCCTCCTTCAGGCAGACCTTCCTATTCAGCCTAGTGCTGACTCACCCTGCCTCCTGGAATCACCCCAGCCCCTGTCACTCACAAACTCCAGACATAGCAATACACAACCTGAGCAGAGGCAGGCTGGATGGTTTAGGCAAGAAAATACCTACTTTCTAAAAGTGGTACTTTCAAACAAAGAATGTTAAAACCAACTTCACTAAGAGATGTATTTTATCATTCTGAGTTCAGGCATACTAAATTCGTTTTTCTACCATGTTCCCTGGGTCAGTTAGGATTATAAGGTGTAATAATCAAACTGCCCATTCTGGCCTATGGAGAACAGGTAGCCTTGCAATAGTGAAAAACGAAAATGGCTGTAATTCACTATTAGGACATACCACACACACCAGGGCATGTCCTACCTTATACTTACAATGCACCCTGCCCTAGGGCCTACCTTAGGGGTGTCTGATATGAAGATAAGGGAAGGTTTGGGGACTGGCAAGTGGGTGCACTTGCCAAGTCGACATGGCAGTCACAGACTGCACACAGGCTCTGCAATTGCAGGCCTGAGACACATTTTACAAGCTGCTTCTGTGGGTGGCACAACCAGTGCTGCAAGCCCACCAGCAGCATTGGATTTACAAGCCCTGGGCACCCTCAGTGCACTGTACTAGGGACTGATAAGTAAACCAATCATCCAATCATGGAGTCACTAATCCATAACATCAATTTACAGTGGGGAGAGCATATGCACTTTAGCACTGATCAGCAGTGGTAAAGTGCCCAGAGTCATAAAACCAACAACAACAGGTCAGAGAAAATACAGGAGGAAGGCAAAAAGTTCAGGGATGACCCTGCAAAAAGGGCCAAGTCCAACACAACCCCCTTCCAGCCAAAACGCAGGGGAGACCAATCACTACCCTGATGGGCTTCCCTGCTTTGGGCGATAGAACCTGGACCCTGGCCCGCAACAGCAGGGGCATATTCCAGTTCTACGCCAATCTGAACCTATTTGGATCCCTCTGTCCATACTCTCAGGGCCCTCTAAGCTAACCCATAGGGAACCCTTATCCTCACCTGTGGACACCATCTGTGCAGCACCTAACCTTAGCTTGCTCACAGGTGTGTCCCAACAGACAGACAGTAAGCCACAGTGGCCACTGACAATGGTCAGGGATGAGACCCAGGCCTTATGCCTCTCAGGGCTCTCAAACCTCTGTGGCGTCAGAGAGCGGGGGGCAGTAGCCCCAGGTGCCTGGCACCCTTTGTCCACTCTCCCTCCTGTCAGGTCAGGTATGACATCCTGACACTGACCCACCAGCCCCAGGCCTGTACCCGGCGGCGGCACTGGAGACTGGGGTGGGCTTTCCCACACCCGGTCCTCCTCCTTGGGGCTCTGTACCCTCCCACCTGGAGCGGTACCCCCTTCCAGAATTGCCAGGGCACCTGTGGCAGGTGTCCTGCACAATTCGCCCACCAGTTCAGGGGTTCTATCCTGCAACTGGGCGTCCAGGTCAGGGGGGACACCCTGAACCTGGTCCTCCATTCTAGGGTCTAAACCCTCCAGTTGAACCGGGGTCAGAGGCGAGGACTCCCTCCCTCTGCACCCCCTTCCAGAGTACTGCCCCCTCCCATCAGGAGCGGTACCCCCTACCAGAATTGTCAGGGCACCTGTGGCAGGTGTCCTGCACAATTCGCCCACCAGTTCAGGGCCTTGACCTTGCAACTGATCTACCAACCTGGGATCTAAACCCTCAGGTTGCTCCGGGGTCAGAGGCGAGGACTCCCTCCCTCTGCACCCCTTTCCAGAGTTCTGCACCCTCCCAACTGGAGTGGTACCCCTAGAAGCTACATCGGTCAGGACACTGCTTACAGTTGTCCCTCCCTCCAGGTAAGGCACAGCCTGAACCTGGCCTCCCAACCCAGGGATGGAACCCTGTGGTTGAACACTTGCCCGGCACACCAGGACTTCCTGGGGAGCACACATGCCCCCCCAGAGGGTGACACACAACTCATGTGTCGTGTGACAGTCTACCTGGCGCAGATCTCCTGACCCCTGTCCATCTGACAGTGCGTGAAGATCCCCCAGGACAGAAGTGGCGTCACCATGGTCACTCATTGGAGACTCAGCCCTTCTGGCTGGTCCTTGACCCACTGGTTCTTCCACTGGGGACTCTTTCCCCCTCTCACCCCTCAATCTGGACTTCTGCACCCTCCACTTAGGAGTGGCACTGCCAGACACCAGAACTGATGGAGGCCTGCTTACAGACACTCCCAGTTCACCAGACACTAGGGGATCCCCCTCAATGGGCGGCCCATCAGGACAGACTAGGCTCCCCACCTGGTGTTCTCTTAAAGAACCATCCAGGCCCTGAGACTGGGTTTCGGGCACCTGGGGACACGCAGCCCCACACTCACTCCGTCTCCTCTGAGACAGGACGTGAGCCCCTACACCCCTCCCACTACACCGGGACCTAGCTGGGCTACTCTGAACCATTTCCACCACTCTGGGCTGGAAGATACCTGAGCCACTCCCCTTAGGGTCACTCCCCAATGCCTTTTCAGACCCTCTGGAAACCACCACAAGGTCTTCCTCCCTCGTGAGCTCCCTGGGGTCAGAGAACTCACTCTCCAACAGGTGTTGGCATAGCTCTGGAAAACAGGGACTTAGAATATGCTCTCCCACAATTGGATCACACAACCCCTCACAGGTGTTAACCAAGCTATCCTTCACCTCACCATCCAGTGCCTCACACATGTACCCCACACCACTCTGCTGAGATTGGCAAGACAGTATCTGACTGTCTCTGTCACTCAACCCACACTCTTCTGGGCGGTCTGCACACTCACACCCCAGGACTTCAAACATGGGGGAACCCCTCTCCCTGCACCTCTCATCTAGAGTCAGTAGAGTGTCCCTCCCACCACTAGGACTATGAACCCCTGTGCCAGTTCCCCAATCCACCTCAGGGACACTGCGCACCACTGGAGCTACCTCATACCCTTGAACCTCCTGGTGTATATTAACCCCCTCCAAGTCAGGCACCACATCTCTGGGTGTGTGTACTACTCCCTCAGCACTAGGTAATACAATTTTGCTGCCACCAGAGGGAGGAATCCCTAAGCCCCTGGCTTTGAACTCCAACTCCCTCATCATTCTCTCATGCTCTAAAAGCATCTTCCTTTCTTCCATGGCCAACCTCTTACTTTCCAACTCCAATTTCTTGTGCTCAAGGCTATCATGGCTTCCCTGTTTCAGTTTGGCCATCTCCATTTCATGCATCCTGCTTTTCTCCCTGTCCTCCAGCTCCTCTGGAGACAGGCCCTTTGAGAAACACTGCTGCCCTCCCTGGAAGGCACTCCCCTCCCAGGTAAGCCCAATGGCCCCTCAAGCTGCCCATCTAAATTCTCTGCCTCCTCCACAGGCTCCTCGGACTGCCCACTGGCATTCCGTGCTTCCAACCAGGCCCTTAGCGCCTTGTGAAACTCCTCCTTCCTGGTGAGGCCTCTCATAGAGATTTTAAACTTTTTGCAAACAGCTTTGAGTTCTGGCACAGTGTAGGTATCAACCCTATCTTCTTCAAATTCAATATCTGCAGGTGCAATGGATCCTTTTTTGCTCATGGTGAAAATTGGCAGTTCTCAACAAAAATAAGGGTTCCAAGGAAAAAAATCCTATCAAAATGTATGTGGTCGCGTATTGGTCTGCACTCACTAGTAGTGTACACCAATCACTGTATATGAATCACAAATGCAAGTCCAAATCCTCACCGCTGACCACCAATGTTAGAACTGGGGGTCTCCAGTTGGCAATGGTTTGCACCTTTGTCCAAATAGGGACCCCTGCTTCTAGTCAGGATAAGGGGGATACACTCCTAAAATAACCCCTGCTCACCCCCTGGTAGCTTGGCACGAGCAGACAGGCTTATCTCAGAGGCAGTGTGTAAAGCATTTGTGACCACATACAGTAATACAGTGAAAACACTACAGATGGACACCACACAGGTTGTTTATGTAAAAATAAGTAATCTTTATATAGACTTATCACAAGACCCAATAGCAAAAATCCACAATACAGTACTCAAAAATAGACTTAAAATGATAGAGACAGTTCACGTTATCTTCAAAAATAGGATAGTCAATCAAATAAAGCTTGTAGCAACAAATAACTCCACTTGGAGTTATCACGACGTCGTGACCGGTGGAAATCCCAAAGTACGGCGCCGACCGCGAGGTGCGCGGCGTCGGGCCCGGAGTCGAGCAGACCCACAAAGAACAGTACCTGGAATTCGATGAAAACAAAGACGGTGCACGGCGTCGGGGAGGTGATGCTTCGTTGGCGCCGGCGGCGTCGGTTCCTTACGACCCCAGGGGAGGTGATGTCTCGGTTCCTTACTGCAGCGCAGGGAGGTGAGGCGTCGGTTCCTTACTGTGTCGGGGAGGTGACGTCACGGATGGCGGCGAGGCGTCGGTTCCTTACGATGGTGCGGCGTCGATGGATTCGGGGTCACCCACGTCGAGGATCGGCTCCGCGATGATGAAGCCCTGGCGTCGGTGAAGTCGGGGCTGCGGTGCGAGTCGGGACGGTGCGTCGTGAGCGTCACGAGCGGTGTCCTCGGCTCCGGTGCAGGCAGCGGCCTCGATGACGGCTTCGGAGTCGATGTCGCACGGCGTCGGCAGGCGTCGGGCCTACGGTGCAAGTCGGGGCGGTGCGTCGTGCTCTTCACGAGCGGTGCCCACGGCTCCGGTGCAGGTTACGGCGTCGCTCGCCGGCGTCGGTGTTGCAATTTCCCTCTGTTAGCAGCTAAAACAGCAGTTCCAGATGCAGGCAAACAGAAGGGGTGAAGTCTTTGTGTCCCTGTGACTTCAGGCAGGAGGCAAGCTCAGTTCAAGCCCTTGGAGATTCCCTTCTTCAAGATGACAAAGCACAGCAAAGTCTTTTCTCCTGTCCTTGGCAGAAAGCAACCACTGCAGGCCAACCCCAATCAGCAAAACAGCACAGGGGCAGTACTCCTCCTTCAGCTTCTCCGGTTCTTCTCCTTGGCAACAGGTTTCTTGATTTCCCAGAAGTGATCTAATTTCCTAGGGGTCTGGGTCCCCTTTTATACACCTTTTCCCTTTGTTCTCTGAAGGCAGAGAGGCCTTTGCCTAGTCCAAACCAGTTCTGGTCAGTCCTGGAGCACTTTGTTTTTCTGACTCCTTCTTTCCTTTGAGAGTGAGGGGCAGAGCCATCAGACGCCCGGCAGGAGGTGGAGCCAGCATTGTGGAAGGCAGGCACAGCCCTATTCAGACCCAGGTGCAACTCCTCCCACCCATCCTCCTTCAGGCAGACCTATTCAGCCTAGTGCTGACTCACCCTGCCTCCTGGAATCCCCCAGCCCCTGTCACTCACAAACCCAGACATACAATACACAACCTGAGCAGAGGCAGCTGGATGGTTTAGGCAAGAAAATACCTACTTTCTAAAAGTGGTACTTTCAAACAAAGAATGTTAAAACCAACTTCACTAAGAGATGTATTTTATCATTCTGAGTTCAGGCATACTAAATTCGTTTTTCTACCATGTTCCCTGGGTCAGTTAGGATTATAAGGTGTAATAATCAAACTGCCCATTCTGGCCTATGGAGAACAGGTAGCCTTGCAATAGTGAAAAACGAAAATGGCTGTAATTCACTATTAGGACATACCACACACACCAGGGCATGTCCTACCTTATACTTACAATGCACCCTGCCCTTGGGCCTACCTTAGGGGTGTCTGATATGAAGATAAGGGAAGGTTTGGGGACTGGCAAGTGGGTGCACTTGCCAAGTCGACATGGCAGTCACAGACTGCACACAGGCTCTGCAATTGCAGGCCTGAGACACATTTTACAAGCTGCTTCTGTGGGTGGCACAACCAGTGCTGCAAGCCCACCAGCAGCATTGGATTTACAAGCCCTGGGCACCCTCAGTGCACTGTACTGGGGACTGATAAGTAAACCAATCATCCAATCATGGAGTCACTAATCCATACATCAATTTACAGTGGGGAGAGCATATGCACTTTAGCACTGATCAGCAGTGGTAAAGTGCCCAGAGTCATAAAACCAACAACAACAGGTCAGAGAAAATACAGGAGGAAGGCAAAAAGTTCAGGGATGACCCTGCAAAAAGGGCCAAGTCCAACAGGTGCTCTGTCTTGAACCCTGCGACATTAATGCCTACACCGAACACAGATGATGAAGATTGTGCGGACCATGATTGTCTCGATGTGACCGAGCTTTGCACCAAACCGAGACCTGACATTGTCGATGAACCATTGGCTGACCCAGATGAAATTTTCTTTGTCGATGGTTCATGCTTAAGAGACAGTGTGGGGCAATTGAGAGCAGCGTTTGCTGTATGTACCATTTCAGGAGTGGTCGAAGCTGCTTGCCTAGAAGGAGTACGTTCCGCGCAGGTAGCTGAGATCATTGCCTTGACCCGTGCCTGTTTGGCCGCTGATCGAATTCGAATCACGATTTACACTGACAGCCAATATGGGTTTGGCGTGGTGCACGACTTCGGGCAGTTATGGTCTCAGAGGGATTTTTGACATCATCTGGCTCACCCATTCGGAATGGAGAATATGTAAGACAACTGTTGGATGCATTACAGCATCCGAAGGAAATTGCTGTTGTAAAGTGTTCAGCCCATGGGAAGGGGGAGGACTTTGTATCATTGGGTAACAATTATGCGGATGAGGTTGCCCGCTTCTGTGCAGAACAAGGATGCATATTCACAGATAGATACGCAGGGGAGAGCCAAGAAGGAACCGAGCTCAGCATACTGTTGGCCATGGCAGACACCTGGGAAGAGCTTAAGCGACTGCAGGATGAAGTTTCAGACCAGGAGAGAGAGGGATGGATCAAAGCTGGTTGTGAGAAAGGAGATGTGGATGTGTGGGTATCCAACGATGGGAGAGCCGTGTTGCCTGAAGAATTGTTGAGTCCGATGGCAAGACTGATACATGGACAGGCACACCTTGGTAGAGACGCAATGATGAGAGTGTTTAGACAGACGTGGTATAACCCACGGTTCCGAGCAATGGCTGAGACGGTATGTCAGAGGTGTGTTACGTGTCAGCAGATGAACGCTGGAAAGAAAACTGTAGTTACACTGAGTCATATTGGGAGGTCAGGTGGGCCTTTCAACAGAATACAGCTCGACTTTGTGGAAATGCCTAAGTGTAATGGGTTGAGGTACATTTTAGTGCTGGTATATGTATTCTCACGGTGGGTGGAGGCTTACCCCACACGCAGGTGTGACACTCTCACAGTGGCTAAGTTATTGTTAAGGGAGCTCATCCCTAGATTCGGGATCCCGACCTCTTTGGAATCAGATAGAGGAAGGCACTTCCACAGTGAAATCATGAAGTTACTTTGTGCTGCATTGAACATTGACCAGAGACTCCACTGTAGTTACAGACCAGAGGCTTCTGGGATGGTGGAACAAGTTAATGGAACTTTGAAGGCCCGGATGGCAAAAATGTGTTCTTCGACATCCCTGAAATGGCCCGACGCTTTGCCGCTCGTGCTGATGAGCATGCGAAGTGTCCCAGACAGAAAGACCGGGTTGTCCCCCCACGAAATCCTAATGGGAAGGGCAATGAGATTGCCAGCAGTACCAGCTGCAGCCTTGATAAGCATCACTGATGATTTGATTCTCGATTATTGTAAAGGACTCTCTGATGTGGTCCGTTCTGTATCCCAGCAGGTGCAAGCAGCAGTGGTCCCAGCCTCGAGTGATCTGTGCCATGACTTGTGTCCCGGTGACTGGGTGCTCGTCCGGAAGCACGTGAGGAAGAGTTGCTTGGATGCTCGCTGGCGTGGCCCGTATCAGGTGATACTTATCACGAACACAGCAGTGAAGTGTGGAGGATTGCCGAACTGGGTGCATGCCTCCCATACCCGCAGAGTTTCAGCACCCTTGGAAGAAACAGCTCCTCTTGTAAATGAAAATCCAGCTGATGTGGCAGGGCCACATGAGAGGACAAGTCAAGCTGTAAGGGTCGCTGACACAGCTGGTGGTGCACTAGAGCAAGCCGAAGGGGGTTTCCACAGTTCGAACCCTGACTCAGACACCGAAGACAGAAACGGTGCAGTGGGCGGAGAAGAGGCAGATTCAGCAGAAAGAGGAAGTAGTGCACTGGGTATAGAAGGGGAAGGCAGACGAACGAACAGAAATGCAGAAAGTTGGCCTGAAAGACAGAGGCGACTGAACCTGAGGTTAGCACCTGAAAGAGACCTTGCCCCAGTGTCTGAAGCATCTGAAACAGAGGCAAGTGACGAAGATCAGACTCAAGACAGTCGGCGAAGGTCAAAGAGAACAAGAGTGCCTTGTCGCAGATACTCTACCCCTGAGTGGACTTACACTGTGTTTGATGCAGGGGGTGGTGAGTACGGGAAGACTGAGGTCAGTGCAAGTGGTCAGTCGGAGCCCGAATGTGGTGGTGAAGGTGGTGCTGCAGTTGCCGGGGCTCGAGATAGAAGGAACACTGACTCTCACAGTTCCGAATCCCCGCTTCTGAGTGAAGTTCGAAACTTGGTTCTGCATCGACTCGAATTCCCGCCTTTGGAGTTGAGCCGTTTTCACATGAAGTGTTGATTTTGCGTCTTGAACTTGTGTATCACGTTCTGGTATTGCTCAATGAGGATCTCATTGTGGATCAACTATAAACTGTAAATAAAAGTCTAAAAGAAGAAGATAACCTAGGTCCGAGTGGAAGAAGAATAAACTTAGGGACTTTCCACAGAAGAGGAAAGAAAACTAGGGAAGTCTTTTTCTGGACTGTGTAAATAAGATTGTGAACGAAAAGGGAAAATCCGGAGATTTCATGGTTGCTCGAGCTGGTTAAGCAAGTCACAATTAAAGGACAGAGACTTTTTTTTTCAGGGTTCTTTGCTATAACCAAGACTTTTTGAGAACTTTCGAAACCATGGAGCCGGGAGATCCCAATCGTAGATCTAAATGGATTGTAGGCATCCTTATAAGTAGTGTAATAGTTTCTATAATCATAGTAGTTATAGTTTCCTATACTGGTTCGCACGAGCTAGAAGTGGAAGGGGTGACAGGGACACCTACACCTATTACACCTAGCAAGAAGGGGGTAGACAGGGCAGCTGACAGAGCTTTGCTATTAGAAGAAAGTCGTAGATTACATGTAGATTTATCGAAAGGTGATTTTAAGTTGAATGCATATGCTAAGTTGTTGTATGAGTATGTTGATGTGATGGAGGCGAAGGATTGTTATGTGTGTATGCAGTTGCCTAGTTCAGTGGACGAGGGTATTAGGTATCACCATCTTCCACTGACTTATGTCATGTAGTCTTTTGCTTAGTTTATTTTATGAGAGAGATCAGTTCGAGTATTTCTTTTCCAATTTCGACGCAGTGCTTCCTGAAGTCCCAGCTTACAAGCATTTGAATAAATATGACTATTATAAGACGGAAGATAGACTCAGGAAGTACTTCATACCGAGTTTGGAATTGGACACAGCATTCGCACACAGACACAATCTGACTTGTTTGATGTCAGATGTAGAGAGAAAGTTTGTAGATCAGGTTGAGGATAGGTATAGAAAGCTGACTCACACCCGAGACTTGGGGCATCACAGGACTGATTGGACAGAGGAAGAAAAGTTGCATAAAACCAGGGGAAGCTATGGTCCTATAGCGTTAGACAAAGAGCAGAGGGGTAAGTTGTGTATAAGGCGTTATCAGACTTACTACGAGAAGGTAGCAGTGGGACAAAGTACTTGTGATCACGTTTTCACCATGGCAGATGTGGCAAAAGATTTTCTCCAAGGTCCTGTACAAGTGATACCAACGGTGTATTACATATGTGGGAAGAATGCTTATGTGAGATTGCCTGCAAATTGGTATGGAACATGTTATTTGGCAATAATATTTCCAAAGATTTACCATACAGAAGATTTAGATCTTCTAGAAGGTGGGGAGCATTCAAGGGCGAGAAGAGCTGCAAGTGCAGGAATTGTAGTGGGAGATATCTTTGGTGCTATGATACCCAGTCTGGGAGTAGTCTTGAATGACGTGAAAATTCGGAGGTTAGCGACAGTGGTGGATGAATTTTCAATGAACACAGCAAAGTCGTTGGTGTTGGTGGAAGGAGAGATGTTGTCGATAAGGGGAATGGTTTTGCAGAATCGCCTTGCTTTGGATGTCCTATTGGCAAAAGAGGGCGGAGTCTGTAAAATGTTGAAGGTTCAAGAGTGCTGCACTTATATACCAGACCGTAGCAAGGATCTGGAGAAATATATAAGTAACATCACTACAATCCACACAAAAATAGCGGATTTGACCGAAGAGGGGGCCTGGGAAAAGGTCGGCAAGGGTTTTGGTCAAGTGGGAGGTTGGTTTGCGAATCTGGGAAAGGGATTCCTTGGGTACTTTCTGAGACCCCTCTTTATCTTGGTGGGTTGTGTGGTTGGGTTGAGGATTGCGATCAAGGCCTACAGGTGGTATCGGGCAGGCCGAGTCAAGAGAGCTTTGAGGGAAAATGAGATGAGATTGGCAAGACTGCGGGACAGTCAGTATCAAAGGCTCAAGAGCATGGAGAAACTAAGATCAGGAAAGATGGCAACGAGTTCTGTTTAGGTCGGTTCTTTCTCCAAGGGAGTAGAATGAAAAATGATGACAGGAGTCATCAAAGGGGGGAACTGATAGAGCGAAATGTTCTTGTGAATTGTAGGGGTGCATCATAATCACTGATAGGCCGCACCCGCATGTAATCAGACATATATTCGCATATATTCAGTTGTGTATTCATGTATGTTTAGTAAGAGTGAATAGTTCACTAATATGAAGTGAACGCAGCAATATAATGGTGTTATGATAATCATGTAATGTAATGCTTATTGAATTGTGTGAAATAATGCATAGAGAAATTAGTTTGTGTGTAATTTAATTGCAGTAGTTTAAACGTGCACCATATTTAAGTTGCACATGTAATTCATTTTCGCATATGAAGTGTAATGGAAATGCTTATGGGAAAAGTAAGATGTGTGTTTAAAAGTTATATGTAAAGGCCTGACTACATATATGCTTAGGGAAGGCCTGGTTTATTCTTATGTTAGCTTATTTTGTAGGCAGAGAAAGGTTTCTCTTGGTAAGGCTCTCTGGGCACAAACGGTAGATTTAATTAGCACAGTAGAAGGTTTCTGTTGAACGTATCTCTTGTTGCAGGTGCAAGGACACATGTCTCGTTAGTAAAGACTAACTCTTTGTTTTCAAAAGTTAGAGAGATGGGAGGCATGGTACGGGGAGTGAAATGGAATTTAGGGATGATACTTTCGGCGGAGAAGGTGCCTGGGACTCAAGGCCATCGCAACCGTCCAGGATGAAGTAACCGTTTCGATGGAAAAATACAAGAAAGAAGACCTGGCCAAGGAGGCGTGACAAAGGCGTGTACAATTGTATTGGGGTTTTGTATTAGGGATAGTGCCCTGAGGGAGGAGGCCAGAGAAGAGGTAGGGGAGACCAGAGAGGAGGACAGAGCTGAGCATAGGTACTAGGTGATTGCACTTCTGAGGAAGTCTTCACAGCTGATACCTTTTATTCACTCTTGCCTTTGAAAATCGTTATGCAGGGATGTCACTTAGCGTTAGTGTAGGGACAGCAATTGATGTAAAGCTTGTTTAGTCCAATGAAGAGCAACTTAGAATTTGGAGCAATCATAGTCTGGTTGATCCTTCTAGAACTTTCTATTCTCTTTATCTTGAGTCGGATGAGATTCCTGCGTAGGTTATTATTTGTATTAGTGCCCATCTATTTCTTTAACCTCGTGTTGAGGTGCTTGCACGTTCAGTTATTTTTGGCGATAATAAATTCTTAAACTTGAATTCGGAGTCAGTGGTCCTTTCAGACAAAATGAATGTTGTTATATAACCAGATGAGATTCTCTCCTTTACACTATTCAACAGGTAAAAAGATCTTGGCGACCAGAAGGTTCTTATAGATAATTAGATAAGAATCGGCGTTATCACAGCCACTACAGAGTGCTAAATTGTGGTAGGTAAAGCTTTAGATTCAGTACAGTCCAAGAACCCGAGGCATTTGCGATAAAGGACCAGATTCTGAGAAGTAAAACCGCGCCGGGCCATAAATACGTATGGTAGTAACTTAGCGTTTCCACCATTAGCCCTTCTGTCATCTGACATGTCTACAGACATACATTTGTGGCAAAATAAAGTTGTATCATCGTCAAAAAAGACCACATGCTTTTTTGTGCAAAAAATGGGCGCAGGTTTATTCATATTCTGTTTTGCAGTACACAGGTAGGGTTAACTTACGGGTGAACATATGAGTACAGCGCCGTTTAGGACTAACCGCTGACACGCATCCTCTGCTGCTGGCCACCGAAAGAGGAATATCCAGGTAGTGAGCCCACCTAACTACCTCACTGACCTCCCGGAAGTGAGATTAATTAAACAAAATAGAGGAACGAGGGCTTTTTAAGAGGCAGGTCCAGCATACATGCCCAATAGCAAGTGGATCAAGAAGTGGTATGCAGTTCCTGAGATAGGAAAGGGGGGGGAAAAAGGAGTGACAGGATGGGGAGGGTGGAGAGAGAAGGGGATTGAGGGGAACCAGGTGGGTGAAGGATCAAAGGGGGGAGAGCTCCAATAAGGAGCAAGGGCCCTCACACACCCCAAGAGGTGTCATGCTTCATCATAGGGAAGCTCCTCGTTGGGCCGGCGCTGCAATTGCCAACGGGCCCCTCAGGGGGGCTCTTTGCCAGAGGTCTTTAGATTAGAACGCCAGGAGGCCCTATGTGTAGGGGTGGAGAGGCATAGAGTGTTGAGTAGAGTGGGTGCAAAACGTGTAATAAAAATAGCTATCAGTGCTCCAGGGAACCTTTATTGACTGGACACTATGCTATGGTTAAAAAAGAGACTACAAGGGTCTCGGCTGACAGGGGGAATTTAACCTGTTACAGCTCAATGTGTGTAAGCACGAGTGTGAGTGAATTAAAAGGTCGACATGTTTCACGCCTAAAATACTCCGAGTGGATGTGTGGCGTTTCTTCAGGACCGGGGGAGAAAAACCCTATCTACTCTTAAGTGTAGGTGACGGTCATAGGGATATCCTAAGTAGTACTGTCCCTGTTGAATGGATTCAAGTCAATCCAAAGACGGGGAGGCAAGCATATAGTGCTATGTAATTCGTCCTTCTTGCGAACCTCTGGGAGAGAAGGCTAGAACTTCAGCTAGGATCTCTACGGTCATCCACAGCAGTGGAGGATGTGAGTAACCATCTAGTCGATGCACTCTAGCGTGGGACCTACCCACGACCGGGCTCCTGGGATGATGTCCGTCACCTACACTTAAGAGTAGATCAGGTTTTTCTCGCACATTGGACTGTGTACTTTTCAGTTTTACATGTCCTGGTTGTGAAAAACTCTCAAATTCGTTTTTTACTACCGCAAGGCCTATCACTCCCATAGGATAACGTTGGGGTTACCTTATTACATTTTATAAGTGTATTTTCCAATTGGGAAGAGATGAACCCTTCGAAGTCTGGTGTCTCGGGAATCACAATTTAAAGTCCAAACGTATGGCGAAGTCGGATTTTAAATTGCAATTCTGAAAATGCCACTTTTGGAAAGTTGGCATTTTCTTGCTTTAACTGTTTGGTGTCTGTAGCCTGTCTCTGATAACATGGCTGGGTGTAGTTGGCAGTTGGGCTTTGTGTATACCTCCTAGACAGCCACACACAATGGGAGCTTAGGTGTGTCTCAATGGGTCATCTATGGCAGGATGGGAGGGAGGAGCTGTGCACAGCCTCACTTACACCTGAATAGGCTGTGTCCTGTCCACACACAATGGGCTGCATACCCCCTGTAGTGAGTCTTTAGCCAGGGCAGGAAGGGAAGTATACTTCAAAGGCATGTCTTTGAAGTCTCCCCCACTTCAAAGGCACCACTGGGTATACGTATTGGACCTCAGACAGCACAAAGACAATACACTTCTGGACCTATGGATACTCTGCCACGAAGAAGGACTGTGCATCTGAAGGCTTGCCACTCTGCTGGACTGCTGCTCTGCTGGACTCCTGCTTTGCTGTGCTGACCTGCTGGCTTGCTGCCTTCCTGCCTGGGTGAGAAGGACTGGACCTGTATCACATGACCACAGAACTCAGAGTGACTCCAGTTGGCTGGCCTCCTGATCTGAAGCCTCAGGGACATAACAGGTTTCCAGTCCCTGAACCTCGACTATGCCATCTCTGAGTTCACCCTTTCAAGTGGTACCACCCCAGTCCTGGACCCTTAGACGTGGACCTAAAATGTTTTCCAGTGGAACTGACGCATCTTCTCTGCTGAGCGTGCATTCCCAAGCAGAACCAACGCATTTTCTCGGCTGAGCGGTGCATCCTCAAGTAGAACCAATGCATCACTGCTGCTGCATGGATTGGATTAGTCGCAAAAGACTCGCATCGTTACCGCCTCGGGCATCTTGGGACCGGTGCATCTCCTTTGGAACCACAGTTGTGCAACGCTTTTCCCGGTGCATGCTCCTTTCATCCCTGGATGACGGCAGCCACGAGGACGACGCTGAAACTCCACATCTCAGCTTCACCACTCATCGTAACCAACACATCGCCTCAAGTGAGCCTCACATCCTCAACACTGGACTTCACATTGCAAGCCCATCAGCAGGATCCTCAATGTCGGCGCAACAGGAACTCATACCGTAGCCTTGCCGCATCTCTGAACCGATGCATCGACGTGGCAGCCCGATGCATCTTCGACGCCAATCTAAGCAACGCTCCACAACCAGAATTTAAGATACTTTGTTCAGCGGGGCTAAGTGGGTCCCTGTTGCCGGCCCGTGTTCCATTGTGGTCGTCCTGAACTTGTGACTTTGTCCCGGTCCGGCGCGACCAGATAACCTGCATTAGTGCTTTTTTACTCTATTTTTCACTTTGAGGAACTCTCTGAGGCGTGGCCTGCAGAGGAGCACGAGCAGCGAGGCACTGAGTGAGTGAAGCAGTGCAGGTGGGGGCCGCTGAGCTGCTGAACAGGAGAGAACGGTGGGAGGCGTAAGCGGCGAATTCTGGGAAGTTTCGGTTCTGGTCGGCAGGGGGCAGCTGCACACCAGGAACAGTAACGGCAACGCTTACCAGCCCGACAGCCCGAACCCCCACCACCTAACCACCAAACTAGCCGCCGCCATCACTAGAGCACGCCAGACGTCAGCACTCGCGGCACCAGAGAGCGACAGTAGGCAGCCAGGCTAGGCTCCTGGGGCGCCAACCTGCCGCTAACAGAAGCGTCTGGCATTAGGCCGGTGCGGCTTATTAACGGCTGGGTGGGCCCTCCTGCCGCCACCAGTCACTCCCTTCTCCTCCTCACGCAGCTCACCTCATTGTACCACTGCAGCATCATCGCACCCGCCAAACTTCATCGCCCGCCATCGCGCTCCTCTTCACCCTACCGCACAGCCACTGCCACATTGCGGCAGTGAAATTGGCGGAATTGACGGTTGCATCACAGCATCGTAGCAGCAGCAGCTTCCAGCGGGTTATGCTCCCGCCTCCAGCAGGAACTCGAGAAGCGCCCGCGGAGGACTCCGGTGCTAACGGCTCACGGTAAGCGGGAAGGCAGGGTGCCGCAGGGTCTGGCGGTGCAGTGCAGGCTACCCATTCAACACCCACTCGGGAGCCTGGGCATACACCACACATCTCATCACAAGCTGGTCGGGCCCGCCGACCCGCATGCCTGACCTGCCGCACCAGCCCGCAACGTTTCCAGCCAGAGGGGCCCTGGGAGACCTCGAATGGTCCCATCCCTCAGAGAGCAGGAGGAACAGGACAAACTAGAGGGGACTAGAGAGGAAAGGGAGGGGAACAGCATGATCCAGAAGCTCTGCACCACTGCATCAGCACTGGTGTGCTTGTGCCCCCATCTCACTCCCTCCAAAACCTCCTTGGTGAGCACGGGAGCAGCATCAGTGCCGCAACCTTACCCACCTACCTCCAACAGATCGCACAAAGGGTCCCATTACTGATCATCTGGACATCTGTTCTCCCGGCAGAACAGCCCAATAGTGCCTTGGGGGAGCAACAACACCTACCCCAACCCGACCAACCTACTCCAAGTAAGCCAGGACACATGCAAAGCCCAGGAGTCATGCCCATCAGAAAAATACTACCTTGGAGGAAGGGAACCATTCTCTGAGCAGACATTTCTCCAGCTCTACCAGCAGATATGCCCTCAGGGCAGGAACCCACACTCCACCCTCTTTCCACGCCAGGAGACCAAGAAGCCCAATCATCACATGGGCTGATCAGTGAATATTTCACCAAGGTTGCACCTCAGGCATGCCCGCTCTCACCCTCTCCGCACCAATCTAACCTATTGGCACCGGCCAAGGCTACAAGGTCCACAAATAGACTTCCAGGTGGGCCACCACCCAATATACCTTGCCCTCACTCAAACCAACAACAGGCAACTCTGAGCCTCCTCAACGGCCTCATCCCACCCCTGAGAAACCAACTTTGACCCAGGATAACGCACCCAAAAATCTAGACACAAAGGGAGGCAAACATTCTCCCTGCTTGGGAGGGCCCGGGGATATTGATGTCTCACCAAGCATCCTAAGCATACGCTTGTTGACTTCACCAACAGCCCAGGTGCACACACAACTAGCCTCTTCTCTCTACTAAGATCCCAGGAGACATTGAAAGGCCCCTAACTGGACAGCAACATATCAGAGTCAATCCTCTCCCAGACAGCCACAAAGAGGAAAAGGAGGGAAAGCACCCCAGAGCTGGGGAATCTATCTGACCAGTTCCTAGCTACCTTGGAAGCCCACATTGAAGCCTCACTGGTCCAAACACCAGGACTCTGTAGAAATCTCAAAATTAGCCAAAGCAGTCAAACACAAGCAGAGATGGAACCATCCCCCCACAGCCCTCTGAGCCCCTCCTCAGTTTCACTGACCTCTCTACACATCAAGCTGGACACCATCGCCAGCTCACTCCTATGGCAATCACAGAAGATGGAACACCAGATAGACCTAATCCAAACCATGGCCTCAACCTTAGCTGACCTGGGCTCCAGGCTTACCTCCATTAAAAAATCCATTAGGCTATCGGAAGCCAATAAAACATGCCCATGCTCCCCATTGCTCAATAAACTATTGTCTCTTTCAGAAATACTATGCTCGCTCGTAGACAGCATCAAAAGCAATACCCAATGAACCGGAAAACCCAAAAAACACCCACAACAGCGGAAAACATCTTCTCCGACACCAACCAATAAAAACTGCGCCACACTTGCTCCATCAAGGGGAGGTCCCCCTCCCCAAATAAGTGGCCTGACCCTGCTACAAAAAAGTCAACGTATCCTGCCAGCCCGACAGAAGAAACACCTTCCTGGGACGCGGCAGGCACCGGGACACCAGCACTGCAGTCCCATCCGCCCTGAGCTCAAACAAAGAAGATGAATTAGCTCTAAAAAGGGCCCCCTCAATCTCTCCTCTCCCCCCAACAAAACCACTTCCCTGCAGAAGGGAAAAAAAGAAACTAAAAAAACAGTCAAAAAAGCAACGCCTTGAAAAACTGAGATCCTGGTTCTCAGGGTCAGGGGTCACCAACAAGACGGCCCAAGAACAGGGGTCTGCAAAGCCTTTCCCCATCTTCAACCTGAATCTGAAACCAAAAACAGAGAACACCGAGAACAAGGGAGTCGCCATTGACACAAATTCCTCCTAAAAAAACAACTACAACTGAGCAGGAGGCACCCAAGGCACCCTCCCACGAACCTAGGGCATCAGAAGCTCCTATACTCATCACTGGGGCCAGCATACCGCACAATCAATTTACAGCAATCACACAATGGACCAACTGGCCAATTAAACCAGACACCAAACCACTGCAGTGGTATCTGAAAAACAAACAACAGACACAAGCACTAACACAGAGACTCTGCACGTCATACCAAACAATGGCGCTCCTGGTTTTGTTACCCTGACTCCTGGTAGTAGCATTCAAATCACACCTTTTGCCAACTCTCTATCGTCCAACAATTGTGTCTAGGGGAATGCCACTTGAACACAAACGATATGCTTCAACCAACTCGCTTCAGACAACACCAAGACCAGTCGCATGACAGCCAAAGACTAATCAGGGAGGGCTGCTTCTCTGCAGATCTCAGACCCCAACTCCCCCAACCTCCCCAGGTCCCACAATTTCTACCCTTAGGACCAGGCGAGCCTCCTAGCCCAAGCACCCTGGAACAGCAAGAAGTGCTTTTTATTCTGCACTACACTCACAAGGGCTCACACCACATACTCATCAAGAACAACCTCCAATGCCTATTCAAACATATCCCGGCCCTCAGGTGGCTAACCTCCTCTGACCTAACATCCGTAAAGTTTGCTTGAATCCCAGACAAAGGAACCTCGGAGGCCACCATCACAACATGGTCAAGATCGACCCTCAAGGACCACATACTAGGGGAAGCAAAAACCTTAAAGGGCTGGGGCATCGAGCTCTTGATGTCTCACCCGCAGAAATATCTGCACGTGCTGCAACAGGAAGACATGGCAAGGTCTCATAAGAGCGCGCTGAAGGGGACATGAGGTGCCAGCCACGACTGGCTCCCTAGCACTTCAAAAGCCAAATAGATCACCGAAGTCTATGCGCCAACAACCAACGATTGTTAAGATGCAGAACAAATACCAACAACAATTCCAACAGGTGGTGCCGGCCGGGCAACCTCCTCCAAGGGACCTCAAAGAACTGCTCCTAGCTTGAACCCCCAAGGCCATCCCCACATTTGGCCCTCAATGTCAAGCTCCAAACTGTCAATCACTTCCTGGAACGTGGCGGGGCTCAGGTCAATACTCACATGCAAAAAGGAGATATGGGCTTTTACTCCATCCGTTTTATACGACTACTATGAGCTCTTCAATCCAGCAAAATGCACCAATCTCTTTTGGCATCCATCAGGGGGCCTCTCAATCTTTATCAAACACTCCTGCAAGATCAAGGCAGCACCCCTACACTGTAATTCCCCAGCCTAGCAAGAAGCCCTAATTTCCAGGATATCAAACAACACAAAAGATACTCCCTTTCTTCTAATAAACTGCTATCACAATGTAACCAAAACATCCAAACTGCCTGCTACCAAACACCTGTACAACAGCTTGGAAGATCTCCTGCTGGAGTTTGCTACTAATGGAACCTTGCTAGTGGGAGACTTTAACATCAGGGGACTGGGGAGCACCTACAACTCAGCTC
Organism: Calotriton arnoldi; assembly: GCA_963921515.1. Taxonomy (NCBI): domain Eukaryota; kingdom Metazoa; phylum Chordata; class Amphibia; order Caudata; family Salamandridae; genus Calotriton; species Calotriton arnoldi. The sequence continues at coordinate 882,078 of CAWUFW010008084.1, forward strand.
ACAAAACTAAAGAACAGGAAGCAATGAATACTCTGCTGTCTAACCATAATCTATTCTCAGCTGAACACATCTCTCAGTGTCAAGATCCCCATGCTCAGTTCCCTGCTACATTCAAAGGGATCTCAACCATAGACTAAATTTTCCTGTCAGCCTCCATAGGTAGTCACCTGGTCAAACTGTAGATCCCTGATCGCACTGAAAGCGACCACAATCCCTTGACTGTAACACTTGATCTACATGCCGCAACGGCCACAAATGTCTCAGAAATGGGGCTATCTTCGCGGACCGAAGCTCACACACTAGTCAGGAGAATCAAATGGGGAGCGATTCATTACTCTGTCCACTTAGAATTTCTTTCTCAGGATAGAATACGGTGCATTTTAGCCATTTCGTACTCGTGATAGATGATTTTGCTATCTTCGGGTAGTAATCATGCCCGTTTTTCTTTCCCTTCCTTATACAGTGCAGTCCTGATTTCCACAGGTTCCTTTACTTGATGATGGACCTTTCCAACGGTAAGACCATGATGTCTCTGCATACCGGTCTTCGTTTTTCATGGCCATTTTTTCTGTTAGTTACTGCTACAATTGTCCTCTTCCCTTTCCATAGACTGCCTTTGAGCTAATCAACGCTGCCTCCCCTTAAGTGACGTTTCATTACGGTTCCAGATGAGTGGAATTACCCTCTGGATTCTCCTTTCTCTCCTCTTTTTCTTCTAAGTGCCTCCAGGTAATTTTTTACCATCTAATCAGCTTTTTCCTTTGATTTTCCTTTTTCTGGGCCTTTTTTCTAATTTTTTCTAATTGATCATACTTTCCTTCTTTTCTAACTCTATAGAGCACATTTTGAATCGTGTAACCATTGTCCTGATGATGACCTCAATTTAAAGAGGTCGAAACGCCGTCGACTCTACAACGCCATTTGCGGCAACCAAAGGGTCATTTACAAATAATGAAATTATGTTTGTAATTGTAAATATTTCTGTTTGACTCCTACTGTCCTTCGCCGCCTCACGTTGTCCTTTTATCACTTGTGTCACTGCGCCGTTTATTCACTATAATACTTCTAGTGCACATTTGGTTGGTTTGGTTACTGCAATTTAGTTGTGTTTTGTGCTCTTATATGTAAATAACAACCTTTTCACCTTGACTTGGTCTCCCTTGTCCCTTCCTGTGCTATGTGATTGATACACGTTTTTGAATAGTCCCTCTGCATGATTTACCAGTTGAGACGTTGTTCTATTGTTATAATTGTAATCAAATGAAGCACACTAAGGAGGGCAACACGTGCTCATAAACTAAATCCCACCATACATTCCACAAAGAACATTATCAGCCTACGCAAATCATACAAAAAACTAACCTGGGAAGCAAAGAAGTACTCCTAGCAAAATGAATGGCTAAAAACACCAAATGCTGCAAGAGAAAAGTCTGGCCCACTTCTGGAACTACATTAATAATCTTCAAATGCACCAGAAGGAAAGTGGTCCCAGAAGAAACCTGGGTGTGACACGTCAAAGCACAAGATAGCAGTCTGCCTTCAGGCATTAGTGGCGCTTTCGGCTGGGGGACAAAAGACCACATGCCTGGGGAAACTCAAGCTCTGACCACGCAGGTCCAGGTCCGTAAATATATAAAAGCTATGAAAAACAATGGAGCTCCAGGCCCCCATGGCCTCCCAGCCAGAATATTTAAATGCGCCCAGGAGGACTGGGCCAAGGTGTAAACCCCCCTTTTCAATCAAGCCTACAGTGCTGCACAGATCCCAGACTCATGGAGGGGCTCCATCCTAAGTCCAATCTTCAAAACAGGAGACCTGACTATTTCATTTAACAACTGACTTATAGCCCTCCTGGACTTAGAGGCCAATGCTTCTCAAACTGCTAAAAGAATGGATGGCAAAAAACAACATCTTACCTTACTTGCAAACTGGGTTCCGCGCTGCTGCCTCCACAACTGACAACATCACAGCACTTGCCATTTTGAGTCATAGCGCAGCTCAAAAAAGCCAGCGTCCTCTTTACTGCTGTTTTATTAACTATAGTGCCGCTTTTGATAATGTGGTCCGCAACAGCCTCTGGAGAAAACTAAACACGTGGGGGTTGGGGGGCACCCCGGCAAATGCTCGGGCCATTATCTCTCTGCACTCAAACACATGGTACCGGTGAGAACGGGCCCCACCACCATATGCTCAAAATATGCCTGAAGCAGGGGTGCGTCCTCTCTACCCTTCTTTTCAACCTCTACACAGCCGATGTGGGGAGATTCATGGAGCGCAGCTGCATGCTTCCACCACAACTCGCCACTCAAATCTACACATTTTACAATACACTGATGACATAGTCATAGTGGACCACACCAAAATCGGAATCCAATGAGCCTTGAGCAAGCGCCAACTCACTTAAAATCAACCATGACAAGACCAAGGTCCTGATCTTTGACCACTGTAGAAAAAAGAAACTTCTAAACTAGCGCATGGGAGCTGCGACTATTAAAACAACTACAAAGTGCAACTACTTGGGGGTATAGTTTAGCAAGCCCTCCAGACCCTGGGTTAACCTAGCCACCCTGAAAAAGAAATCCGGAGCCATCACACACAGCTTGACCTGTCTCAATAAGATCTTAAACAGCGCCTCAGCCGCCCGTTACTAAAGGTTATGAAAGCTACTCTTCTACCGGGGCTACACTACGTGCAACAGGCCTTACCAGAGACGTGCACTGCAAGCTTAGCCCATACTCCATGCTTGGCCTATAAGCGAGTATTCCAACTCCCCAGATAAATAGGAAGGGCTAGATTATGGCTGGATCTGGGCCTTTCAAAACAATCACTCACCTGCGTGGCTGATACCCTGATATTCTACATAAGAGTTCTAAAAGCACTGGAAAACACTCTTAAAGCTTGCGTAAAAGAACCACTCGAGATGTCTGGGAATCCCTGGTACCGACAAATTCAAAAAGCTGTAATCTCCCTACAAATCGAAGGCACATCGCTGAAATCAGATGTTATCCCCTGCACAGCCTGGAAAAGGGTCGTCAACAGGCAGCTGACACTAACCTCACATCTGCTGGATACCCGCTCCTTATAGTCCTCAACTATCTTATCCCCTCTGAATGATTCTTATTTACTGGGGAAGTCACAACCATACCTCTCAGACAGTCTAAATAGACTGGTCCAAAGAGATATTTTATTTTTGTGCCTGCTAGGCCTACAAGTGGCCGATTTCAACCAATGGGCTCCACTGGGAAAGGAGGGGGCCTGCAGACTGTGCAACTACAAGACCGAATCATGGCTCCACCTTCTGTGCTGCTGTCCCACGCTCGACTTCCCCAGGAGATCTCTCCTTAAACTACTTTATCTAAAAAAGGACATTCACTCATGCCTGGAGGCATTGTCACTATGCTTCTCTCACACTGATACACAAACCCTAGCGAGGTGCGTCAAATATGTCAAGAACCTTGAATACCTACTCCAACCCGACCTGCTTTCCCTCACCCCGCCACCTCTGTTCAAAAAGTGATAACAAACTAATTCACTGTGTGACTCTGCGCTCCCTCCCCCATGCCCTCCCACCAACGAGGGTATCAACACCTGCACTTTGCCCCTATGTGCTTTACTCACAATGTGCAATGTATCAGAGGACTCCCAATCAGCCCGCATCGGTTTAGCAGATTCCACATTTAAACTCTGTGTTCTGTCATGGACTGTGGCAGGTGTAAGATCTAAGGTGGAACTCCCCCACTGGATTCAGTACATAGAGCTTTTTGATATCTGCATTTTACAAGAAACGTGGTCCACTGCACCGGTCTTTATCCCCGGCTATGTTACGGTAAGCCACCAAGTGACGAAAAGCAGACCGGGACGGCCGGCAGGGGGGCTGTTGATCTGGATTAAGATTGATCTGCAATGCTCCGTTAGGGAGATCAAGACTAACAGCCCTGATAATCTTGCGATCACTCTGCGGGGCAGGAACGGCAAGGGGTTGGACATTTATAATGTCTATGCCCGTGGTGTCAAAATGGGTTCCAGATCACCAATTATACAAGCCTTGGAAGATTGCCTCGATGAAAGAGAGTCCCTATCTCCATTACTATTAGCAGGAGACTTCAATACCACGTATGAACCGCTGGGCATAGAAGATCTAACAGACAGCAACAATATAGATGAGTTGTGGCATGTTCCTCCGCTTGATCTGCAACCTATTAAAAATGGACCCAAACTGCTCTACAGCTTCAAGCACTTACTCTTGAGTACGGTCTTAGGGCTGCCAATGGCCGCACCTCATCCGATAAGAAGGGGGCCAATACATTCAACAGAACCGACAATGTGAGCCGGATTGATTATGTGCTACTAGATCTGAGACTATGGCCTGACGTGCAGGACACGATAGTTGGACATACCACAGACAGTGACCACAACCCCCTTGATCTTACCATGAACAGTATTTGGACCAGGCACTCCAGCAGCACAGATGCAAAGCTCGCAACCACAGAGATTTGTTCCACAAACAACAAAAGGCGTCTTAAGTGGGCGCGTGTAGCTATTGATGACCGCAAGCTGGAAGCTATAAACCATGCACTCTTGATCAGTACCACCAAACTCAGTGACCTACTATCGAAGCAGGACGAGCTTGCAGCAATAATGACCACTCATACGTTCTTGTTTACTGAGTTAGCTTCTTATTTTATTCTTCCAATGTCTCGTCGCAAGAAGCCATCAGACCACTCTCACTTCTCTTGGTTCACCCCGAAGTGTAAGAAGCTGCGGCTTGAGTTAGCAGCGCGATAAGAGCAAACCAAGTAGATGCGATACGACTGGCCAGGAAACACTGCAAATTAGTGCAGGCCGAAGCAAAAAAGGAGTGGACTGAGAACCGTTGGCTCCAAATTCGTGACGCCTGCCAAAGGAAGGACTCCCAGCTGTTCTGGCTGCTAGTCACGAGGGGTGATGCTGAAAAATCCAAATCACCGGCAAGTAACATCTCCGAAGCTGCCTGGTATGATCATTTCTCAGCAGTCTACACAGGTTTGGAAGTGTAAGACCCGGGAGGCCCCTTCATGGATTATAGAAGTAACCAACTATGTACCAATCTGTTTTCTTCAGCGGAGATAATGCAAAGTATTTGTTCCATAGTCAAAAACAAAGCGTCTGGCCCTGACGGCATACCTGGAGATGTTTTTCTGAGCGACATCCCGAACTGGACTAACTATATTCTGGCTCCAGCAAATGGAATTGCTGAAGGGGCTCCGATACCTCCATCATGGAAGGGAGCCGAAGTCATCCCAGTATTTAAGAAGGGGGATCGTTCGCTACCCTCCAACTATAGGCCAATCAGCCTAATTGACGCCGTTCAGAAGGTTTTCTCCCGCGCTCTACTTAACAAAATCACAGACTGGATGGAGGAAAACAACATATTATCCCCCTTCCAAGCGGGGTTCAGGAAGAAAGTGAGCACTGTTGATCAAGTTTTCCGTTTTACCTTGCTGGCCTGGAAGACAGTGTTGTTAGAACAGGGTAGTTTGTACACTGCCTTTATTGACTTAAATTCAGCTTTTGATCTTATAACTAGGCTTAAATTATGGCAGGTTTTACGTGACATGGGGCTCCCACATGAAATTCTGGCTCTTCTTATTCGGTTACACGAGGAAAACTACACAAGGGTGCGATGGGGGGACCAAGGGCAGCTGTCAGATCCAATAAAAGTTGCTAGAGGGGTACGTGTGTCCTGGCGCCCACCCTCTTTTCGCTGTTCATAAATGGAGTGGTGAAGTACTTAGCAGAGGTTCACGCTGATGCCCCCAAAATGGGGGGAGTGAACATTACAACTCTACTGTTCGCGGATGATACCCTGCTGGTCTCAAAAAACCCCAGTGGCTTACAGCTGCTACTTGACCGTTTTATGTCCTTCTGTAGATCTAGAGGATTAGAGATCAACACCTCAAAAACCAAGCTCATGTTGCTAAATCCACACAAATCATTCAAGGGCAAACTATTGTTGGGGGGGATCCCTCTGGGGAGAGTGGACACTTTCGATTACTTGGGCGTAACGCTTGCGGAGAAAATGTCCTGGAAACACCATATCTTGAAGCGATCCCTTTATCAGAGGAAAACCACAGGGGCATTATTAAAGGAACACAGGGCTTCGCAAACCAGGCCGATAGCAGCATTGCTCCAAATCTACGAACAGAAAGTGGTAAGCTCCGCTCTTTACGGAGCTGAACTTTGGGGGTTCAACAACCTTGAGGGCCTTCTCCGTACAGAAAATAAATTTCTGAGGTCCCTCTGCTCTCTCCCACAGAGTACTCCACTCCTCCCCCTAAGGTTCGACAAGGGCAGGCCCTCAATAGTGGACAAACCTAGATTACGCCCTCTCCTTTTTTGGCTACGCCTGAAAAAACACCTGAGCTTTCCCACTATGTGGCTGCCGTTGAAGAAGTCTGTTGCCTAGACCGTTTTAAAAAAATTGGGTGGTTTAGTAACATCCAGACATCCCTCTCTGCGGTTGGCCTGGGGAATCTGTGGGCTGAGTCTGACATTAGTTTGTTACCCAGTAGAGAGTGCGTTAAGGCCTGCTACTGGAATTGGGTAGATCAGAGAAATGTGTCATTAACAGGTGGCCGCCTTACAACAGAATTCCTAGAATTCAAGTTATTTAGGATGTATGAGCAGTATATGGAGGTTATCACCGTACCAAGTGATAGGAAGCTATACATACAGTTCAGATTTGGCACTCTCCCCCTGAATTCATTTACTGCTGCTTGGCAGCGGGGATCTGATGACGCATCACGCTGCTGTCCCCACTGTTTAGGGGCTTACGAGACAGTTAACCATGTTCTCTTTGCATGCCCACTGTTTAAACTCCCGAGGCTTAAGTGGTTAGCTCCCGTCTGCAGGCAGATGGGTACTCGATGTCATCAAGAGGCGTTACGTATCCTAAAAACTGACTCAAGGCCATTACTAGCTTGTGCAGTAGCTACATTTCTGGGGAGAATGTGGCTTATCTGGAGACTTAGATTGACGAATGGGTAAACCATTCATTGCAGTTCTTCAACTATACCAAGTTTAAAGTGACCCCATTAGTTGATATGTACTGATAGGGCATGATATACAAATAGCACCAGTATCAGTAAACACGTTATCATGACTGTGTGCTTGAACCATATGTATATACATTTTTATGGGCTTTTAGTACCGGGGAAATGTGGCGGATATTTTTTTTTTATCTATGTATTACGCCCTATCTATTCAACCACTTGTTTCTTCTCCATCGGCGTTAAAAATTGTAAGCAGCGTCTGGATCGGGTATATAACAATTATGCATAATGGTACTCTTGCACTATATGCACTAACACTTTCTTCCGTCTCTACCTCTCTGTGAAAATTTACGTCTGAGAGTATTTTTTAGGAGTTCACTTTTGTGTAGTTTTAACTCTGTTTTTATGAAGATTCTTTCCATTAAAATATTTGTAAGTTTATCTGTTTTTAATTCAAGGAGCTATTCAGCTGAAATGTGGAAACTGTGCTCAATAGATACTAGTCGCACCTTTTCAATAACATTTAATTGACGGTGCATGTCTTTTTATCTAATTTTAACGTAAAATTTAGTATGGGTTCCATTATGTGTGGGTTTCTCACTTTGTTAAGCCTTTTCTTATTTCTTTTTTAATCTATCGTTTTTATCCATTTTAACTTTTCTTATGATGATGCTATCTTACTTACTGTCAGCTAACATTATGTACAGAAACATCGTTAGACATTGTAGGTGTTGGCGAATCCACTACTCAGTATCTTTTGCACTTTGATGGTCAATACTGACCGAATAAAGTTTTTTGACTGACTGGCTTTAGTCACAGTCCAAGGAAGACTGGAAAATCATTGGACTTTTAGACTTTTAAACACAAACCATTAACATGATCATCTCATTTACTGTATAACCTTTCCTGCCATGGCTAACATTGATACCCACATTGGGGCCCTTTTTATCCTTTTAAAAACTGTTTTATTGTAAATTGTTATGGTTCTAAGTATCTAAAACTATAAAGATTTTCAGAATTTTTCTGAATTATTTTTTCACTATAAATTTTAAAAATCAATATCTCCGGTTATACTAATTGGGTTTTGGTTGTTGTTGTCTTATTTTATTTATTAAAGCCTTCTCTATTTTTCTAGCCTAGTATGTTCTCTTTTGTATAGTGTTTTCACTGATTTACTGTTTGAAATATTGCACAAATACTTTACACATTGCCTCTAAGTTTAGCTGGACTGCTCTGTGCCAAGCTACCAGAGGGTGAGCACAGGTAAATTTAGGTTTTGTCTGTCTCTTACCTGCCTTGGATTGTGGTTGCTGCTAGACCAGGGCTCATACCCTAATCAACCAGTAACCCCATTTTTAACAATCAGACTTAATACTGATTATTTGACCAACTTTGCCTGAAGTTACTTCTTGAATCAAAGCGTCCTTGTGCTAGTAGTGTCTGCAAGGGCTGGTCTGCAGATGCCACTCCCCTTTAGAAGTTCCACTATATGAGGTGGCGGAGCAGTACAACTGTTCCATGGGGTCCTTTTGGAGGCGCTTCCTTTTCTTTTCAGACTCAAATATGTGTGGGGACTCAATATGCAACCTATATAGAGTGGTTATCATTGGGTGAGGTGGTGGAGCTGCTATGTTCTAGAGGATGAATTCCCATTTTCCTTTTGTTCCTTCTCAAGAAATAACTATAAATGTATTTGTTGGATGTATACATGTTTTCTATTATTTTCAATCTTGCTCTTGATAACACGTAGGAGTGTTGTAATTTGTAATTGATACTTGCTTCCATACTTGACTGTTTTTGGAAAATCTAAATAAAGAATTAAAATACAAAAGTCCCACTACTGTCAGGAGTGACTATCACTTTGCTGCGTACTTTGCTGTGTTGGCCTGTTGTGGGCTGCTTCTGTCTTGGGCAGTGAAAGTACTGGACTGAACTTTCTTGATCCTGCTGTTTAAGTTTCTCCAAGGGCTTGAGGTAGAGCTTGCCTCCTGTTGAAAGTCTCAGGCACATCAAAGACTTCAACTTCATCTGCTAACCATAACTGGGAACTGCGTGTTCGTGCTGCAACAGAAGAAAAGGTAACACCAACGCCGTCTCAGATGCCATCTCCGACGCTGTCCCCGACGCTGTCCCTTACGCCATCACTGACACGGCTGCCTGCACCATGACCTGACAGCGCCGCCTGAAGCATCGCTCGTTTCACAACACAACCATGGTCTCACCGCTGCCGCCTAATGCTGTCATCGAGCCTCTGCTTGCACCGTGACCTGTGGGTGCAGCACACCACATCGCCTCGTTTCACATTGCAACCCTGGTATCACCAACGACGATGCTTCATGCTGAAATCAATGCCGCTGCCTGCACTGTGGCCTGTGGACACCGCTTGACAGGTACACGAAGCATCGCCCTCTCCCACACCGCAGCCGTGGTCCACCAATATCAGCACCGTCGACTCCAGTATCATCAACCAACACCGCTGCTTGCACTGTGACCTGTGGGCACCCCACGACACATTGCCCTGCTTCGCATCGCAACCTTGGGTCTACCAACGACAAGTCTTCAGCAACTACACCACTTCGCAGCCTACACATCGCAGCTCCTGGTCTCACCGATCATGCCGGACACCGTCACCGAGCCACTGCCTGCACTGTGACCTGTGGGCTGTCGACACCAGCGCTCCTGACTTAAACGCTTGGAATCCAATCGGCAACCCGTGTGACTTTAAGGGCCCGATGACTTCTGCACCGACCTCCGGAGTCGATGCCTGCCGGTGACACTGTATCTTCGGATCCCATCGCAAGGTCCACACGCCCTGCATTTGCATGGTCCTGTTTGTGAGTCTTCCCAACACCATAGCTGGCCCACGGCCTTGCGGTCGGCCTGAATTGTTGGATTTGTTGTTCATGACGCAGCGATGGCCCCGGACGGAGCTATCGACTTCGAGGAACTGTATTTTAAGCTGATTCGTACAAAATTTACTTCTTAACTTATGTATGTTGGATTTTTATTGTTTTAATCTTGTTTTACAGATAAATATTGGCTATTTTTCTAAAACTGGTGTGGTGTCAGTTTGTATTTTTTTTCACTGTGTTACTGTGTGTTATGTGCAAACGCTTTACACATTGCCTCTGAGATAAGCCTGACTGCTTGTGCCAACCTACTAAGGGGGAGAGCAGGGGTTATTTTAGCTGTGTTATCCCCTAATGCTGACTAGAAGGAAGTGTCAATACTTGAACAGGGTGCGAACCAGTGCCAACTAGAGACCTCAATTTATAACACCATTCTTACGCACTCATGTTTCTACATCCCAAAAGACCGCGCTCTCACTGACACACATGGCAGCCCTTTCATAGTGCCCTTAGTCATACTATTTTGTTCAAACCATAGTATCTTGCTTTATGGACATTAGGCTTAAAGTAATTGAAGCTGGGCGTGGGGGTGTCTGGTAACAATGTGCAAGTTGTTCAGCTTTCAGTAGCTAACACTGATTTTCACTGATCAGAAGTAGCTCTGACTACAGGAAATGTTGGAGACCCCTGTTATAGGTGCTTTCTCTCTCTTAGACCCCCTGTAAGCACCATTCAACCACAATGCAGAACAATCAGATCTTCTGACCCTGATGGATGAGGTCATCCAGGGGGCTAATAATGCAGGGTTAGCAACCTTTATTCTTGCAGCTCTCTCTGTGGCTTTAGACACAGTTGCTCAAACCACCTTGTTTGTCTGTTTGAACTGATAGTGAAGAAGCTAGCATTAGTTTGGAATGTCTTGTTTCTTTGAAGCTGAGATCCGTTCCATTGTGCTGCCCTAAGTTGGTTCAGCAGAAAAATAATCATTCAGAGTTCTTCAAGGCTCTGTTATTGCTTACAAAAGTGCCGGAGAGGGGATTTTTGTATCTCAAATGTCAGGTATAACCCTCATAGTAGCCCCACCTTTGGTCATATGGACTTTTGTTAGTTGACAAGGAGAGTGGATAAGGAGCTATTATTAACATTAATCACAATAAACATGTGAAGATCAATTGAGACTTTACAGGAAACTACAAAGAGAATTGAAGTGAGTTTAAAGGGGTTTATTAACAATGTAGTTTTTGTTAGACCTGTCAACCTTAGGGTGGTCTTCCCCCAAAAGTTTTGCCTACTTACCTCCATTTTTGGTTTACTGAAATTTGGTTTTTTTGGCCTTAGGCCTCTGTGCACTTTACTACTGCCAACCAATGGCAAAGTTCTTGTGCTCACTCCCCTAAACATGGTTTAATTGGCTCACACCTGATTGGCATATTTATTTTACTTATAAGTCCCTTGTGGTATGGTATACCATATACCCAGAGCCTGTAAATTCAATGCTACTAGTGGACCTGCAGCACCTATTGTGCTACCCACTTAAGTAGCACCTTAATGTCTCAGGCATGCCATTGCAGCCTGAATGCAGTTTTAAACTTCCAATTCAACTTGGAAGTATAACTCCCTTGTCAAGCCTTAAACTCCCCTTTTATTGCATATACGTGACCCCAAAGGAATGCCCTAGGTAACCCATAGGGCAGGGTGCATTGTAATTAAAAGGTTGGACATGTAATTTTAAGTTTTACATTTCCTGGAAGTGAAAACATCCTAACATGTCCCATAGAATGACATTGTGGTGGTTTATAACATTTAATAAGTGCTAAATTTTGATTGGGACCAGGTCAGCATTTCATGTTTGGTATCTATGAAATTGTTATGAAAAGTCCTCTTTAATGGTAAAGGCTGATTTTACATTACAATTTTGAAAATGCCACTTTTAGAAAGTTAAAGCACTCCGTCCATCATCTCCTTGTGTTTGCTTTGTTCGCCCTAAGTTGGCAGGGTATGCCCAGACGTGGGTCCCTTGCTCACTTTGCCACTGGATTCAAACTAGCCTGGCTGATGAGGGCTGTCAGCCCGAAACCGGTCCCAGGATGCTTGATTCCGGTCCAGGGAAGACATGGCTTGGCAGTTCGGTCTGGACTGTTCCCATGAGGCACAGGGTCAAGACGGATTTGCATATAGCTGTGTCTGAACTGGGGTGGCAGAGTGAGCTAAAGAATGATGATGGATTCAACCAAGATCTGTGACTGGGGGGGAGTGTCTGAAAAGTTTCAGCACTCCGTCCATCATCTCCTTGTGTTTACTTTTAGAAAGTTGGCATTTTCCTTTTCTGAGCCGTTTGGTGTCTGCATCCTCTCCTGGGTCACATGAGTGGGTGTAACTGACAGTTGGACTTTGTGAATTCCTCCGACACTCACACAATAGAGGGATTAGGTGTGCCTAAATAGGCCATCTGCTTGCAGGATGGAGAGGTGGAGCTGAGCACATCCCTACTTGCAACTTAACAGGCTGTGCTCTGCCATCGCATAAAGAGCTTATCACCTCCACATTATCACCGCAGCCAGCTTGGAGTCAGGGCAGAGGAGTCAGGAAATTCCATGCACTACAAAGTAGAAACCTCTAGAAACGTTTCCCAACTTCAAAGGAACCTCTGAGTATAAGAATAGGATCCTCCAAGCTACTCTTCAGTTCACTTTCTGGACCTGCAAAAGGACTCTCAGAGGACTGCCTGCTGCTGTGACCTGCTGTGCACTCTGCAAGACTGCTTTGCTGTACCTGCTGTTTGAGCCCTGCATCTTCACATATACCCAGGACTACCTGATTGACTTTAAGGGCTAGTTTGCTGGCCTCCTGTTCAGAGCCACATGAACATAAAAGGCTTCCACCATCATGAACCTGTGCCTGGACCCAGCCTGAGTGAGTACTGAACCCCCACTTGGTGTCCCACCAGTCCTGGCCCATTGGTTGTGATACAAAAGGTGCCCAGGTTGTCAAACTCCAAAACTGAGGCCTTAGAAAATGTTCTGACAAACTGCTTTGAGAACCAACGGGAGACCGGGACCAACCTGCTTGTCTATCCGCCCAAGGTGCATCACCAGTCATCCTGACTTCGTGTCTGCTCCCACTTCATTCTTCCCTGCAGCACTAAATCCTGTTCAGCGGCCCTTCACCAAAGAGGCATCCGAGCCCCTGGAATTGGGTTCAGCTATAGCCTCCTGCTTTGTCCCGCTGCAGATTTTAAACTTCCAAAAAAGAGACTAAGTCAGAACGTAGAAATCTTCACAATGGCTTTGACCCAAGACTCCCTGATGACGATGCTCCCTCCTCAGACACCGTCTGCAGCCTTGCCCTGCTGAATTTTACCTTCTCAGAACACTTTTCTAGAAAATTCCTCTAAGTCAGAAGGTAAGCACCAAACGGGCCCAATCCACTTCTTGTATCCGTTGAGTCGGCCATATTTAATTTACTTTGACCCGGTATCGTCGACTTGGCGCTTTGATCTTTTAGGCGGTAGTTTTTACTAAAAATGTTACAAATTCATAACTCTGGTTCTACTGATTGGTTTTTTGTTGTTTTGGTGTCATATAATTTATTAAAATGTACTCTATTTTTATAAATTGGATTTTTTTTGTGTTGTATTTTCACTTTATTACTGTTTGTTTGCTGCATGAACACTTTATACATTGCCTCTTAGTTGAGTCAAGCCTGACTGCTTTTTGTATCGAGCTGCCCAGGGTTAAGCACAGGTTAATTGAGTGACTATTTGTGGTTCACCCTGCAAGGGATTGTGGCTGTTGCTTGACCAGGGCTCACACCCCAGTCAAACAACAACCCAATTTCTAGCAGTTTAAAACAAATCATTAATTCATTAAGTATTCAAATTTTAGTAATCATTATTACAGAATCAAACAATCTAAAAGTCGATATTTCAAAATAAGATAAAATAGCACATTGGTAAGACTTACAAATAAAATGCAGAATATGCAGCAAGCGTGTTCAATAAAGAAAGTGCCTAATCCAAATTAAGAAGGTTTGGGTGAGAATGGCATTTAAATTAAACAAAATAGGCTCAGATTCAGAAAAACAAACTTAAGTTTCTGATGAGCGAATAGGAATGCATAGGCATGAAGCTTTGGCACTCGGGCAGTGGAGATTAGCAGAGTCTGGAGGAGTATTCTTAGCTCAAAGTCAGCAAGCATCTCTAAAATCTGCTCCCTCTAGTCTAAGGAACACACACTATTATAATTTAACAAAACACTAGTTGTAACATTTCTTTTCATTCTCACTCCCGCAAACCAATTAGTCTTCACCAACTCAGGTATACTTCCTAGTATCACACGTCTTTACAATGGTTCATACATGGTTATGTCCTTGAGTTGTTACTCTAAACAGAATCTTATGGTTCAGACAGTACTTCCCACAAGTATCACGTCCTGAACGAAATCGCAGGGGCTGAGTGCCTGTGTTTCCAGGCCACGCTATCCCCCCATCAGTGCATAGCGGGAGTCCTTATATATAGACCCCCGGGCCACGCAGGGGCTTTCTTGAAGTCTATCAGTGACGCTATTGCGCCAGTGGCCTCCAGATTGAATTTTTTTTTTGTCTTGGGTGATTTCAATATACATATGGACAATCAGGACATCCCGGAGACTGTCTCCCTGGTGGAATCACTGGATGCGCTTAATCTTGCCCCATATGTCTTTACCCCCACGCATGTTAAAGGCCACACCCTTGACCAAGTATTTGCCAACTGCTTTATCCAGACAGAGGCTCCCGTACCTTTAGTATGGTCTGACCATTATCTGGTGGGTTTTAAGTTACCTAAGCTAATGAAGCTCTCACTGACTCAGGGCAAACGGCCATCTTTTTCCTCTAGTCCGTTTCATAAGATTACCCCGGCTGCCCTCAAATATGAACTCGACCAACACCCTCTCAGGATAAGTGGCAACATAGAGCAGGATGCCGAGGCCCTCGTTAACTGGATAGCGCATGGAACTCTGTCCCTTGCCCCTGTAACCCCGTGCTCTACTAAAATTACTAGATGCTCAGCCCCCTGGTTCAACGACATCTTACGACAGTGTAGAAAGGACTGTAAACGTCAGGAAAGAGTATGGAGGAAAGATTTTAACGAGGAAAATAAAAGGATTTATAAAGAGGCCTTAAGAGAATACCATAAAAAGATACAGGAAGCAAAGAAAAGCTTCTTTGCATCTAAAATCGAGTCCGCGGGAAATAAAAGCAAAGAAATTTTCAGTATCGTTAAAAGCTTCTCTTCACCTCGGGCAGCAACAAGGCTCTCCCCTCCCTCAGCTGTCTGGAAAGTTAGACAACTTCTTCTATACGAAGATTATAACAATACAATCCTCCTTTGATGGTTTAGTTGGGAAAGATGTGATGGCTTCCTCAATAACTGCCCCCCAGAATGAGGATGGTAGGGCCTCCCTCTCCATCTTCCCTCCCCTGCCCCTTGAGACGTCGTTATCAATAATGAAGGGCCTCAAATCCGGCTCTCCTGTGGACCCGTGCCCTGCCAAATTTCTGGCTTCAATGGCAGAGGTTCTGAACACCACTGTGAATAGCGTTTTGAACGTGTCTCTTCTCAGTGGTCAAGTCCCAGTAAGTTGAAAAAGCGCAAAAATTATCCCCTTATTGAAAAAATCTACAGCCGATCCCATGGTCTTAACTAACTATAGACCGATCTCCTTGCTGTCTTTCTTCGCAAAGACAATCGAGAAATATGTTCACTTGGTGATCAGCGACTTTGCTGAAGCCAATAATCTTTTCCACCCAAGTCAGTCTGGCTTTAGGCAGAACCTTAGCACAGAGACGGCTCTGCTGGAGGTCTCTGATTCCATCAAGGAGACCCTGGATAAAGGTGGCAAAGCTGTCCTGGTACTTCTAGACCTCTCTGCAGCTTCGACACCGTGCCCCATGGTCTCCTCCTGCAGAGGTTGCGGGAGTGTGGACTTGAAGGCACGGTGTTGAAGTGGTTCTCTTCCTTTTTGGAGGATAGAAATCAAGAGGTCTGGTCGCCCCCGTTCTTTGCCAGGGTGCCGCCCCTGAAGGTCGGCGTGCCACAGGGATCTATCTTGAGCCCTGTACTTTTCAATTTGTACATGGCTCCCTGGTTACCCTGGCGGAAGCAGGGAGGCTATGATTATATCCTATGCCGACGACACGCAACTGCTGTTCACTTGCAAGAAGGGGGAGGAGTTTAACGGTGAAAAGATCAATAAATGTTTGAGAGAAATCTTTACTTGGTTCAGACATAACCATCTCAAATGTAACCCGGAAAAGTCTGAAATTATTTTCTTTGGCACACCCCCTCTGGACGCCTGGAAGCAATGGTGGCCCACGGATATGTCTCCCCCCCAGTCAGCAGTTAAGATCGTAAAAAATCTGGGAGTGAAAATGGATGCCACTTTATCTATGATACCTCAAGTACAGTCGGTAGCGGGCACGTGCTTCGGGTTTTTGAAAATGCTCCGTAGGTTTCTTTTCCTATTACCGACCTCTCACAGAAAGACAGTTGTTCAGGCCCTTGTCACCTCCAGATTGGACTATGCCAATGTGCTCTATCTGGGTCTTCCAGAGTCTTTACTCAATAGACTGCAAGTCGTGCAGAACGCGGCAGCCAGAGCAGTCCTGAGACTTGGACCTAGAGAGCGGATCTCCCACCATCTGAAGAATCTGCATTGGCTGCCTGTCCGATGCAGAGTACTCTTTAAAGCATTGGTCCTTGCTTTTAAAGCTCTGCATGGCATGGGGGCACATTATATCCGCAGAAGAGTTTCATACTACGTACCCGGCCGATCCCTTAGATCAGCACACCAACATCTAATTGTCATCCCCAAGTGTTTCAGAGCCCGCCGAGGCTCGTTCCAAGTGCAAGTGGCTAGATTCTGGAACAAGCTACCTCTTTCGCTGAGACAAGCCACAAGTATACTGGCATTCAGGAAACAACTGAAAACCTGGCTGTTCCAGCATGCAGTTTAATGGCCATCCGCCTCGGGACCGTTGCTTCACCCCTGGCTTCTGTATTTTCTGTCTTAGCGCCGGGATACTCTGTTGAGTAGCTGTGCGCTCTATAAATCCATTTATAACATAACATATCTTCCTCTCCTCCCAGTGACAACCTCACTATCAGTTGTCTAAAGCCTATTCACTAGCTAACAGTAGACGTCTGAAAAAATACAGCATCTGCAGTGGGAAGAGAGAGATAAAAATCTTGTGCAAAACAACTGCATAAATGTGTTAACAGGCCTCTTAGCCTTAAATGTATAAAATTGACATTAAAAAATGGCATTAGTATTTAAGCTAACTTAATTCATTACAGCATGCAAATTCAAATGTTTGCTTTTAATGGCTAAGTGTGATTACTTACTACAAATTATGCATCCAATGTGCACAAGTGATTTAACGTTCTAATTTGTACTTTGCTATTAAATGGGTTTAATTTGCAAAATGAGGAATTTCACTATCAAAAGCAATTATTAACTTGGGGTTTGTGGACCTCTGGGAGTTCTTGACACCTACTGAGGGTTGGCAGCTGTTTATAAAATTAAATAGTATAATCAGATTAATATTTATAAATAAAAAGCAACATGAAAGATTTAATATATTAAAGTGCTCTGTAAATGTGAAGGGATTTAAAAAAAGAAGCCTAAAAATGTAATTTGTATCCGTAGCTTGATTTGTGGGAGAGTACGCAAGCAGCAAACGGAATATACTCTGAACAATTGGTGGCCTTAATTAAAGCCCTGGTATGTGCCAACAAAATGAGAGCATGTATTAGGAGTGAAAAATATAAGTGATATGCTAGGTTCTAGCATATTGCTCATCTTTCAGGAGTAAAACCACACTTTGAACTGCTCCAAACAATCCTCAAATTAACATTTTGATTTTTTTAAACTTTTTGTGAAGTAAATAAAAGATTTCATAATTTGTGTATTTGTTTGATATATTCCTATTTTACTGTTTTTGTGTACTGTGTTATGGTCGAACCCACAGAAATTGCTTAGGCTGTGGTACCCAGCACTACGCTACAGTATAGGTACCCTGAAACACCACCAGGGCTTTACCTGGTGTCAAAGTGTAAAACAGCCAAGTTTTAAGCTTCTTATGGAAGTCTGAAAGCAAGCGGCAGGCTCTCAGGTTGGGGGGGAAGAGAGTTCCACAACTTTGGACCCAAAAAGAAAAACAAAAAGAGTGGCCCCCTTGTCTAGATTGCCGGTCTTGGCCATCAGACAGGGACTGTGCCTAAATATGATCATTTCCTGTTCTCAATATTGAAAAACAATTTTTGCAAGTACTTTTAAAAAACATCATTGCTGCAGCCAAAATTTTTAAATGATTAACTACTATAAGATCTTGTGCTTAGACTCATTGCAATAGTTGATCGCTTGGTTGCAGCAACTACAAAATGCTGCACTCCACCTGGCGACCTGATCACAATGACTTTCACGCATTTTGCCTATTCTCAGACATTTTTGCTGTTTCCCTTCAGGCCTGTAAATAAAGTTTAAGTTGCTTTATATTATGTAGAAGATCATTTGTGGCTCTGGCCCTGCCTTTATCACTAATTAGTTTGCTTTTTGGCGTGCCACTCCTGCAGTGGAGTCCTTGTAAAAGCCTATCCTTCCCAAAAAAGCTCGAACAGGAAGTCTGGTCTCCATTATTTAGAATGCTTCTTTTTTCTAGTAGTTTGCTGGTGACAAAGTATTTTAATAATGAGAAAATAATTTTTATATACATATATTTAGGTTAGCATAAATAGGCTTCAAATTTAACTTACTAGGCCTTTGCTTGTTTGCACTGACATCCATTTCAAATAGCAGAAGAAAATGTGGGTTTTAAAGTTGCACAAACAAGTTTCATAGATGCATGTGTTTTTTCTGTTCTCTATTTATTTTTCATTTTATTATATAGACAAGATGGGTTAATTGAATGGTGTTTCTTTCTTGTACTGTATCCATCTGTGTGCCTTAGGAGGAATATAATCATAAACAAAGACCTGCTCTACAATGGGACATTCTGTGTGAGCATACCCAAAGCCATCTTTTGGCTCTAATATTCAAGTACCAGACATCTAATGCTGTACCCTCTAGGTGCTCCTAACCCCAGTTTAAAAATGTTGTGTGTCAGACCCCAGTACACAGATGGACCTATATGTTTCACACCCGAAATTCGATGTGCAAATCACAACCAAGAAAAAATGTGTGAAGGTAATGAAGGCACCTCACAGAAACACCACCATGGGAGCTGCTGGTATGTTCTCACCAGTGTGCTCCGATTTTCATCATTGGCAGCCTCCAAAACCATAAAGAAATAATGTGAAAAAGTGCACAAATAAGTAAAGTGTGAAAAGGTAAACCACGCGCCTAGAAAAGTCTTCCGCGTGCCAAACAATTCTGACCCCTAATGTCGAAGCAAAAAAATTCCAACCTTTTCTGCTTCTACAAACTAAAAATGAGCTAAACGGCCTCTGGCACACCCATCAACTTTTAATCATTGCCGTGCGTCTGCTCAATTTAAAAACTGGACATACTGTCGCATCCCATCAATTCCTATGGAAAGCCAACATGTTTCATTGCCATTTGAGAGTTTTCCGGCAATTTCTTCAGGGCTAGGGGTCAGTCCTCGCCACACTGTTAGTTCAATAATGTACCTAGGGACAATAGACACAGACAACACGTAACACAGAGTTAGGCACACAGCACGATTTAAAATCACTACACTACACTACACTACGTGCTGTGTGCCTAACTCTGTGTAACGTGTGGTCTGTGTCTATTGTCCCTAGGTACATTATTGAACTAACAGTGTGGCGAGGACTGACCCCTAGCCCTGAAGAAATTGCCGGAAAACTCTCAAATGGCAATGAAACATGTTCTTGTTGGTTGCAATATAAAGACTGCTGCTGCCCGAACCAGACCTGTATTTCTATTAATTTTAAAATGGCTTGTTGTTTAGCTTGCTTCAACAGTGCAATGTAATTTCCCTTGTTTTAGGGGAAAATGGGTTTTTATTTATTAATATTGTAGGCATTTCTTATAGTGACTTATTGTATGCAGCACAATTTCTACGATGTTGATTGGTTTATATCATGTATGTTTGTTAGTACAGCCCTATTATACCACTTCACGCCATGTCGAGTGTGTGGTTTTTCACTTGTTTGAAACTATAAAATGTGCCTTTTCTGGAAAGTGTGCCAGACCTCCTGCTCAAGACCTTTTGCTCATTTCTTCAAAGGCAGACTCTATGATGGTATGTTCACTTGATGTATGTTCAGAAAACCTTTCCTCGCTTGCAATCAAGCAGTCTCCATGTCGGACTGTTATCTAGCATCATAAATAAATAGACTTTCCCAGCTTTTCCTACAGAGCAGTCTTTATGTCTGAGTATTTGCTAATTTATATTAGATTCTCCCTTGACTTATAAACTGAGTAGATTTACTGAACTATATTTGGTTGGCCTATTCTCTTGTGTTATGACCTCTCGAAATTGTTTTTATTTTTATGCATTATTGATGCTGATTTAAATCTGATGAATTAAATACTTTTTGTCTTCTTTAGTGGTTCTTAATTTTAAAAATGCCTTTATATTTTCAACTTTGAATATTGTCCTGCGATTGTTTTTTTATTTGTACTAGACCCCCATCCTTTCAGATTCAAATGGCCCTGATCCCGGGCATCAACCCTTTGAATTTATTAGTGCATAATGCCAACACCAGCATCATTAAGGAATCAATACATCTACTTTTCTTTTCACAAACAAATGAAATATCTGATATTAGGGGATTATTAAGGTGGATTCCTAGATCAGATCTACAACCATTCAGTTGTAGTTTTAAGTCGTGAAGTTGCTATGTCCTTCCACTGTGCACAAGTGAGAAAAGCCTGTCTGTCAATTGAGCACAAAATAAATACATAAGTATAAAAATACACAGTCAGGCCTTGATATGTATGACGTAAGCGTTTCTACCCAGCACAAGAAGTTACCGGTAGAGAGATGATCAGGATGCATGCTTTATATTGATTTTTTCAGAAATCTCCTTATTAAGTCATTAACTGCTAAATAGAACATAGAAATCACGCTATTCTACTCTTGTATTAATTTGTATGATCAGTATGATACACTTTTATGTTTTGAAAACTCTTTTTAACCTATTTTAGAAAACAGAGGTTAATTTCAGTGGTGAATAAATATATTATATTGACAAGGAATAGGTCCATCTTTGTGCAGTATAGGTCCATCTTTGTGCCCTCTGAAGTTTTAGATTTCTGGACTCAGGATAACCGGTATGTTAACTTATGGGCAGTTGATTTACAAGAGGGGCCTACCCATCTCACTTTCCTCGCCATAATGATGTCTTCGTATTCATCAATAGAAAAGGCAGTATTTCTAGTACGCCAATCGCAAGATTTGTTTTTAGGTCCATAAAGTTCTCCTCTCTATTGTCTGGAGGCAGTGGCACTCCAATTAATATGGCAACATATGGGCAGCAGGCTGGGGGGGGGGAGAGATAACGACTTCTGGGATTGTAAAGGCCAAGGGTGGGAGACAGATCTAGTAATGACCTGTGAGCTTGATGGACTTTTAGCACTGAGAGGAGCCGATTCCTGGTTTTTATGGGAGGCGGGCTGAATTTTCTCCTTTCCAACTCAATCAATCAATCAGAGATTTGCAAAGCGCACTACTCACCCATAAGGGTCTCAAGGCGCTGGGAGGCGGGGATATCGGGCAGGTCCGACTCATCCGAAAAGCCAGGTCTTGAGGCTCTTCCTGAATGCTTGGAGTGTGGGAGTTCATCTAGTGCTGAGGAGGAGTTTGTTCCAGGTCTTGGCCGCGATGTAGGAGAAGGCTCTTCCTCCCGTTCTGGCTCTCGGGATGCGAGGACTTTCGGCCAGGGCAAGGTCGGCGGAGCGGAGGTTTCTCTTGCGGGGCGTGGAAGGAGATTCTTTTGTTGAGGTATTGGGGTCCGGTGTTGTGGAGGGATTTGTAGGCGTGTGTGAGCAGCTTGAAAGTTACTCTCTTTTCGACGGGGAGCCAGTGGAGGTCTCGTAGGTGTTGGGTGATGTGGTATTGTCGTGGGATGCTGAGGACGAGTCTGGCTGCGGCGTTCTGGATGGTCTGGAGTTTGTGGAGTAGAGATTTGTTGATTCCAGCATAGAGGGCGTTCCCGTAGTCCAGTCTGCTGGTTATGAGTGCATGGGTGATGGTCTTTCTGGATTCGGGGGGATCCACTTGAAGGTCTTGCGGAGTATGCGAAGTTTGTTGAAGCATGTGGAAGAGACGGCGTTGATCTGCCTGTTCATGGTGAGGGAGGAGTCGAGTATGATGCCAAGGTTGCAGGCATGGTCTGTGGGTGTGGGAGGGTTGCCGAGGGCAGGGGGCCACCAGGTGTTGTGCCACGCGGTGGGGGTGACTCCAAGGACCTCTGTCTTCTCTGAATTGAGCTTCAGGCAGCTGCTGCTTGCCCAGGATGCAACGTCCTTCATTCCTTCATGGAAACTGTGTCTGGTGATGTTGGGTTCCTTGGTGAGGGAGAGGATGAGCTGGGTGTCATCGGCGTTGGGTGTCATCTGTATAGAATACTATGCTGAGTCCGTGTTTTCTGACGATGGTTGCGAGAGGGGCAATGTAGATGTTTAAGAGCGTGGGGCTGAGTGAGGTTCCTTGGGTACTCCACATCTGATCTCTGTGGGTTCGGAGAGGAAGGGCGGGAATCTGATTCTTTGAGTTTAGCCAGCAAGGAAGGAGCGGATCCAGTCTAGGGCAGTTCCCTGTATGCCAGCGTTGTGGAGTCTGGCGGTTAGTGTGCGGTGGGAGATGGTGTCGAAGGCTGCTGAGATGTCTAGTAGAATGAGGGCTGCCGTGTGGCCTTGGTCGAGGAGAGTGCGGATGTTGTTAGTGGCGGCTAGGAGGGCGGTCTTGGTGCTGTGGTTGCTGCGGAATTCAGATTGAGAAGTGTCGAGAATCGAGTTGGACTGCATGAAGTTCGTGAGCTGGTTGTTGACGATCTTCTGGGTGATTTTGGCAGCGAAGGGGAGGAGAGAGATGGGTCTGTAGTACTTGAGGTCCGTCACGTCTACTGAGGGCTTCTTGAGGAGGGGTTTGAATTCTGTGCATTTCCAGTCGTCGGGGAATGTGCCTGTTTTGAGTGTGCAGTTGATTGTACATTGTAGTTCAGGTGCTATGGCGGAGGCAGCTCTGTGGAAGATGTGCGGCGGGCAGGGGTCAGTGGGAGCTCCTGAGTGTATGCTCCTTATGGATGGTCTTTGCTGTGTCTTTTGTGGTGACAGGGGTCCAGGCTGTGATGGGCAGCTGGGTGGCGTTGCTGGTGGCTGGTTTTGTGTCGGTGCCTTAGTTCTGTTCGTCAAAGCTGTCGTAGAGAGTCCTAATCTTGTGATGGAAGAAGGAGTCTAGTTTGTTGCAGAGGACCTGGGAGGGAGGGATGTCAGAGGTTTCGCTGGGGGGTTTGGTGAATTCTTGTATGATGCTGAAGAGTTCCTTAGAGTTGCGGGAGTTGGAGAGGATTCTGTCCTGGATAAAGGTCCTCTTCGTGGACCTGATGAGTTGGTGGTGTTCTGTCATGGCGGTCTTGTAGGTGGTGTGTGCTTCTGAGGTTTTGGTGTTCCTCCATGCTTTCTCGAGTCGTCGGCACGTGCGCTTGCATTCTAGGAGATCTGTGGTGAACCAGGTGTCTTTCATGGTGTGTTATCTGTCGGAGTTCCGAAGGGGGGCGAGCGTGTTTGGGCAGTTCGTGATCCATCTGTGGAGTTCGTTGGCTGCAGAGTTGGCGTCGGTCATGGTGGGTGGAGGAGTGCGGCTGAGGGCTGAGTTGAGGTGCCCTTCAGTGATCTTACTCCAGTTTCTGCATGGGGGGCGTGGTGTAGGTTTGTGTGCGGTGGGTTTTGAGAAGGAGAAGTGGACGCAGTGGTGGTCCGTCCAGAGGGATTGCGTGGTGTGGCTGAAGCGAATGTTGTTTCCTCCTGCAAAGATGGAGTCGAGGGTGTGTCCTGCCTTGTGGGTGGGGGTGGTGATGAGCTGCTTCAGTCTGATGTTGTCGAGATTGTCTAGGAGGGCAGTGGAGTTGGGGTCGCTGAGGTTGTCGAGGTGGAAATTCAGGTCTCCGAGCAGTGCGTAGTCCGTGGAGGCGAGGGCGCAGGCGCAATGACAACTAGGTTGTCTTTAATCCTCCCTGAGGAAGAAGTGTCAATGACCATCTTAGTACTATTGGTTAGGGTACTAACAGAATTAGTATTGCTCTGGCCAATAGGATTTGCCATTGGATTGGAAGAGGACGAAGGCAGTGTAGCTACAAACTGAGGTTTTAGCATGGGTACAGTGTCCCTCATCAATCTCTCAACAGCCATTACTCTGTCCAAAATGGGTGCGATAACAGTGGTAAGTACATCTTAAATTGGGCCATAACCCCCAACGCACAATTTAGATTCTTGAGAGTCAAATCAGAAGATGCGGCAAGAGCTGCAAATGACTGGTTGCTAGAATTAGGCATTTTAGGGTTAAGTTTCGGGCCCTGTTTTTTTGTATTAGCTAGGGCAGGACCTGGCTTCCCCCCTTCTTTTTCCTTTTAGCTGCATTCTCACACAGGATGATGCTTGCAGAGAGGTCAGTCGCAGCTACTGGACCTGGGCCAGACTCCCTTTTATCTGCACCTAGAACAAGTGGGTTAGTCTCCTGGGGGGTCATAGCTATGGATATTAAATCAAGGGGGAAAGTTAACATGTCATGTTGTGTGGGATTTAGTTGTGAGGTGATAAAACTCAGCTGTTCCCCCATGTCCAAATACAACCGCCTCTCGGCCAGCTCTATATCTTTTAAAACCACGCTGACAGCCCGGGACAGAAAGGCATCCAAGTTAGTACCAGAGTGGGTACCGGAATTAGGGGTAGCTGAACCCATTTCCTTGTCCTTCTCCTTCCCCACCGTTAGTTTTTGCTTTGCCATGATCCTAGAGTAGGTGTCTGCAAGGGAAGAGAAAACAGGGGGCAGGTCAGGGTTAGGGCAGAATAAGGCAAGATTGCGATAATAAAGTCAAGGAGCAGTGGTAAAGTGGTAAAAGAAGTCAAACCAACACTCAGAACATTCGGAGATGCAATTATGCGACTGTATGGCAACAGCTTCCACAGAGTAGCAGCACAGCACGGCAGGCACAGCACAGTACAGTAGGTGTGCACTTACCTTCTCTCCCTGGTCTTGCTGGTGCCGCCGCCTCCACCCACAAAAACAATGGTTGCAAGAAAACAGACAGACAGTAGCTGGAACTGTAGAAGTCTCTAACCTCATTCCTAACAGGCTGTGGCTGGCCAAGTCGCTCGCTTGATGACAGTTTTGGTTGGCAGCTTGCCGATTACTAGTATACTGGTTATATGGACACAAAGCTGCAGAATCTAATTATAGGCAGCCAAAGCCCATTTAGAGCTGCAGGGCATTCCCCTGCAGAAGGATCACTCCAGCCAGCCATGGGTGCTGGCCCTCACAACTAAGCGTGGCTCAGCACCTAGTCTCCACGCACCACCTGGCAGCCCTGCCATATACCCGAATCCACCCGCCTGCATGAGCGGACCGGGTACAGTGATGGAGTGGCGGACACAGCATCAATACTGGTGCCAGTGGTGTTAAAGACTCAATAAAGACCTTGAGCAAAGGAGTAAAACACTGGGGCCATAACCGCAGCGGGGGGTTGAAAGGACAACTCCAGGAGGGTGCTCAACTCACTCGGCGAGCAGCAATCTGTTCCTCCTTCCTCGTGGCTCTCTCTCTCTCTGTGGGCAGGCTCGAGCATTGCATCAGGGGGAGGGCATCTGTAAACAGCCGGCCTCAGCACTGCCAGGGCAGGTCACCAAATTACCCCTACAAAGTGTCAAGCTACCAAAGTCTTAGGACTCACTAAACACGCGATCTGAGGGTTGGGGATGTGTGTGGGGAGTGTATTATGGTAATCATAGTATCCTCCCATATTAAATACTAAAATCCAGTTTTGTCCAACCACTGGACCCACAATAAACCAAGAGAAAGATGTGGAGCGCTAGCGTCGGCAGGCGCCGGGTGCTGCAGTGCGAAGTGCAGCGGGGAGGCGTGCGGTGCCCTCAGGTCGCAGAGCGAGCAGCGGCTCGGTGGCGGCATCAGATGGTGTCGTCGGTGAGACCAGGGTCGCGGTGCGAGATAAAGGCGGTGCTCGTCACGGTGCTGGCAGGTCACAGTGCAAGCAGCGGCATCGTCGTTGCTGAAGCGCTGTCGTCGGCTGACGAACTGGAGTCGATGGCGCCGGCATCGGTAGGCCAAGGCTGCAGTGCGGGATGAGGGCGGTGCATCGTGTAACTTTACGAGCGGTGCCCTCGAACCACGGTGCAAGCAGCGGCGTAGATTTTGGCGTGGAGCGGCGGCGTCGGGGATACCAAGGCATCGTCGTGAAGCGAGGCGGTGCGGAGTGCGGTGCCCATAGGTCGCAGTGTGAGCAGCGGCACGGTGGCGGCATCAGCAGGCATCGTCGGTGAGACCAGGGTCGCGGTGCCCTCTGCGGTGTCAAGGCGTCGTTGTGAAGTGAAGCGGTGCGGAGTGCGGTGCCCACAGTTCGCGGTGCGAGCAGCGGCTCGGTGGCAGCGTCAGCAGGCGTCGGCGGTGAGACCAGGGTCACGGTGCGGCATTGCAGCGGTGCCCTCTGCGGTGCCTTCGGGACACGGAGTCGGCAGCGTCGTCGTCGACGTCGTCGAGTTGCTTTTCTTCTGTTGCAGCACAAAACACACAGCCCCCAGTGCTGAGGGCAGAAGAGCTTGAAGTCTTTGCTGTGCCTGAGACTTCTTGAACAGGGAGCAAGCTCTACCTCAAGCCCTTGGAGAAACTCACAAAGTAGATTGCAGAAAGTTCAGTACAGTCCTTTCACTGCCCAAGACAGAAGCAGCCACTGCAGGCCAACACAACAAAGCACACAGCAAAGTGGTAGTTCCTCCTCACAGCTTCTCCAGCTCTTCTTCTTGGCAGTCTTCTTGATCCAAAAAAGTTCTAAAGTTCAGGGGTCTGGGCCCCAATATTTATATCCCAAAATCCTTTGATCCTTTAGGCAGAGAGTGTCTGTGCCCAGCCAGAACCAGTTCTGCCTTCTCTGGTGTGACTTCCTGGCAGGAGGTGGAGACGGCATTGTCACAGGCAGACCAGGCCCTTTGAGGTGCAAGGAAATCTCCTCCCCCTTCCCCAGTTGCAGCCCAGGTCTATTCAGCCCTTTCCTGACTCACCTAGACTATCTGGAGCCACTCCTGCTCCCCAGCCTTCTGTCATCCAAAACCCAGACAGGCAATTCACATTCCAAGAGAGGCACACAGGATGACTGAGCAAGAAAATACCTACTTTCTAAAAGTGGTATTTTCAAACACAGAATGTAAAAATCACCTTCACTAAAAGATGCATCTTTAGATTCTGAGTTCAGGCATACTAAACTTCATTTTCTTACCTAGTTCCCAGGGCCAGTTATGTTTATAAGATGTTATAAACAAACTTCCCATTCTGTCCTATGGGGAACAGGTAGCCTTGTAATAGTTAAAAACGAAATTGGCAGTAATTAACTATCAGGACATGCCACACACACCAGGGCATATCCTACCTTTCACATACACTGCACCCTGCCCACAGGGGTACCTTGGGCCTACCTTAGGGGTGCCTGACATGTAGGAAAAGGGAAGGTTGGGGCCTGGCAAGTGGGTGCACTTGCCAAGTCGACATGGCAGTACCAGACTGCGCGCAGACTCTGCAATGGCAGGTCTGAGTTACCTTTTCAGGGCTACTCACGTGGGTGGCACAATCAGTGCTGCAGGCCCACTAGTAGTATTTGTTTTACAGGCCCTGGCACACTCAGTGCACTTTACTAGGGACTAACAAGTAAATCAAATATCCAATCATGGAAACACAATCCAGAACACATTTTATCACAGGAGCACTTGCACTTTACCACTGATCAGCAGTGCGCAGAAACACTAAGCCAGCACAAACAGAGTCAAAACCGGGAGGTCAGAAAGCAAACACTCAGGGGAAACACGCCAAAAGATGCCAAGTCTAACACATGTCCCCTCCAGCTGAAAGTAGGGAGAACTACCCAACCACCTGGGAGTTCTCTTCACTAAGGCGGAAGAACCTGGACAGACCATCTGCATTGGCGTGTTCTGTGCCAGGGCGGTGTTCCACCGTAAAGTCCATTCCCTGTAGGGAGATGGACCACCTCAGCAGTTTTGGATTTTCACCCCTCATTTGCATCAACCATCTGAGGGGCCTGTGGTCTGTCCGAACCCGGAAGTGAGTCCCAAACAGGTAGGGCCTCAGCTTCTACAGTGTCCATACCACAGCGAAAGCTTCCCTTTCTATGGCACTCCACCTCTGTTCCCTGGGGAGTAGTCTCCGGCTAAGGAAGACTACAGGCTGGTCTAGGCCCTCTTCGTTCAGTTGTGAGAGCACCGCTCCCACTGCATGCTCTGAAGCGTCAGTCTGCACGACAAATTCCTTGGAGAAGTCGGGTGCCTTGAGCACGGGTGCCGTGCACATGGCGGCCTTCAGGGCATCAATAGCCTTCTGGCAGGACTCAGTCCAGATCACCTTCTTGGGCTGCTTCCTGGAAGTCAGCTCTGTTAAGGGGGCAAGAATGGTGCCAAACCCCTTAACAAACCTCCTGTAGTACCCGGTGAGTCCTAAGAAGGCCCTCACCTCTGTCTGGGTCTTGGGGGGCTCCCAAGCCAGAATGGTGTCAATCTTGGGTTGTAGGGGCGCCACCTGGCCGTTTCCTACCTGATGTCCCAAGTACACCACCGAACCCTGCCCGATCTGGCATTTACTGGCCTTGATCGTGAGGCCTGCCCTCTGCAGCGCCTTCAACACTTCACTGAGGTGCTGCAAGTGTTCTTCCCAGCTGGAACTGAACACTGCTATGTCATCCAGGTAGGCGGCACTGAAATCCTCCAGCCCAGCCAACACCTGGTTGACCAACCTCTGGAAGGTGGCAGGGGCATTCTTCAACCCAAAGGGCATCACCCGGAACTGGTAATGTCCTTCTGGGGTTGAAAATGCTGACCTATCCTTGGCCCCATCGGTTAAGGCAATCTGCCAGTACCCAGACGTTAAGTCAAACGCGCTGAGGAACTTGGCAGCTCCCAACCGATCAATGAGCTCATCAACTCTGGGGAAGGGTTGTGCGTCAGTCCTGGTGACGGCATCAAGCCCACGGTAGTCCACACAAAACCGCAGTTCTGGAGTGGCACCGGGTGCAGCAGCCTTTGGGACCAAGACCACTGGGCTGGCCCAAGGACTGTTGGAAGGCTCGATCACCCCTAACGCCAACATCTTAGAGACCTCCTCGTTAATGCTGGCCTTGACCCGGTCAGTCAACCTGTAAATCTTGTGTTTCACAGGAGGGCTGTCACCGGTGTCCACGTCATGGGTACACCAGTGAGTAACACCTGGGGTCAGGGAGAACAGGGGGGCAAACTGTCCCAACAACTGGTGACAATTGCTCTGCTGTTCTGGGCTCAGTGTAGGGGAGAGGATCACACCTTCCACTGACCCATCGTGCTCCTTGGTAGACAGGAGGTCATGGAGAGGTTCACTTTCCTCTTCCGTTCCATCAACTGTCGCAAAGAGCATGCTCACTTCGGACCTCTCGAAGTGGGGCTTGAGGCTGTTCACGTGGAGGACCCTTAAAGGGTTCCTTGGAGCCTGCAAATCCACCAGGTAGGTAACATCACTTTTGCGCTCCACCACCTCAAATGGCCCAGTCCACTTGTCCTGCAAGGCACAAGATTCCACCGGGGCCATGACCCACACTCTCTGCCCAGGTTGAAATTCGACCAGAGTGGCATTCTGGTCATACCACTTCTTCATTTCTTCCTGGCTTGCTTCCAGGTTCGCCTGAGCGAGTTTCCTGAAGCGGGCAGTTTGGTTTCTGAAGGCCAGCATGTAACTAAACACATCCTGGGGAGTTTTCCTGGGAGCTGCCTCCCAGCCTTCCTTGACCAAACTCAGAGGTCCTCTCACAGGGTGACCATACAGAAGCTCAAAGGGACTGAACCCCAGAGACTTCTGTGGCACCTTCCTGTACGCAAAGAGAAGGCATGGCAAGAAGACGTCCCACTTTCACCTCATGGGTTCTGTTAGACCCTTAATCATGCCCTTCAAAGTCTGGTTGAATCTTTCCACCAGACCGTTACCTTGTGGGTGGTAAGGGGTGGTGAACTTGTAGATTACACCACACTCCTTCCACAGGGATGTCATATACTTGGATATGAAATTGGTCCCTCTGTCAGAAACCACCTCTCTGAGGAACCCCACGCAGGAAAAGATCCCCATTAACGCCCGGCCCACCACTGGCACCGTCGTTGTCCTGAGAGGGATTGCCTCCGGGTACCGGGTGGCATGGTCCACCAAGACCAGAATGTACCTGTTGCCCATGGCTGTCTTGGGATCCAGTGGCCCCACAATGTCCATCCCCACCCTTTCAAAGGGTGTTCCAACAACTGGAAAAGGTTGGAGAGGAGCTTTGACCTATCTCCCACTCTTACCACTTGCCTGGCAAGTTTGGCAAGACCTGCAATGTACATCTGACTGCCTTAGCATTTGGGGTCAGAAGAAGTGGGTGACAAGCCTGTCAAAGGTCTTGTCCTGCCCCAAATGTCCTGCCAAAGGCACGTCATGAGCCAGACCCAGTAGGAAGGTCCTGAAGCGCTGGGGTACCACCAGCACACGGGCTGACCCAGGCTCAGCGACCTTAGGCTCACTGTACAGGAGACCATTCTCCCAGTAGATCCAATGTGATCCGGACTGATCACCTGCTGCTTGGTCTGCAGCCTGCTGCCGCAGACCCTCCAGAGAAGGGCACTCTTTCTGCTCCTTGCAGAATTCCTCACTGGTGGGACCCCCTTCTTGCTGCCAATGGGTCAGCTCAGAGATATCCCCCAGTTCAGCTACCTGCTCCCCTGTAGGCACCGGGGCGTCCCCCTCAAGGTCCGCCTCCTCCCGGTCCATGGGAACCTCAGGGGCCGGTTTCCCGCATCCCTTGCCCTTTCTCTTGGCAGGGACTTGGGCCACTGTTTCAGGCTCCCAGTCCTCTTGATCACCCTTTCTGGCCGCCATTGACTGAGTGGACACGCATGCCCACTCTGGCAACCCAAGCATCTCCAAGTGAGACCTGAGCTCAACATCCTTCCATAAGGACTGCTCCAGGTCGTTACCTAGCAGACAATCTACAGGCATGGAAGGGCTCACAACCACCCTCAAAGGACCTGAGACCCCCCCACTCGAAGGGAACCTGCGTCACGAGACACTGGCGCTCTGAATTGTCTACAGCAATTACTTGGTGGAATGCCCCTGGGACTACCTGCTTCTCAGAGACCAGGTGACACCGGACTGAGGTCACACTGGCTCCAGTATCTCTGAGAGCCTCTGCTCTTTTCCCATTGATGGTCACCCAGGTGCTGTATTTCTTTGTGTTAGGGGGCACCTGGTGTCCTGGGACCATCTCACTGTCCCCTAGTGAGATGAGGGTCATTTCTGCAGAATCCCCATCTTCCTGTGGGTACTCCTCCTCTCCAAGCGCTACACTAGCCAACACCTTGGACTGCCCACCGGTGGGTGGCTGAGCCCCCTTTGAACACTTGGGGTCCCCCTTCATGTGGCCCACCTGGTCACATGCAAAACACCTGCGGGGGCCGGTCTCAGCAGGCTTTCCTGATGAGACCCCTGGCTTCTTATCTCCGGGGGGATGGGAACCTTTACCCTGGGTGTTAAGTTGGGGCCCTTTAGAGAACTCCTGTGTTTTACCCTTGTCCCTCCCACTTTTCTGCTGGGGACCCTGCCCACCTTTGGCTGAGTCTCCCCTAAACGCTTTCTTGTGGACCCTGGTACTCACCCAGCGGTACTCCTCCATAGCAAGCTTCCTGGGGTCAATCAGCTTACTATCAACTAGGTGCTGGCACAGATCTGCAAAACATAGACTAGACAAGTGCTCCCATGCAATCAAATTGTAGAGCCCCTGAAAATCTGTCACATTACTGCCTTTCACCCAGCCACCCAGTGACCGGCAAAACACATCCACACATTCCAACCAAGTGTTGGCATCAGACTTCTTACTGGACCTGAACTGATCCCTGTACTTTTCAGGAGTAAGACCATACTTAGTGAGAAGGCTTCCTTCATGTCTGGATAGGTGAGGTGATACCCCTTACCCAAAGCTATTAAAGTATCCCTTGCTTCTTCTGGGAAGAGAGGCCACAATCCTGCTCCCCAATTCTCCTCGGGGACCCCATTCATGTGAATTGCTGCCTCGTACCCCTGAAACCACCTTTGTATGTCATCCCCCTTCTTGAATTCTTTGCCTACATTTTTAGGGATGTGCACAATTCTGTCTGCCTGTCTTGACGAGTTGCTGCCACCATCTGAGCTGGCTCTACTTCTCTGATCCAGCTCCTTTATCCTGATCTCGTGATCTAACATCATCCTTTTCTCTTCCATGGCTAACTTAAGCTTCTCCAGTTCTACTGCCACACTCCTTGCTTCCCGCCTGTCCTCCAGCTCTTCTGGGGACAGGCCACTGCTGCCTGGCCTGAAGGGTTCCCCCCCTCCCAAAAGCACATCCTCCCTAGGAATAGGCTCCTCCGCCTCTTCAGTGAGATCACCAGACTGCTCGCTGGCATGTCTGGCTGCTACCCAGGCCCTCAGCACCTTTTGTAGCTCGTCCTTCCTAGTGAGGCCTCTGATTTGGATTTTTAGGTTTTTGCAAATTGATTTCAATTCCCTAACATTGTAGGCTTCCAACCTATCCTCCTCAAAGGCAATATCCAGGGATGCAACGGATGATGCTCTTGATTCCGGCATGATGAAGTAGCAAGTTCAAACTGGCAAGATCAAAAATAGGCCAAAAAGAAAAAGAACCAGTATGTGGCACGTAATGATCTGCGATATGGTAGTAGTGCACACCAATCACTGTAAGTCAAGTGCAAATGCAAGTCCTATCCCACCGCTGCCACCGATGTTAGAAATGGGGTTCTCTAGTTGGCAAGGGCTTGCACCTTTGTCCAAATAGGGACCCTTCTTCCTAGTCAGGGTAAGGGAGTTACACTCCTAAAATAACCCCTGCTCACCCCCTTGGTAGCTTGGCACGAGCAGTCAGGCTTATCTTAGAGGCAGTGTGTAAAGCATTTGCACATAACCCACAGTAATACAGTGTAAGCACTACAAAAGGACACCACACCAGTTTAGAAAAATATCCAATATTTTTATATACTTAAGACAAGACCAAAAACGATAAAAATCCACAATACAGTACTTAAAAATCTTCAGTTATCAAAATAAGCTTTAAAAACAGTTCCTTGATGTCGATAGCTCTGTCCGGGTCTATCACGGCGTCGTGAGCAAACAAATCCAAACAGTTATGGCTGACCGCGGCGTCGCGGGTCAGCTACGGTCGGGAAGACCCGCAAATAGTACCTTTTAGAAATGCAGGGCGTCGGCGACCTCTTGTTGAGCTTCCAAAAGCACGGCGACCGCAGGCGTCGGTTCCGGAGGTCGGTGCAGGAGTCGTTGGGGCCTTCGAAGTCACATGCGTTGCAGATCGATCTCCTCTCTGTTGAAGTCAGGAGCGCTGGCGTCGGCAGGCGCCGGGTGCTGCGGTGCGAAGTGCAGCGGGGCGGCGTGCAGTGCCCTCAGGTCACGGTGTGAGCAGCGGCTCGGTGGCGGCGTCGGATGGCATCGTCGGTGAGACCAGGGTCACATGCGAGATGAAGGCGGTGCCCTCTGCGGTGCCTTCGGGACACGGAGTCGGCAGCGGCCTCGTCGACGTCGTCGAGTTGCTTTTCTTCTGTTGCAGCACAAAACACACAGTCCCCAGTGCTGAGGGCAGAAGAGCTTGAAGTCTTTGTTGTGCCTGAGACTTCTTGAACAGGGGACAAGCTCTACCTCAAGCCCTTGGAGAAACTCACAAAGTAGATTGCAGGAAGTTCAGTACAGTCCTTTCACTGCCCAAGACAGAAGCAGCCACTGCAGGCCAACACAACAAAGCACACAGCAAAGTGGTAGTTCCTCCTCACAGCTTCTCCAGCTCTTCTTCTTGGCAGTCTTCTTGATCCAAAAAAGTTCTAAAGTTCAGGGGTCTGGGCCCCAATATTTATATCCCAAAATCCTTTGATCCTTTAGGCAGAGAGTGTCTGTGCCCAGCCAGAACCAGTTCTGCCTTCTCTGGTGTGACTTCCTGGCAGGAGGTGGAGACGGCATTGTCACAGGCAGACCAGGCCCTTTGAGGTGCAAGGAAATCTCCTCCCCCTTCCCCAGTTGCAGCCCAGGTCTATTCAGCCCTTTCCTGACTCACCTAGACTATCTGGAGCCACTCCTGCTCCCCAGCCTTCTGTCATCCAAAACCCAGACAGGCAATTCACATTCCAAGAGAGGCACACAGGATGACTGAGCAAGAAAATACCTACTTTCTAAAAGTGGTATTTTCAAACACAGAATGTAAAAATCACCTTCACTAAAAGATGCATCTTTAGATTCTGAGTTCAGGCATACTAAACTTCATTTTCTTACCTAGTTCCCAGGGCCAGTTATGTTTATAAGATGTTATAAACAAACTTCCCATTCTGTCCTATGGGGAACAGGTAGCCTTGTAATAGTTAAAAACGAAATTGGCAGTAATTCACTATCAGGACATGCCACACACACCAGGGCATGTCCTACCTTTCACATACACTGTACCCTGCCCACAGAGGTACCTTGGGCCGACCTTAGGGGTGCCTGACATGTAGGAAAAGGGAAGGTTGGGGCCTGGCAAGTGGGTGCACTTGCCAAGTCGACATGGCAGTACCAGACAATGGCAGGTCTGAGTTACCTTTTCAGGGCTACTCACGTGGGTGGCACAATCAGTGCTGCAGGCCCACTAGTAGCATTTGATTTACATGCCCTGGCACACTCAGTGCACTTACTAGGGACTAACAAGTAAATCAAATATCCAATCATGGAAACACCAATCCACAACACATTTTATCACAGGAGCACTTGCACTTTACCACTGATCAGCAGTGAAAAAAGTGCGCAGAAACACTAAGCCAGCACAGAGTCAAAATCGGGAGGTCAGAAAGCAAAAACTCAGGGGAAACACGCCAAATGATGCCAAGTCTAACAGACACTGTAATGTAAAAAAGGATGTTCACACCCCCCACTCTTCTGTTGAGCTCAAAGGAGGTCTCCCTGCCCATTCATATTGACCTGTCAATCATAGTGACCGATTGTGTAGCTCCTAAGAGGAATTGCGCACCTCATTCACACCTATTCAAGTGCTAATTTCAGGCAGTGAGAAGTTGTAGAGCAAATTCAAATTAGCTTCTAGAACGTCTGGCAGGGAAAAGGTAACGTTCTAGAAAGTTGCTCTTCCTTAATATTAGGAAAAGTCTGACTTCACTATTGAACTGGATTTTTAATAACTATTAAAATAGCTGTTTAATTATTTTTCTAGATAGTCCCATTTGTGAGTCATGCTTGCAGGAATTTAATCTGTACTCTATATAGGACAGCTAAACCTGCTACAGTGAAAATAGCTTTTGGGTGCTAGTCACAGTAAGGAAATTTCTAATTGCCCCCTTTAAATACCATGCACCCTGCCTTCTAGGATGTAAGACCTGCATAGGGATGACTTATAAACATTTAAAAGGAAGGGTTTGGCTTTGTCAAGACAGTGTATTTTGACAGGTGGATTTTCATTTTTTACACTGCTATCATCAGGCAACACTGGTAGGTCTGAAGCCAAGATTGCACTGCCACTGTAGTGGATAGTACAATAGGTGCTGCAATGCACTAGTGGCATTGAACTTCCCAGCCCATCTTGTGCCATATACTAGAGACTTATAGGTAAGCTAAATATACCACTTAAGAGTATGCCAATTCGACCATGTTTAAATGGGGAGCACAGGCAATTTACCACTAGTTTCGCAGGGGTATAGTGCACAGAGTTCTAAAGCCAGCAAAAATACAGGATCCAGCAAAAGATAAACAATATCGCATGACCACACAAAAAAGATGGATTTCCTACAGCCTTTTACCAGCTTGATTTGATCATATGGGATTGAAGTTGTTTGCAGTGAGGGGTTGTGTAACTCATTTTGCCTGTCAATCAGCTTCCACTTAGCCTAAGCAACATTTACAGTTTGCCGTATGGCAACACATGCTTGGATGAATAGAACTGTTTTGATGCTCAATGCTGTAAGATAGAGGTGTTAATTCTTTGCGAGGATGGCCCATGGGAAACCCAGGTCTTTGCCAGAGCAAATGGGTACGGCCCCCATCTGGTGGGAAAGAGTTTGGGGTTCTGCTTTGATAAAAACTTGAGCCTACCCCCCTCCCCGCCACCCCCAGATAAACTCAATGGTCTCTTCATGTTTCTTGCAAAGTGGTTGTTAACAACTGTCTTGCCCTTTATCTCTCAATTTTATGAGCCCCTTTTGTGGCAGCCAGTATTTTGTTCAGGTTTAATTATTTTCGATTGCCGGTAGGAAGTGTCAGGAGACTGTAAACAGTGCATAATGTGGTAACGGGGCAGGTAGCGGGGTTGCAGAAATTTGATCATGTAATCGATGCTCGCCAGACCCTTCATTTAAACACTGGCGTGAAACAAAGCAATTTTAAAGCTATTTTCAATGTACATTTTACAGGTTATGACCACATGGGGCCCGATTCACAGAACTAACTTAAGACAAAATCCTAAACTTACTACCATTTTGGTATTCACAGAAGGCACTTACTCATTTTGGTATTCACAGAAGGCACTTACTTACTCATTTTGTGTAACTTACTCATTTTGTGTAACTTACACATTTTGGTATTTACAGAAGGCACTTACTCATAAATGAGTAAGCGCGTTCTGTGAATACCAAAATGAGTAACTTACTCATTTTGAGTAACTTACTCATTTTGTGTAACTTACACATTTTGGTATTCACAGAAGGCACTTACTCATAAATGAGTAAGCGCCTTCTGTGAATACTAAAATAGTAACTTACTCATTTTGAGTAACTTACTCATTTTGTGTAACTTACTCATTTTGGTATTCACAGAAGGCACTTATTCATTTATGAGTAAGTGCCTTCTGTGAATACCAAAATGAGTAAGTTACACAAAATGAGTAAGTTACTCAAAATGAGTAAGTAAGTGCCTTCTGTGAATACCAAAATGAGTAAGTGCCTTCTGTGAATACCAAAATGGTAGTAAGTTTAGGATTTTGTCTTAAGTTAGTTTTGTGAATCGGGCCCATGGTTTCCATTCTAAAATTCAGTGTTACACTCTTTCTAGATGTTTGCATCTGGAGGACCCTTCGTCCTGGTGGACATCGTTTTAAAATGCCATACACTGGGGGACGAGCATTCTCTTCGATTGCATCAAAATGCTTTTATGATTTACCCATCTCTCTCCATCAGGTTGTAAAGCATTTAACATTTGAGAAGGCCTGTAAACCCATCTGCTCATTGAGTCAGAGATTTTTTCCAATCTTTTGCATACTTTTGCTTTTTGTAGTGCTAGCGCCATGGGTCCGTCGGTTATAAGTGAGCTTTGCATGTATCTCACTCATTCACATTCCACCCATTATTCACGTGTGCAGAAAAGTGGTAGTCACTACCAATTATTATGCTCACTTTGTGCACTTTCCTAAGTGATGCCAATTGAAGCCCTAGGGAGCACCAAGGAGCTAGTACAGATGCATAGAAGAGAGGGTGATCAGAATGTCCCTTAGTAGCATCACACTCTCCCATCTATTAATGCAGAGCGGTTGTAGCTGCATCCAGTGCTGGGCATCACCAGGCAATTTGATGGTTGGTACTGAGTCCCAGATTCCTCTTCCACCTTGAAGTCGATCAGGGTGTGAAAAGGTGTTGACTGACGATTTGTGCATCCATTGTGCTGGTTAGATGGGGTGCATAAGAGCACGCAACTAATACCAAAATCAGTATTATAATTCTAAAACATGCAAAAATTAGAAGCCACCTGAATTATATCTCCAATTACTCATAAAACATGGTATGAAAGTGATTCTTTTGTGATTGTCCATACAGCTGCCTTTTACCGTTTGATGGCATGCCATTTCCCATCTGAATCCATCAACACGTCTGGTTCAGCGTGAATGAAACGATTTCACAAATAAACTGGCAAAGGGCCTGGTGATTCTCCAAATAACGTCTTTTCTTATCAAACAAAAAAGTACTCTGTTCCTCCTTTTCATGCTGTACAAAAGAAACAAGATCAAAGCAAATCTTCAACTGAAAAACTGTATTTCATCAACCTAGCAACTGAATACACAACTTTCCCTTTCAGTCAGAGAACTTAGAATGAGCCTGCAAAAGCTGCCTTTACTCTAAAGTAGCGTCCACCGTGACTGCTTACAAGCAAGGGGCAGGCCTCCAATATTAGAACAGGAGTTATCACTATTTACCCTGCTGGTTTGCACTGTGTGAATCAGAAAGAGAACTTCCCGGCCAGACAATATGGCAGTATGCGAGCATGATATTATATAACAAAGCAATGCAATAAGCAAAGAATATATGCGCCAAGCCTCAGAAGACCTATATTAAAAATTCAATAGCTCCTAGTCCTGTCATTTTCAAGGAAACATTAATAGACAGGTAGAACCATTGTTCACACTCGTGTTATATTTTTCTGCAATCATATTAACCTCTCAGAAGTTATCAGTGGCATTTTTATGTTCTCACTTCTCATCGCAGCTGACAACTGAGCCGTGAAGGTTAGGGGGCTCCCTGGGCGCATCTTCCATCGTTACTACGGACCCCCCACTAGATACGACCACTTGGGCCTTAGAAAGGATGACTTCTGCCTATGGACCATGGCTTAAGCAATGCTGCTATAACATCAAGCATTCATGTTGGCAGTACTCTATGGTACAACAGGCCTGAGAAAATGGTGTTTGCTGTATTTCAAAACCCACATGAGGTCCCATTACTTGGGATATATCATTGTAAAATGTAGAGAATTTGCTTTCCAATAATCATACCATAGAGGCTTAATTGACTGAATAAGGAACCTGGAAATAAGCTCAAAATAGTTTTTCACGGTTAGAGAAGGTCATTGCCATGGATCCTGCACTCTGGCATATCCTACTGCCCCTTACCCTCCCAGGGTTCCACTGGCACCCTACTTTCACTCGAGATTCCAGGAGTCATGAGGATCTTTACTCGAGTTAGCAAATTTCAGTGGCGGAATTCGCGCCTCCGCAGTTAAGGTTGCAACAACGCTCCATAAGAAACTGGTTTTTGCATCAGTAATAACTTTACCCAACCCCCTATTAAATTGCAGCAAACATTGAGAAAATGCAGTGCAAACCTGCTATTTCCATCACACTCATGGGCATATGTACAAAGGAGTGGCAGAGTGAGGCATTAGCCGTCATGGCTTAACGCCTCACTCCTCCACTTCAGAAACATAAGGCTGCACCCTATTTACAACAATACGGTGCAGCCTTGCATTTCCCCCTGCGCTGGCGCTACACTTAGCTGCCTAGAGCCAATGCAGGCACCCTTGCACTATAGTGCAAGGGTGTCTGCGTGCAGGGGAAGATTTTTTATGTGTAGGAAGGTGTCCCTTCCTGCACATATAGAATCTTTAAATGCCATTTTGTCACTTCTATGTGTGCTGTTTAATGCAGTGGAAGTGACAAAATGGAAGTGACAAAATGTTATTTTTTTAAACGATTGTTTAAGTGCAGGAAGGGACACCGTCCTACACATAAACAATCCAGGACGTTTTGCTTTTTCCATGTGTGCTGCATGGAAAAAGCAAAAACGAGGAGAAATAAAGCATTTCTCCTCGTATCGCGAAGTTAAGACCAGGTTTTCCCTGTTCTTAATTTTGGCTCTGCCTTCTATTTATGTCACCCTTGTAAATAGGGGGTAAATGTAAAAAAATCAATGCATGATGATATAAAAAGCCCACCGCAACACCCACTGCCCATCCCTTTCACGCTAAGCATAGCGTGAAAGGGTGCCTTATTTACAAGGCAGCATTAAGCCACGCTAAGTGGCTTAACGCGACCTTGTAAATAAGGCGAAGCTCCTATCGCCACAGGAACGTCCTAAAAAGTTACGTTCCTGTGGCAACAGGGGCCTGTATATATACCCCTCAGTTTGGTGCAAATTGGTAAAAGAGGGGAAAAGTTGCAAGGTGGGGGTTTGCAAGCAAGTGCTTTTTGTATTTGCTTTAGTAAGATTTAGCTATGAAAAACGTGCGGAATGAAAGTTCTCCACATCGGGCAAGTATGCAGCGTTCCCTCCATTTGGTAGATTTGTTTGGTATATTTTAATTTAACCATTCGAAAGAAAATGGTAATTGAGAATGCAGTAGCTCTGCATATGTCTGCACATCAGATCAAAGTAGAAAAACAGAAAAAGCACTTTAATTGGATTAATTTTGCCAATGTATGTGAACATCACACATTATAATTGGCTGGAATACACCTGAAACATTTTTAGAGGGCAGCTATTTTGATTCCCTAGCATTTGATCACAAACATTAAGATGTACACTCATTAAAGCAAAGAAAGAGAAGCTAAAGAGAAGACTGAACATCAGAAACATATATATAGCACCAGTATAAATGGAAACATATTAATGAGGGTGAAACAACTAATGTATGAAGAAACATTCAAAAAATAGATTTTTATGAACATTGGAAGGTTAAATAAAACACAAACAGTGCTGTGGGAAAGCTAGTGCTGTAGTTTGCCTTTGTGGGCAGGCTTTGTTCATACCCGGTTATGCAGCTCTCTCCTCAGCTTGTGTGACCTGATTTTAAAAGAAATGCGCTATTGCATTCACTGCCACTGGCTGTGACCAGGGCACGTTACAAACACACACACACCTTGTCACGTAACCAGGGTGTAAAAAAAAAAGAATCCTGCCCAGTCTTGAGAAGTGGTTGCTGGACGTATCTGAACTATAAATAATACAGATCAGAGTTGCAGGGGGGCTATTAATGCTCATTAATACCTCGAATCATTGTTCTTCTGTGCTACTTGCAGCCTTTGATAATCCTTACTGGATGGGGCATTTAGGGATCACTACTGGGGTCTTTAAAATTCATTAATGCTGTAGCCATTCTGTCTAATTACTGCTTGACACCATTGATGTTTATAATTCCATAGGGTCAATGACGATCATCAATGCCTGAGGCCATTATGGCTCACGAATGCTGTAGTAATTGAAGCTTAATAATGCTGCTGCACCATTGATTTCCATACTTGCATGGTCCACTGATGTTCACTAATACCCATTGATCGCCATTACTGCCTTTCAATATTGAGCCTTATTGCTACCCGGAAACATTGATTTTCAGTGCTGCCTGGCGCTAATTGAGCCTTATTACTGTGTGACACAATTAATGCTTACTGATGCTCAGAACTGCCTTGAGACATTAATGATTATTACTCACTGTGAACATGGCAGAGGGCCATTGAGGTTCATTTCTCAAAGGGACCTTTAATGCCCATTTTGTGAGCCAGGGGCCAGTCAGTGTCCTAACTGGCTGGGCCCATTGATGCAAACAGTAAGATTGAGCCAATACCCATGAGTGCCTTTGATGTTTATTATTGCATGGAACCATTATGGCTCTTTCCTACTGCAAGTGTTGATTTTCATTAAGGTACCAGTCAATGGACACCATGGGAATCTGGTTGTGACTTCGAAAACAATAATATTCACCTGAAAAAACTTTAGTTAGTGTTTAGTTAACAGTTAAGGTTGAGCAGAGGTGAATAGCACTGACCACACAAACTTTGAAAAGACAGGAAGGAAACAGTTAAGCTTGAGAGTTAACCTTACCTCCCATCTGCCATCATGTTTTTAAGCCTCTCACATCTCTCAATGAGATTTGTACATTCTACTGCCAATCCCAATAATTTGCAGAGGAAGTCAAAACGTTTTGGTGGTATTAAGCGAGGCGAAGTGTTTGTGTAACACAGGACATTGAACTTTTACCTTAAGAATCTAGTAGGAAGGCCACACATACTATTGGCTCTAGGAACATTCAGTAAAGCAAACCACTCCCCTCTGGGACCCCATTGACTGCACTGATATAACCAACCAGAGAAAAAGAGTTCAAGATTCATGTTTTCCATGCTTTACTTTTGCAGAACACTGAGTTTTCATGTTTGCACTAACCTGATGTATAGAGCTTGACAGTGAGTTAAAAAATAGCTTTCTGAGTTATGGTATTTATATTTATTGTTTATGTCCACCTTCTAACTTTCTTTGTAATGTTTTTCAAATATGTTTAAGCTCAAGGTTTGAGTGGAGTGTTTACAACCAATCAATCTTTAAACAACACTAAAAGAAATACATGTATGCTCATTGATTCAATTGCTTGTGCATGTTAATTATATATAGTTTAATCTATGGCTAGAGGGGTACTGTTTCGTTTCTAGTTTTACTCCCAATAAAAAGCCATGTACTACCCTAGCAGTATGATTGAAAAAGCATGACCTTTTATATAGGCAATTAGCATGGTGACTGCATTCATTAGGGTTCTATGTTGTCAACCAAACTGTTAGTGTGATGCAGAGCCATTCTGTAATGGGAATCAAAATCAGAGTCTGAAAACTGCGAGAGAGGTGAAGCAGTGTGAGCAAGATTATATGGAGCTATTACAAGAGAAATATTAACAAAGCATCAAAATGCTACTGCTAGGGCGTCAGTGTGTGTGTATGTGTGTTTGCATGCATGCATGCATGTGGGTATGTGTGTGTCTGCATGCAAGGCAGTGGTTCTGCTCTGCACATCACAGGCATAATGTTGGCCCTGGCTTGATGATAGTAATTCTTGCAGTATGGTGGGCATCCATGACATGATGGTGCCACCTG
This sequence comes from Calotriton arnoldi, assembly GCA_963921515.1. NCBI lineage: Eukaryota > Metazoa > Chordata > Amphibia > Caudata > Salamandridae > Calotriton > Calotriton arnoldi. The sequence goes on from CAWUFW010008084.1 coordinate 924,854, forward strand.
TGCTATAATTCTGGCCTTGACATATATGTGATTCTTTATGGCATATTGTAAGCATCCATAGCATGACAGTGGTCAGTATTGATATTATGTTGGTCCTGGTATAATGATATTACATCTCGCCATATTATGGCACCAAAGAGACAATGTTATCCACCCTTACACCAGTTTTTTGCTTTTAATTACGGGCATATATTGGACTTGAATAGTATGATGGTGCTCACCCATTAGCATGATGGTAATACTTGTTCTCATAGTCCATAATGAGTGAAAAAGACACCAAATAGGCACTGACACAAAATAAAAATGTTGTTATTTGAGGACAAAACTGATTGGTTTGATGACAATGGTATACTTGTGTTTCAGGAATTGAGTTTATTTTTCCAAACAGAAAAGCTTGCACTTGATACCTATAGGAATTCTGTCATTTGGCAAGACTCACACATTCCCACTGGCCTTGGTATCTGGTCTCCACAGCATGTACCCTCGTCCCATTTTGCAACTAAATAGGTGTATTTTAACCTGTGTTAACATAGCTGTAATGTGCACATAAGAGGATGCTGGCTGTTTAAAAGCAAATTTTCAGATGAAAGACTGCGAAATGATGAAAGGTGGAGAAGTGTGGCTCAATGGTTAGAGCGGCAGACCCTGATGCAGAGATCTGGCCCGGGACCAGGGTTCAATTCCCGCCTCGGCGGGTCTTGGGCTCAATTTCCTCGGACCTGATAATTCTCGCCTCGGTGCCTATTCTAATCATGGGTCCCACTCTGCAACTCTGGGCAATAGCTTGCTTAATCTCCACAACGGCCCCAACAGCGCTGGGATGCCTGGCTTCACCCTGGGGGTGCCCAGGAGTGGACACTTCACAGGGAAAAGCCAGGAAGGGTTCCACAGCGGTATGCGTACAGCGCCAGGACACCCCTTTGGGGGTATAAGTGCGCTTTACAAGTACAAATTTCATAAGGAGTCCCCCCCACTTACGCCTGGAGCAAAAGTGCAGAATTGCCTTACAACAGCCATCTTTTAGCACAGACTAGGGCCTATATTTAAAAATAAAAGGGAGGAGGGGGGATAACTCTCCTCCCCTCTGATCTGCATATTATTGGTTCCACAACTCTATCTGTCAGTGCACTGGGAAAGAGCTCACCAGAGACTGCTCATCTCTGTGAGGACCCATCTGACATCCAGAAATTGGAGCGTGCTTGAAGCGCTTGAAGGCCAATATGGGTGTGTGGTGTGTTAAGGCTTCATAATGAATTGAATTGACAGTACTGTTGCCTGATGAGCCACCTTGTCTGCTCAGCTGTGCTCTTTATTTCTGTACTTGGGGTCTCCTGCTCCTGCAACTGGGTTGGACTCACTGCCAAAGCTTCTTGAGCCACTGCTTTCCCTCTTAACTGGCTCCACAACTGGAATACTCCTGCTGTACTGCATTCTTCAGAGGGGGTCCTGGCGGTCAAGTAGATTGGTCACCTAGCAACGTACTTAAGGCATTTGGCACAGCACTGGCAATAGTGATATTTTTCCTCCTTTCATATCTGCAGGTGACATTGATATTACATATTTCCTCACTGCATCCTCTCTGACCACCCATCCACCGTATTTCCGCATGTCCTGGGCCCAATCTGCACCCTTTGCAATGCCTATTTTTTAGCCCTATGCTGTCCTCAAAATGATCATGACAGCTGCTGTTCTTCGAGGTTCCATCAGGTGGGAAAACAACATACCAGCCAAGATGAGAGAGGTTACTCACAATGCCATCATGGAGCAAATCATTAGCACCGAGGTCCACTCTGGCTGAGATGTCATTGGAGATCAAATCCATGTGGACTGACTTTGCCTCCTTACACAGGTGCATGGACTCCACTGATGAGATGTTGGATGACCTTGAGAGATAATTGTATTCTCAACAAGGTTGGGGTTCAGAAATATGGGGGCATTGATGCAAGGTCACAGATCTGGAAGGCTGCATATGGCAATATAAGTTCTGCCTGTATAGGATCACGGAAGAGGCTGAAAAGGGTGACATGATGGCATTCCTGAAATACTTTGTGCCCTGCCTGACGGACCTTACATTTTCTGAGCCTGTTCCATACCAGAGGGCCCACAGAATTCGAACTCAGAGTATCCTAGATGCAAACATCCAGTGACCTACTTCAGGCAGTCAAGAAGTATGAGGGTCCCTTCCTCCATGATGACCACCAAATCCACATGGTACAGACTCTCAAAACTGCCATCAGGTGGAAGAAGTTCCTTGCACTGCAATCTACACTGCACCAGAAAAATATAAAGTTTGGGCTCCTTTTATCCCACAGTCATGATTGTAATTATTTATGGGAAAATTGTGGAGTTTTCTTAGCCTGATGAGCTGGCACTGATGGAGGAGGTGCCCTCCCAGAGGGATGAAGGAAACATGGAGTTAGTGGCCATCACAGAATTGGGCTACCATGTGTGATCTCACCTGCCACCCTCATGCTGCAATCTGCATCACAAGTGTTTAGAACAAAAGAGCATCAGTAAGGAAATATAATCTCTTCTGCAAGAAAGAGACAAATCCTAATCCACCCTCAAAAGACTGCTCATTGGAGGCAGCGGGCCTTGCCTAGCTAACGTCCTGAACTTTCTGATAGCCTCTGCATCTTAGTAGTGGGGTGTTTTGGTGTACAGGCAATATAAGCTCAGTTTATATTGTCTCTCTATACCCTGACTTTACATGCATTGTTTAGTGAAACTGTTTTTGGTTCTGTGACTCAAGGTTACTCATGTGTCTTCCAACTGCTCTGCCCTCACTTGTTCTTTGGTGTACTGTCCTCTTTGTCTGCACACTATCATAATCTGCTATCTTTCAGTGTTAGGTCATTTTATCTTTCTCCTCTTCCATATGGTGGTGACTCTCAAGTGCTGGGCCTAGCCTTCAGTGCTCCACTCCTTATTATTGCTCACTTGGTGGGTTCTGGTTCCAATACCATATCCTCTACTGCTTCCCTCAGGTACTTCTCGGGCCACCCTGATACAATGTTTGTTCACTTATGAAGCCACAGTGGATTGGAGGATTGGAGAAGGGGTGTGGCTCACAGTTGAAAAGTTCTGTAATTTATAGCTAGTTTTTGGGACTAAACTGATCTCCTTTGATAATTGCACGCCACCATAGATGGATCACCCTTGTACCCTGATATTACTGCACAGCACCTCATAGCACCTCATGCCAGTGACCAGTATATTTTGGATTCTCCTACACTATCACATTAACCACCAAGACCACTTGCCGCAGCTCTCTCCCACACCAATCACAAGTGTACAGCCTTCCGGACCCCTCCCACTGGTCAGTTGCTCCTTGGTTAAAATACCCACCAAGTTGAACCCTGGCTCTTCCCCAAAATACGTGTGTATATTGTTTATATGAACGTAAATTGCTTGACTGGCTACTGCAAGAGGAAGAAGATCCTGCGCTCTCTAAAACATTAAAAGGCTGATGTGGATTCACTATAGGAGAAACATTTATTGACCAGGGAAGCTGATAAGTTGAAACAAGACTGGATAAACAGGGTGGAAAAACTTGCTGCACATATCCAGTTCACACAGACTGTTCTCAGGCCTCTATATTGATCTAGAAAATTAAGGGTACTGATTTCTGATCTATAAGACCCTCCCATGAAAGAACCTGAGGGCAGGTTTGTTTTTGTGAAACTAAGGACTGCCAGACTGATGCTTGTGCTGCGATCGATCTGTGCCCCCAACTCAATTAATTTAATTGCAGAGGTATCCAGACTGCTGACAGAATTTGGCAAGATGTAGGTTACAGTCATGGGTGACTGGAACCTGCTAAAGATCCGATAACAGACAGAAATGCCACCTTAGACTACTGCAACACTTCACACGGTGTTACTTCATGACATCATATGTGACTAGAATCTGATATGTATGTTTCTCATCCCTCCAATAAGTAGTATGTCATCCTCTCGCCAGTTTATGGTAGTTTGCCACATCTAGATTACTTTCTTGTAGAGATTCTGCTTCCGCAACTTATGTTGCACACAAACATGTTGCCCGGGTGGAGGAGTTGTCAGATCACTTCCCTATTCACATTGACATCCATCTAGATCACATCACCCCCACCTCTGCTCAGTATTGGAGGATTCCATCATCTATGTATAGGCTACCGGACCAAAAGAGTCTCACGTTTTCACCTCTCTGCGGAAGAGAATTTGTCCATACAGCTCAGACACTCTGGATGGCAGGGGTAAGGCGACCTGGTTTGGTCTGCTTGTGAACAACTCAGCTCTAACCAATAAGAATTCTTCTAGTGAATGATCTAAACTGCAAGGTACAATGGTCTTCTTGATGGTCGCAACTTGAGAACTGAGAAATTTGACGGTAATCGCCTTTATCCCACTTCTGCTGAAAAGTCTCTAATACACCTTAAATTGATGCATTATCAGGAGGGGGGGAAAGGTGTGAGTATGCTGGCCTTTCAGTTGAATCAGAGCGAAGGCTAACTGAATACACCAGCGATTTGAGATGTCTCAGGCAAGGTTCTTACATATCCCAAAGACTTATCAGAGGGCTTTGCTCCTTCTATGAGAAGCAGTATGAGTTGTACCAGGAGAAGTTGTCAGCCTCCAAGAAGGGGTCCTTGAGTTACCTTTACCTTCCCTCCATCAGTGATGAAGGCTGGGCCTTGATCACTCTACAAAAGTGAAATCACTCTACAAAAGATGAGTGATGCCATTGAGAGCATACTGACAGGCTGACATAGAAACCTCTAGGTTAACATGGCTTCAACTGTAAAGTTTGTACGACCTGTAAAGCTCAGTTACAACATATGTTTTATGAAGCCTTTAAGGAGGCCGATGCCACAGGGTCCCTGGGTCCTATTGCCAAAAAAGCTATCACAACTAGGCCAGGGCAAAATTTCAATTATGCCAGAGTAATCGGAGTAATTTTGGTAAGTTTGCATTACTCTTTGACGCGGAATTACTGACAAGTTTACACCCACTCACTTAATTAAAAGTAATTTGGGGGGAAAAATCCTATCCGAAAGCACATTTAGCAAGTGCGAGCAGGTACTCGTGCTGCAGTTTATGCACTGTTGCATTTAGGGTTTTTCTTAGCACAAAATGCGTCCTCACGTACATTTGGATGCAAAAGGAGTATTTTTTCACCAAAAAATTAGCCCCTAAATAAAGAATTACCCTTTTCACGTAATCTCACAAGATTTTGGGAGTCAATCTGCGTGATTGCATTACATAGAATTATATGAGATACCCCCCCCCCAATCATAACCCTTCTTCCCAAGGAGGGTAATGTTCCCATGAAGTATGGGAGCTGCAGGCCTATTTCTCTTATAAATACTGACATCAAAATATTAGCACAATCTTCTTTAAGAGGCTACACAGGGTCATCTTCTCGTTGATTGATTACTCCCATGTGAAATGTGTCCCAGGAGCCACCTAAGAATGCTGACCTACTTTTTGTGGAACTCCAAAGAGCTGAAGAACGAAACATTAGCTATCATCCCGGAAATGTATTTATTATTTGTGGGAAAGGGTGCAAGTGTTCACAATGGTAACTGCACCACAGCATAGCTATGTAATAGGGTGTTGCCTGTGATGATTCATAAATTGATCTTCTCTCGTATTAACACTGTTATAAAGTTGTCTGGCTGGAGGAATGCAAGACCAAGGCTTAAGCCTGACAATTTACATTTACACATGGAGTCGGATGGTCTGCGTTTGTCCCAGGTGGATTTGCACTGCCTCACCAATTACTTGTCCCAGTTGGTATTGTTCACCAGACTTGCCATACCCCTCCTCCCCAGTTGCCATTAAAGGAGCCATTTTGTCCTGTGACTGTAGTCTTGACGCTCTCTACAAATTCAAGTCAAGTCTAGGTAGTTGGCATGGATATCAGCCCAATGCATTTGGAAATTAAGAATGGCGCTGCACATCTCAGCACTTATTTTGCACAACAGAGGGTTGCCTTTTGGGGGAAATCCCATGTCCTTGAATGTGTGGAAATCAGCCAGCAAAGACTAACAACAGCCCTTCCAAACGGAGCATGCCCTTGGGTCACACACAGAAAGGTAACTGCACACAAATAGTGTGCTGCCTTCAAGGTAGGCTTGAAAGGCACCTGCCTTTCAAGCTATATAATCGTCTCTGATACAGATGTACATTGAGACTTGGGGAAGGATTAAGGTGGTGGTGTTGGGGTTTTTAAGTTACTGATTGACCACCCCTGTGAAGACTGCCACCAGGATGGACTGATGAATATTCACCTGAAAAGTAATCAGCCCTGCTTCCCTCCCATTCCTATATCCTCAGAGAGGTCAGACTGAAATTCTCTTACTTCAAAGTTTTTAGTATTGGTCACCGCTTTGGTTGTGAGGTTGAACTTGACTGGGTGTGTTCTGGGTGCCAATAAAGTCCTCCATCCGTTACGCCTTGCTTTATTTTGGGTTCACCCATATATCTGCTCGTGTAATACTGAGGATGATGCCAGGCCTATTACTGGGTTTTCCTTCTTCGATTCATAACTGTGGATTGATGGTGTGGGATGCATGTGGCTTAGGGGCCCATTACGATGGCGGGCGGAAGCACAACCGCCGTGCTGGCGGATGCAAAAACCACCAGTTACCGCCGGCACGCAGCAGTCCACACGCCCGCCCAATTACGATGCGAAAAGCAGGCCAAACACCGCCGGCAAGCCAGCAACACCGTCCGCCATCAAAGTGCGCCCGCACACGTAGCGGCGCAGCCTAACTGACACACACCGTCCGACGAAACACGTCCTGCCCGGCGCATAAATTACGATGCCGCAAACAAACGGCTCCCACGGCAAAGAGACACCGCACGTGAAAGAGAGGCGGAAACACGGACGCAGAGCACGGACAACGAAGAAGCGGCACCCCGGGCATGAATCCAGCACTGCAGGCCCTTCCCATGCTTCTGCTGATGCACCACCAAGGACGCAACGTACCGCGGAGACGCAGGTAGGCACACACACAACAAGTGCACGCAAACAGCGCACACAGTGCAAGGGCGGAAAAAGCGGACAACCCCCCACCAGCGCGTGCACACTACACATCCACCATTGCATCCACATATGACACACAGGCCAAATCCTAACATCGCAGAACACATGTGTACACACCACCTGGGACTAGGAACCAACCACCCCGTCACGGCCCCAAAGCGCCGATGACGCCGCCACACATGCGCACAAC